>OZ004669.1:2185265-2785265 GCA_963924505.1 Agonopterix alstromeriana | reverse complement strand
ATCCGATATATCCGAGATATACTACTCCGAAATATACCAAGCAAAGGTGAGCGGAAGTGTTGGGAGAGGCCGTCCGAGGAAAACATACCATGATCAAATCAATGATCTTTTCCGAAAAGGACAAGTGCGTAGCACCCTCAATCGACGGAAGTGCATGAAAAGATGTATGAATGTGAATGAGGCTAAAGAGGTGTGCCAGAGTCGTAGCGTGTGGCGGTCCGTGGTCTCTGCCTACCCCCATGGGACAATGGCGTGAGCTTATGTATGTATGTATGTATGTATACTATCCGACATATCTTGGACGTTACTCAAGCTGTTCTAAGAATAAGTAAGGTCTAAGAGGAAGGAAGTGTTTCAAATCTCTGTTTCTGTAATTCAAAATAGCATTAAAATTTCGTTGCTGTTTGAAATGGATTATAGATGAGTGTTACCTCTCCAGGGACGCAGGCGCAGCCCTCCACGCAGCAGGGCTTGCAGTCCCCGCTGGTGGACAGCGCCACGTCGGTGCAGGACCGCAGGCAGCTATCTGCGCATACTGTGTACTCTTGTCCCCCGCTACATGACAGCTCTGTGGACAAATATGCAAATATGTTATGTTATTTGTGACCGTTCTGTATGTAGAACTATAATATTATCACCTATTCTGTGCCTTAACATTGTACCGACACTGTAACTTCACGCCGCTCTTTGCGCAGGCCATCGCGTAGTCGCCCAGTATGGGATAATAGTTATTTGTTATACTAGTGTGCAAAGTGGATTTTTAACCGCGTGTTCAATTTTGATGACCGAGCAAGCTAAGGATTCAAAAATTCGAATCCTGAGCGTTAGCGAGGGAATCAAAAGAACACGAGGCGAAAAATCTTTGCACTCGAGTGCAACACATAACTTTTCATCCCACCTCAGCGAGGAAATGACTAAATGAAAAAAAAAAAGGTTGTATGATAAATTGGGCACCATGGAGGGAGAAGTAAATAGGTTTAATGATGTTTTGAATTCACAAACTTAGTGCACACGATGTTCTAAATTCTATTTACTTTATCCTCTAGCGGATAAAAACGGCTTTTGCACTCAGATATCGAAGAGCAAAAGTACTCTTTCCGAGATGGGGGGATGAAAAAGATATAAAATTTATAATCAAGCACATACCGCACTCCTTAACATTGTACCGCCACTGTATCTTCACGCCGCTCTTTGCGCAGGCCATCGCGTAGTCGCCCAGTATGGGGCAGAGGCACTTGCTGACGTCATCGGCGCACGCGCACATGTCGTACACGCAAGACTCGTAGTACGGCTCCACGTCCACGTGCCAGTGACATTCTGCGGGGTTCACATTATAAGATCGATCAACAAATCCAAATCTGATGTAAAATATCTGTAAGTTATCTATCTACATATACTATACACCGTGTTAATTAATAAGCGCAAAACCTCATACACCCCAACTGATTTATAACAAAATAATTAGATGGAAACAATAGTTTCATTATTTTGATTGTTAACATTTAAAGTTATTCGCATTTTTAAGTTTTGAGCCAAAAATTATTTGTTATCATTTCAGCAATGAATGAAAGCGCTAACGTGCTCATGGACACATTTTAAGAATCTTGTTTTGGTAGTAAGTAGGATGAGAGTTCTCGGACCGATGGGTTGAGATCGAGTTATCGATTATTTAAGATTTTGAAAAAAAATCCTATGTTGAAACCATGATGATTAGATTCTGCTCTCGTTTCAAAACAAACTACTTTCTAGTTTTGCGTTAATTCATTAAAACGTATATTTAAAAATAATTAACTGTATTAACTCTAAGTGAACTGTAACTGTTCTTTAGAAAAATAATAAATATCTTTAAACTGAAAGTTTGTGAACTAGTTACGCTGTTTGTATGTTTGTACGTTGCACGAAAATAGATGATTGAATATGTTCTGGATTCAAACAATTTACACTTGTTTTTATTTGTAACTAGAGTTTACCCGCTCTACAGAACAAATTGAAAATAGTTCAACTTAAGCTCAGTTTAAAAGTTCGTCATAATTGAAGTAAACCATTTGTTTAAAGGTAACAAAGTGTCTATTCTGTATGTTCAAAACTCAACCTACCCTCAAATAAGGTACTCTTCAGCTTGCTACAATACTTCTCAGCAGCCTCCTTGTTCTCCACATTAGCTTTGCATGGATGCTCCGGCTCCTTCGCGTCCACGTCGTCACAGAACTCCCTGGTCTTCCATTTGTTGGCGAAGGCGAGCGATGATTGTTCCACGTCACCCTCAGGGGTTAGGAAGTCGTCTTTTTGGTTCAGGTTGAAAGTACCGCAGAGACCCTGTGAATATAATTCTTTTCAGTATCTTTATTCAATGTACAGACCGTAGAGGGAGAAGTAATAGAGGTCGGAACGTGTTTTGTCATATTCACACAATAAGAGATGCACATAGCTCTAGTTAAAAAAGGAGATCGCTACCTTATTGCTGTCCTTATCGACGTAACTACTTTTTTGTGCCTGACTCAATGTAACTTCATGTAAATTATATATGATTTTATGACTCGCTATCTCATACGCGGTTACACTGACTTTCTGTTTACCAGCGTAAGCGAAAAAAAATTCTAGGTTAAAGATCACAGACACACTTCTGTTAAAGCTTTATAACAGTGTAGATAACAACAGCAATGCCTTTGACAACCCTGAAATAGATTCTAGTCTTAAGTTTATGTACCTATATGTACTTAACAATGAAACGTATCGCTAAGACCTACCTTAGTTTTTCCGTGAAGTACTGGTGGTACGTCTACAAAGACTCTGGTGTTACCGTCCCACCACAGGTCCACTTTGTTAGGCAGTTGTACTGAAACAAAATCAAATAAATAATAAATAGCTTCCTGGATAGCTTATAGTTGACAATGTGCTATCAATAAGGCATCCAGCAAGAAGTTCAAAAAGGAATTTCTACAAATCGGTATGGACACAAGCTGCTTTATCGTTGATGTATTACAGAATCTGCATACGGTGGGGATTATTAGCGTTATCTGTAATGGCACTTCTTCTTTATCTTTGCCTCGCTATTGAGGTTACACTATAATAGCACGGCGCCTTCATGCAATCATGTCTTTGTTTTATGTGGACCAGCCGGTACATTTTTCTCATTTCACCTGGTTAATTTTAAAGTGCTATTTCTACAAACAATCCTTCTTAATTTACTGACAGTTTTTTAAGGGGCTTATCAAACTATCAAATTAAACCACTTTATCTAAAAATCTAACATTAAATAGCGAAGAAAATATCAGCTGTCCCATACATTCGGGTCGAGTTGGTTTGAAACGATGTATGGAACTGCAGATTTTTTTTACTGGATTTCGGTGTTAGTCCCATAGAGAAACATTTTCAGTTTGATGGTCTGATAATTTTAAAAACCCTAGTACTTAGCATTACATACAACGTTCTTACCTATAATAAACAGCGAGGAAGCAGCCCTTATTTTCAAGTCACCGACCATAACTGGCAGAGACGATACTTCCTGGCCATTGACGAGGATGTATCCACCTTGCTTCAGGTGCACTGACGAACCACCATAGTTTACGTTTACGGCTTTTGTGCAAGATGGTTTACCTTCGCCTTTGTAGGGCACTAGGTTCATTGCCTGGAAGATGTTTTGATATGTTTCAGTATTTCGTAGATTCATCATTTAAAACGAACAACGTCTGCAGTTGGGCCTTTCACAATGATTTCCAAAACAATGCATTATATGCAAATTGCAATCCATCCTTCATAGTAGAAGATGTTAACACTACTGGCACTAAATAGACCGATTTCACGATACTTGAATGGTACTGCTACAGAAACAAGATGTCATTGGCATACGCGTCGTCCCGCTCAGACGCGCACGCTTATTTGTATGCCATTGAGCGGGTGTGAGGTGCGGTATCTAAAGTTAGGGAGGGGCAGGAAGTGGCCATTCAGTACTATATGTCTAGCGCTTAACCGATTAGGTTTTATAAGCTTTCTACATACCGAACCCACTGACAAGTCGCTGACACAGCCGTTTCCATATAATTTGTATCTTCGGGTTGTGTCGGCGGGTTCGATATGTAGACACCATTAGGTAGCAGAGCGGTGCGGGAGATGGTGAAATAAGTATAAATAGAGCCGACAGTCAACATATATAATTACACTGCTCCGCTGCCTAAAGAACCTACTCAGTTAAGAGCTAAATCTATATTATACAGGGTGTTAGGGCAAACAGTTGCATTACTTTAAGGGGTGATTTTACCCATGATACTGAACAACTTTCCCTAAAAAAAACGGTGGACTTCCCATACTAAATGCAATCAGCTGATCGAAAGTTCGTATGAAAAATCGATTTATGTTTTTTGCGAATTTCCTCTATGTTTCTGTCATGGGTACAATCACTCCTTCAAGTAATGCAACTGTTTACCCTAACACCCTGTATATTCAGTGACTCAGGTTAACAATTAAAGTTCATAAGACTTCAGATGTTTGACCTCAGTGATAGCCCCCGAGCAGGCGACGTTCTCCACCTCCACGGTCAGGTTGTCACTCCGCATCAGGTCGTAGGTGCAGTGGCCCATGAAGTCGTACCGCAGACCGTCGAAGGTGGAATAGTGAGGGTCGCCCATCACTGCGCACCGAGCCCCGCACGGGACCTGGCTGCATGTCCACTCTCCGGCTTGACAGGTACTGTGGAGGAAGGTTATGTTACAGGACAGATCACGATAATCTTTGTAGACAGGATGGCCCTAAAAATAACACTATATCAAAGTCGCACAAGATGCTAACGAGATGTTAATAAGGCGGACAATGGCTTGGAATGGGATGTCTATGGTTTACTTAATCGTAGTTTGGTATTGATGAATGATACTTTGACCAGTAAGTATCGTAGATAGTAGATGGGCGTACCCGACTTTTGGTCTAAGGGGCAAATCATGGAACCCATGTACGTGGGAATTTTAAACTATGTAAAATCTCTGTAACTTATATGGACGAAATATTTTTTTTGAACTGGAATTTCCTGTATGTATACATAATCAGCTAGCTAAATGTACGGGAGGCTGATGCTCCAGAGAAGGGGAGGCAAGATCCAGTCCGGAAGAACAGCTGCCTTACTCCCCCTATTAGGTACGCCCAAGTGCCCAAGGCTACTTACTTAATTAGGCTATGGGACCATCAAATCATGTCATGTTATGTTATCATCATCTTGTGCCTTTTATCTATCTAGAATCTTGCTTGCGTGACATCTAGAATCTAGATGTGTTAAGTAGCGTAAATTTCACTTACCAAGTATTACACTTGGGCACCACAAAGAATGGCGAGAAGATCTTATTCCTCAGCCTACAGGAACATTCGCTCTTAGAAACACAGATGCCCGTCCAGCAGCAGGCCTTCGAGACAGAAGCAGCCCTACATACTGCTGGATGCTAAGGCTATGGGACCAATCAAGTCATGCCATGTTATACCACTCACCAAGTATTACACTCCTTGGGCACCACAGAGCCTGGAGAGAAGACCTTATTCCGCAGCCTACAGGGACATTCGCTCTTCGGAACACAGCGGCCTCCCTCCAGCAACAGGCCTTCGGGACAGAAGCAGCCCTCCACACAGCTGGAGTTGTCGGCTCGCGCCGGCACCAGCGGGAACGCGCAGCTGGGCTGGGCGTCTGGTCCGCACGACTGGTAGATCTTGCCTTGAGTGCATTTCATTGCTGGGGAGTGGGAAATTGTGCATAAAATCTTGGGGAAATGTTAATGCTTGAGGAGTCCGTCGTCCATCGGCTGAGATGATGATGATGATGAAATTCATTATAAGAGGAAATCTATCATGCAATACAGAAGCGAAATGTTGCTTTTTAAATTAAAAATAAACGAATTTCTCCAAAAAGTACAAGTTCGTAGTAACCTCATCGCAAAGAAATGCATGAATGTGGATGGAGGAAAAAAGTGTGAGAGAATAGCGTATGGCGGCCAGTAGTCTCTACCTACTGTCCGTTTTTTAATGGCGTAAGAATTTTTATTTAACAAAACAAAGTATTTAAAAATACAAACTAATTTGTGCGCCAATTTTCTTTAACATCTTTTGCCAATCAATTGCCTACTTGCTCTAAGGGATAATGTATGTATAATAATAAAATGGAAATAGTTTACGGCATGTGTCAGCGTCTCTCCAGTTCTTCATCTCCTGGACACCGTGCCGGAGACACTCCTTGGCGTACACTGATACTGTACTGCAAGCACATTCCTCTGGACCTGACAACGAAAATAGACGTGTTTCTTACTTATTCAAATATAACACTTACAAGAGTTTACTTGCGGCTTCGTTCGCACAAATTATATACAAGATTTTAAGTCAAATTATAAGCTACCAGACTACCCCCTCGGGGAATATAGTCGTGAGCATATGCTATGCTATGCTTATAAGCTATCAAACCAGTTTCATCAAAATTGGTTCAGTAGTTAATGCTGTTACAAATAAACAGACTGACAAACATTCTAAAAAAGGTTGATTTTGAGTCAGGGTAAAAACCATATCGTAATCTTTTTCTTGTAAATATCTTCAATGTACACTTCTGTCACAGTTTTAGAATAGTTTAGATTAAATCTGTGAAAACCATCAATATGCATTGTTATGCGCCTTGTGATTGAATTGCAAGCTCTCTTGCGTATAGGCTATCACCACTCCAGTGTACGGGCGAAAGGCCGCCACGCGTACCCGAAGCGGATTGGTTGATTTCCCATACGATTTCCCAAGCTGCCTTAATAATAAGCAGTCGCTATAGTCAAAATCACCAGCATACTGACCTCGAATCGTATTAACTTACTTAAACTCATAGTACAAGCGCAGTAGTCCCATTGACAGGTTTCCAGTAGCATCGACACATCCATAACCTAAAACAAAAAAGCCAATTTTATCTTTATTACTAAGAAATTAAGGTTCTTTCGATACTAAAACATATGACGAACCTTAGAGCATTTCCTGAACTTGTCTTTACTGAATACTTTGGTACAGAAATGTTGGGCCTTCTTCATGTCTTCGTCTGTTTGAGATTCGCAGGCGCTGATCTCCGTAGGGTTGCTTTCGCATACATCTGTGAAGAAATCGTTCAGTGTAAAATACCTGCTTCTAACGTATTTTTTAGCTTTTATGATTAAAATAAAGGACCCAAAATTATAATAAGTCTTTAGGCACGAAGACTAAAGTCGAACGTTCGTAGAGACGAAGTCTTTAGCACAGAGTGGTTGTGTTTGTACATTTTGTCAAAGCACATGATTTTCTGATAACTATGTTTGCCATTTAAAAAAAACTGGCGTAATTGTGACCCATATGGAAGCGCGCGACTGACTTATTACTGTTAGAACGTTACTAGATATTTACCGGGGTTTTAAATGTAGATATGTAACGTCCTAACTGCTTAATGTTTTTGAATGAAACAAAAACTCGTTTATTTGTGTGTACCTAAGCTATACTGCGAAAAGCAGATTCTAAAAAACGGTTGATTTGTAGTCCGGGATACCTAAAAACCATATCGTAATCTTTTTCGTGTAAATATCTTAATAATAATGTACAGACACACTTCGGTTACAGTTATAATAGTTAAGATAGAACACATTTTAAAGCTAGCGTTAATGTTGACTGAACTTGAACTTGTATCTAGACATTATGTAAAAATAAAAGTGGCAACAACAGTTGATGAAGACTGTTGTTGGTGACGACGCTTACCTCCAATCTTATTGAGCTGCCACGAAGAAGCCAGCACAGTCTTGGTGTGGGCGAGCGTGCCGTCTTTAGTAATGAAGTCGTTCTCGGGGTTCCCGTCCAAAGACCCGCAGAGACCCTCCGTGTTGTTCCACAGGAGGACCGAGCCTTCCACTATTATAAGGTTCTGGAATGGGATTTTAATAAATTAAATGTAGGTATTTGTAATCATCACAGCCTATATACGTCCCACTGCAGGGCACAGGCCTACCCTCAGTTAGGGTGTATGGGCGTTAGTCGGTCAATGTGGATTAGTAGAATTCACACATCCATCGGAATTTCTTCTTCAGCGTATGTAAGTATCTTCATGATGTTTTCCTTCACCATTTTGGAGAAGTCTATATTAAGTACTATATTCCCCGAGGGGGTAGTCAGAGATATTCTGAAACCTCAGAACATCCACGCTTAATCTCTGTCCAGTGTGACGGGGGGTGAGCCCGTCGCCACTGCCATATTAAGTACTTAAGTTAGAAAAACTCATTCAGCACGCGCCAATGACGCTCTTAACTTACCTTAGATACGAAGGTATGTAATGTAATAATTGCAAAAAAACAAAGGAAATATAACAAATTACGATTTTCATCACCACACGTTTTCTTGGTCACCTATTTATGTTTAAAAATGTTATGTTGAACAAATAATAATGACTCACATTGGTGTCCCATTTCAGAGTAACTCCAGCGGCGTCCAGGTTGACTATAACATACTCGCTGGGCATCGCTACCCTGATCCCGGGGAGCGATGCAGGGATGGGGATGAGGCGACGCGAGCTTCGGAACACTACTGAACCGTCCTCTGCAAATATACATAATTATTTGAGATGTACATAAACTCGCAACTGTATACTATGGCGCTGCTAGTAGTCAGAAGTGACAGAAACCTTGGGGAACTGAGATATTTCTAGGGTCTCAATTTCAAATATTATTGATTATAAAGAAGTCACAGCAATGTTGTACTATTTATACGCAATAGGTTGAAGCATTTAGTTCTCTGGTGTAGTGGCTCGGTAGCTAAATTGGAAAAAGCAATACCCCTGTTTGGAAGGTTGCCGGTTCAAATCCCGCCCGAAACTAAATTTTTAATGTTTAATTTGTTTATTCCTAGTTTGTGTCAACATTGGCGAATACGCCGAATCTGGGCAGAATCTGGGCAAGATTCTGAAACTGTTACTGTACGCCGGGGACAACCGCGATCATTGTCCACTCCTTTTCCCTTTGGCGTCTACAGAAATACCAGCACTTACATCTCACCAATCGATCGATCCTCGCTACCCAATCCATCGCGTAATCTCAGTAGCGCCAAATGGCGTTGCCCGTACCCCTTAGGCCCATAGGCAGGCATAGGTTGCTTGAGTTCTTTCACTGCTTCTGTTGTATTACCGGGGCGCTTCGTCGTTACTGGTGTGGTCCCCCCATAGTCTAAAGTAATAACCAGTCGATACTCCCTGAACAACACTGTATTCTTCTTATCGTGTGGGCAAAGCCCTGGTGTCAGCGTTTTTTCAGACCGCCTTACGGGCTCTGACGTGGTTTTTATGTAACGACTACCCTGAGACAGTAGCTGGGACCAACGGCTTAACGTGCCATCCGAAGCACAGAATCATCTTCCTTTTCAGACAATCAGGTGATTCAACCTGCAATGTCCTAACCAACTGGGGAAAATATCACCAAGTGTCCCCGTGAGAATCGAACCCACGACCTCCGTTTAACCATTAGACTACCGAGGCATTTGAACAAGTTGTCGAATACTGTATTGATAATTCGAAAAAAAAAACTGCAAGCGGGCTGTGTGTGCGGACAGATCTAGCGGAGCACAGGAAGTATGCACAGCAAATCAATGTTGCAAAACAGGCGTATTTACCAACCCTAATGCTAAGTCTGCACTAAAATAGACTCTACTAAAACCTACCTCCAACAGAGAGCACGTAAGGCTTGTCCTCCAAATAGACGGTCAGCTCAGAGGGGCAGTAGGCCTGTCTCTTACATTCACCATGCTTCAGGGTCACGGTGTACTTGTGCTCGCTTTGATCCCGCAGCAGGATGTGCTGGCATGGCGATTCAAAACTAAAAACAAATGGGAAAAGCTCAACAATCGGGCGTTTTAACGTCTTGATTAACGTGGCTAAATATTGTCATCTTATTTATTAGAAAATGGACGTAGTGGAGGCTTACTCACGGACAAGAGGTTGCGCAGATCGGGAAAAGAGGCCTTCTCTCTGAGTCTCTGAGCCAACCAGAGTTATAAACAAACTAAATAATTAAAGCATTCAAGTGCGAGTCGGACTACTCGCGTACCGAAAACTCGATTGCGTACCACCATACAATATATATTTAGCGAAAAACCCAAAAAAATTTTTACTCCGGGACCCCTAGCAAGAGCCCGAGTACACTTAGTCGCTTATATGTAGGTATTGCCGTTTTTACGATAGAGCGAGAACAAAAAGAGTGCGATGTCTGTTACAGAAGTGACTATTGAATAATCTGTGGTATTTTCCATGGGAATGACAGCGTTTACCGCCTAGTCTAAATGCGTTTACCCAATTAGGTATGTCAAGTTTTTTTTTGGAGGGCTGAATTGAAAACCATTTCGATATAATTGTCTCAATAAAGGATTACAGATATTTTTTATAAATACCGTCGTTTTTTGGTCCGTCCAGTGACGTCACTGGAAAACCTGTGCACTCCTTTCTAAACTTAAAATCAACTTAAAGTAACTGGCCATTAGGAAAAAAAATACATTCACAATGTCAGAATTTTATATTTTTTGTTGCCGTTTCTGTTCCCAGCATAGAGTTAGAAAGTGGAGGCAGGTGATTTTTTTTTAATAAAGCAGTAGTTTTTTTCCATGGAGTTCGAATTATTTTCACCACCTTTGCACTTAGACATTACAGATCAAAATAATTAAACAATTAAATTGATATTGATTGATTAACTCGACGAATTGCAATAAAAATGAAATAGGTGTCTTAAAAATTATGTCTTCTATCCGTAAAAAATATAAAATAAAGACCAAAAAAACTTGACATACCGAATTAGGTGCAAGCGAGCCTCTATCGCAAACTCACCTATAAATCTTGCCATCAAATGTCTTGTAATGAACGCCGGCCCACGTCAGACAGACGCCCCCTTTAGGCGTGAAGTCCTGGACCACCACCTGCACAGGCCTCTTGCCATAGCTGCCGTGGTCATGCTTCGACACTTGTTCTACGCTCGATGATTCAAATTCGCTCGCTTCTGTTTCAGTTTGCTCGAAGGATGCGCTCGAGTTGTGGTATTCGTGATATGACTGTAAATAGTTTTGTGGTTAACGGTTTATTCGCAGCGACACTATTAGAAAACTGTAACAGACAACAAAAAAAGGTCACGATATAATAATATAATAATAATATTTATTTAAATTCACATAAGAAAAACCATTTTACATTATGAATTAGGTACTCTTGACTATTTAGGTACTATTGGTAGACTATGCGTATGGATCATAATATTGTTAGATACAGCTGACATCATCAAAAGGCAGGTACAACCTGCCTGTGCTATTGACATCAGCTATAACCCTGAGAAATGTTACAAAAAAAATTGGTCATAGGTACAGGGAGCTGACAGTACTAACTACAGTTAATTAATTAAATTACCCACTATAAAATACATTTTATGTTGATAAAGTTGTTAGATTTATAAATAACTGTGTAAATAACAGAATGGTGTTTAGGTGTCTCCAAATCACAGATATTCGGATTTTTGCCAGTCTATGTGTTGTTCGAGCATCATGCAATAACTACTCGACCAATGATGAAACTTTTTGTGTTTATAAACAGACCTAAAAACTGGTATATATTATATCCTGCTACGGGAAATAAGTAAAGTAACCAAAAAATATTGTTAACGTAAAACAATATTTATAGTATTTTCTGTTGTTCTTTGTTTCCTGAAATAAATGTTTTATTTTTATTTTATAGTATTGTTTACCAAAAGTTTTGGGTATAAAGTGAAGCCATTTCGTAAATAACTATATACTTGTTTAATTTTATTTAATTTTTATTTGAAATAGTTATGTAAATTTTAACTTCAAATAAAATTCAAAAGGTGTGAGTGTATACAAGGTTTATTGGGGGTAGTTTAGACCATCAAACTGAACAACTTTCACTAAGGAACAATATCTAAATCGCGAAAAAATTCTGATGTTTCATACTGAACTACAAATGTACTGGAGCTTGTATGGGACAGCTGATTTTTGTTTCGCGATTTCGATGTTGGTCCCACGTTGAAAGTTGTTTAGTTTGATGGTCTAAACGATCCCTTTAAAAGTTTCCAATATTAATTTGTAACACTAACACCAAAACTTTTGTAACACCTTCTAGAGTATGGTAGGTACAGAGGCATATAAACTTAAAATATCCTGGTCTAAACGCTATAAAATCAAATTTCAGAGCTGTTCTCTAGGATACTTACGGAGCTTTCACTGTGGTGGTAGTTACTTGGTGTGATCACAACGACATTTTCTGTGAAAGAATTACAAATTATAATAATCAATGTTATAGTAGGCGCCATCTGTACATTCCTTACTAACTAAAAGTAAAATGTTCCCAGTGCTATTATCAACGTAATGTATCGACGGAGTGTAGAGATCACACCCACTATTATCTACTATCAACGGAGTGTAGAGATCACACTTACTATTATCAACGGAGTGTAGAGATCACACTTATTATTATCAATGGAGTGTAAATATTACACTTACAGTAAACACAGTGCGGTATTGGCTGGGGCTGCTGTTTGAGGTACCGCTGGGACAGTTCAACTTGCAGAGAAACTTTCTGATGTTCTTACCGCGCTTGTAATACTACAACCGAGTGTAATAGATCATAATTACTATTATCAACAGAGTGTAGAGATCACACTTACCATTATCAATAGATTGTAGAGATCACACTTATTATTATCAACGGAGTACATCACACTTACCGTAGACACAATGAGGTATTGGCTGGGGCTCGAATACGCCGGTAGCGTATGTGCAGGAGTACAGTTCAGCTGGAGGGCTGCTATATGAGGTACCGCTGGGACAGTTCAGCTTGCAGGAGAAGCTTTCTGCGTCACCGAAGCATTTGTAACCGCCGTTGAAGGCTAGCTTTCTTATGTCGCAGACGCTTGTTGCTAGGAAGTAAAGTGTAGTTGTAAATAAAGTGGCAAGAAAACAACGTTTTTCTTTTCTTTTCAAATAATCCAACAGATGGCATGCTTATCGCTTCATAGAAAAGTGTACCAAATCATGACTGTCTTTTTTATGGAAGCTTTTTCATTCTATCCAATATAAGGAGCACAGAAGCAGCTTATACAGCTGTTTGTAGAGCTTATACTGCCATAAAAGCTTTTGTAACTTCTCTAAATAGTATATAAGCTAATTATACAACTGACGGAAAGGCTGGCTGAAAAACAGCCGTATATTGGTAGCTTATATAAAAATAGTAAGTATTTCATACTATATCGTATCTCATTACATAATATACTCACAATACTGACACTGAGGACCCCTAAAGTCTTCGAGACACTGGCAAGTATTAACAGCTAAACAGACGCCTCCATTTAAACACGGCGGGTTGCACTCCGGTTCACAGTCAGCTATGACTGTGAAGTTAGCTGGGGTATTCCTCCACTGGCTGTCCAAACGCATTTTGACCACCGAAGTACGGTCGATGCAATGCCCTTTCATATTACGTAAAATACTCACAATACTGACACTGAGGACCCCTAAAGTCTTCGGGACACTGGCAAGTATTAACAGCTAAACAGACGCCTCCATTTAAACACGGCGGGTTGCACTCCGGTTCACAGTCAGCTATGACTGTGAAGTTAGCTGGGGTATTCCTCCACTGGCTGTCCAAACGCATTTTGACCACCGAAGTACGGTCGATGCAATGCCCTTTCATATTACGTAAAATACTCACAATACTGACACTGAGGACCCCTAAAGTCTTCGGGACACTGGCAAGTATTAACAGCTAAACAGACGCCTCCATTTGTGAGAGTGCAAACACGGCGGGTTGCACTCCGGTTCACAGTCGGGTATGACGATGAAGTCACCTCGAGTGGGCCTCCAATGGCCGTCCAAACAACGCATGTTGACCACCGAGGTACCGTTGATGCAAGGCCCTTTCATATTACGTAAAATACTCACAATACTGACACTGAGGACCCCTAAAGTCTTCGGGACACTGGCAAGTATTAACAGCTAAACAGACGCCTCCATTCAAACACGGCGGGTTGCACTCCGGTTCACAGTCGGGTATGACGGTGAAGTCAGCTCGGGTAGGCCTCCACTGGCCGTCCAAACAACGCATGTTGGCCACAGAGGTACCGTCGATGAAGCGATGTCCTTCCGAACACGTTATCGTGCAAAGCCTAGGAAATGAAATGTGACCTTTACGCACTTTGCATTTTGTTAATAATTTTCGACGAGAGTTGATATTTTTAGGAATGTTAAAGTAGTATTTAGGCGGTAATGGATTGATACCTATTATTGAGATCCTTAGGGCGTGTTTCACCACTTCTGGATAAGTCATTGTTAGCTTATATGATAGATAATTTGACATACCATTCATACGAAATATGTCAAACGATCTGTTCCTTTAGTCAAGTATCGTACCAACCCTCGATAATTTTGCAGTTTATGCATTGACCTCTTGATCTTTTGTAAGACATCAATGAGTTTATGTGAGTTTTAAGTAGTAATGTTAAGTACATTATGACAACAATGGCAAGAAGAACCCTCTGAATAATTTTCATGCATTCTTGGCCTGGGGTCTTGAACCACAGGAACCCTAAGAATTGTAGTAGTACTGCAAATTTTCTTCTTCGGATTTTATATCTGACAAAGGCGAGATTATTGGGACCCAATCCTTATCGGGAGCATTCGGTTGGTGCCTTCACAAGTACGGAAGCTATCTATATGAAATAGGAGACGCACCATCAAAGATAAAAAAGCCCGTTAGACATTGTATAATTTAGAGCATCATTGGTATCAAGCATCGCTACACGTTTACAACTATATCTCTATAGAAATAAGACTTAAAATTCAACGTACTCGGCCGAGCATCTCCTCATAGAGTTCATAGGCAATGGCGGGTAGGACATGCAAGGCTTCTTCTCGAACTCGCAGAACGTGCCGTGGAAGTTAGGGGGGCAGGTGCAGGTATTCGTGTCGATGCAGATACCGCTGTTTTTGCATTCCGGCTCGCATTTTGCTGTAAAATAACTGTTATTAGAATATATAGGGTCCTTCTTAATATGCTGACACTTTTTTGATGGGATGATCAGATCGTCAAACTGAACAACTTTCTCTATTGTACCCACATAGAAATCGCAAAAAAAAATCAGGTGTTCCATACAAAAATGCAAAGCTACTCTCGAGCCAAATGTATGGGACAGCAGATTTTAGTTTCGCGAATCGCGATTTCGATTTTGGTCCCATAGAGAAAGTTGTTCAGTTTGATGGTCTGATCATTCTCTTAAAAAACTGTCAGCATATTTAGTTGGACGCTGTATTTGCTATAAAGACAAAATAAGTACAATCGGGTCACATTATCTATGCACCTGGCGTCGATACATTATATCTGTGCTCTATGGCCGTAGTATGGAAAGCGCTATTGCCCCTTCGCACTCTTTCTATTTGCACGCGAATGAACGACATAAAAGGCGTGATATAGCCTTATCACGTGCATCATGCTACGACCTCTGGTTTAGTGTGTACCAAAAATTTTCGAGACGTATCGGAAACGATGTTGTTAACCGTACCTACTTACGACGCGAAGGAGGAACCGAGAGGGGGGCATCGCATTCCAGCGAAGTGCAGAGATATTGTGACCGGGTTTTACATACATTTGAGATTGTTACAGGTTTTAGAGCAAGACCTATCGGTATAGTACTTGTAGTTTTGGATGAAAGCACAACCTCGGATAGACAGGTTACGGGTTTATGCAGAAAATTTTCATTAATTTGAATTGAAACAGCACATGTATAAAACAACGAATTGGCCTTGGCGGGGATTAGTGTGGTACAGCTGATTTTATTTTTGCGATTTCAGGTTTGCTCCCATATTACTCGTAAAAGTGGTTCAGTTTGATGTTCTGAACCAGCCCAGAAAATTTGGAAAGTGTTTACAAGTTTTCACCTAGTATACACAGAGCGGAAACTTCCTTGCATCCCACCAATTTTTACCTCGACCTAGAGTACTTATTTTCGAGAGGGCCCCATCGGTTAATATAGTCGTGAACAACATACATACAAAACAGAACTTAAAATTTGCACGTTGCCATGTGTGGCAGATTATGTCTTGCTCTTCAATGTAAGTCCATATACAACGTGTTAATGAATAAGCGCAAAACCTCATACACCCCAACTGATTTATAACAAAATAATTAGATTGAAACAATAATTTCATTATTATGATAGTTAAAATTTAAAGTTATTCGCATTTTAAGTTTTCAGACAAAAATTATTTGTTATCATTTCAGCAATTAATGAAAGCGCTAGCGTGCTCGTGGATACATTTTAAGAATATTGTGTTGGGAGTAAGTAGGGTGAGTGTGCCCGTGCGGTGGGGTGAGATCGAGTTCAGTAAATTTTAAATTTTACAAACAAATTATTTAATATTTTGAAAAAAATTACCTATGTTGAAATACATGATAATTCGATTCTGCTCTCGATTCTAAACAAACTACTTTCTAGTTTTGCGTTAATTCATTAACAAGTTGTATAGAGTATTGCTGCCACATGTGTGATGGCTCAGCCAAGTATCAACTAGACGCTCTCTACTCGGTTGAACGTAGAGCCAGGAGGCCAAGCTTCATAGCCTAGCCCACCGCCGCAGAGTAGCCTGCTTGTCGGTCTTCTACAAATTGTACTTCGGTGAGTGTGTCCAAGACCTGCATGAGCTCATCCCTCCTACCCCTTTCTACTATCGGACTTCCAGACGCACCGCGGGATACCCCCCCTCTTGGTTGATATCCCACGTATCCGCACTAAGCGCGTTTCTGATTCTTTTATAATGCGCACAGCCGAGGAGTGGAATGCCCTGCCTGCGTCAGTATTTCCGACCGCTTACAACCCGAATTACTTTAAAGAACGAGTGAATAGGCTTGTTCTGGGTTAGCTCGCTACATCACCATACCATCTTTGTCCTAAGGACTGGATTGCGGTCAAGAGTAATCCCATTTTTATTTTTTTTTTAATAATCTCGCAAAGAAAATAGTATTCTATTTTAAATTATTTTACTTTGAGGCTTGTCTATTGACGTCGTCCTTTACGAACCCTGACCGACATTGCAGTTGCATTATCACTGCATAACATGCACATTATCAATGACATTGGCTATTTGGGTCGTGCTCAATATAAGGAAAATCGCACAGTGTCCGCCCGCTTAGATTTGCTACATCCTGTGTCGATAGTCGGCCCACGCGCATTGATAATCGTTACTTACCGAATGTCATATTTTTAGGTTTTATTATTAATTTATTTTATCTTAAAAATCAGAAGGTTAAATATATATTTTTATATAGGATCGTTCTTAATATGCTGACACTTTTTAAGGGGATGATCAGACCGTGAAACTGAACAACATTCTCTATAGCACCAAAAGCGAAAGCGCCATACTCGTATTATACCATTTTGAAATCTGCATTGTGAGGAAACCTGCATGCTTCAATTTAGAGGCATGTATTGTACCCACTGTTCATTACAAGTGGCGACGGGTTCACTCCCCGTCACACTGGACAGAGCTCGGTACTAGTGAAACGTGGATGTTCTGTGGTTTCAGAATATCTCTGACTACCCTCTCGGGGAATATAGTCGTGAGCAGATGCTATGTTTGAAATCTGCATTAAATAGGTAACTTTTGAGAAAGTTGGCCACCCTGGTCTCCGTAAATTTTTTTTAGACCACGAATGCTCGAACTTGGGTAATAATTCCAGGTAAAGTTTAATGTTGACTCTAGATTCTTTTTTAACAGAACAACCCTAGCTATACTAACTTTCTCATGCATGTCTAATAGCATCACTCTTCGAGAATATTATTCAAAAAGCCGACTGTAAAAACCTCTTCCTTTGTGGTCATGACGGTCAAAAGATAGATAAAGTACCAAATTCCAGAAAAATTTTTAAAGTCCAAATGTCTTGTAAACCGAGGCACATTTACTGGACATGAAAGTCCATTTTCTGAACGGGTTTAAGGTCCTCTACCAGCAGGTACAGGGTTATCCATAACTTACCAGGCACCCGTATAAATTATCATCATCAATTTACAGGGTCCTTCTTAATATGCTGACACTTTTTTAAAGGGATGATCAGACAACCAAACTGAACAACTTTCTCTATGGGACCACCGAATTTTTTTCTCGTGATTTCGATGTTGGTTCTATAGAGAAAGTTGTTCAGTTTGATGTTCTGATCATCCCCTTAAAATAGTGTCAGCATATTAAGAAGGACCCTATCTAGGTATGTACACACGGTGACACATCAAGCTATAAAACCAACATAAGTTGACCGCGCGACGTTTACGTTACTCATCCAACGCGCGGCCTAATTTTGGCTTCATAGTGAAATTTGTTCGTATGATGGTTGAAACCTTGTCTAAACCAGCTCTCTAAATATGATTAGGCTGTTGGTAGTTGTAGCAATGTTCCAGACCACCCCGAAAGGGATTACGGTCGTGAGTTTGTGTATGTATGTGATTTGTTACACCAAGGTAGAAAACAGAGAAAAACTTACGTTGGAATTCCAGGTTTGAGTTTTTGTGAAAATCTTCGTAACTCGGCCTGAAAGTGAACAAAAGGTTAAATTACCTCAATTGTATTACATAAGTTAGTTGTTAGATTGTAGTAATTAGTCTAGTCTAATTGATAGGTATCACCAATTATACTAATGTTATGGTACGAGATCCGACCGTAAAATTATGCATCTATGTGTTTGGTGAACGACGCAACATACAACGCCGCCGGGCTGCCTAGCAAAATCTTGCCGCAAGTGCCTTTACCATGATGATCTATGGTACCATATTTTCTACCGATCTGTTTGGGAAGTAAATGAGGTGCCATCTGAAGGAGACCAATCTAAAGAACTGTAAAAATTAGGGTTGCCACATCTCAGTCTGCCACAACTTCGCAACTCTAAGGGTTAAAAATTACCTATTTGAAACTGAAAACCAGAGTTGCGGCAGACTGAGAGATGGCAACCCTAGCTTTACATCGGTCTCCTTCAGATGTCACCTCATTTACTTCCCAAACAGATAGGTGGAAATTTTTTTACCATAAATCATCATGGTAAAGGCACTTGCGGCAATATTTTGCTAGGCAAACCGGCAGCGTTGTATGACCCTCTGTATAAACATTAACTTAAATCACATTTCGATTACCAAACAAATAGGTGTATAATTTGGCGGTCGGATGTCGGTATATTACTACCAACTTAACAGTATCACCAAATAAAAATAACACACAAAATTGTTTAAATTACAAAAAAAAACACTAGATGGCGTTGTTCCAATAACTGTATCGCGCTGTAGAGATTATCCCACAAGAAAGTTAGTCAACTTTGATTTGAGTCCCACCATTTATTTATTTATTTATTTAAAATTTTTGAAACCCTGCTTCGGCTCTCCGGCGCCGGCGGGGTGCATACATGTTATGAAAAATCAGCGTCAATATTATTTTTCCTTTGAATTTGCAAATGAAAAAATATAAAGTTGTTGCATAGAAAACGTCAATGGTTACGCGCCCGACCCAAATAATGTACGGAACAGTAAATTTTTTCGCGACTTTGTTGTTGGCGTCATAGTGAACGTTTTCAGTACAATCGATGGTCTGCACACATGATTAAATACAGGGTCCTACTTAATATGCTGACACTTTTTAAGGGGATGATCAGACCGTCAAGCTGAACAACTTTTTCTATTGAACCAACATCGGAATCGCGCCATACATTTACCTCGAGAAAGTTTGCAGTTTTGTATGGAACAGCAGATTTTTTTCGCGATTTCGATGTTGGTGCCATAGTGAAAGTTGTTCAGTTTGACGGTCTAATCATCACTTAGATATACATTATACAACGTGTTAATGAATAAGCGCAAAACCCACCCCAACGGATTTACAACAAAATAATTAGATAGAAACCATAATTTCATTATTTTGTTTGCATTTTAAGTTTTGAGCCAAAATTGATTTGTTATCATTTCAGCAATGAATGAAAGCGCGGACGTGCTCATCTTTTGGAAGTGAGCGGTGGGTTGAGATCGAGTTCAATAAATTTTAAATTTTACAAACAAATTATTTAATATTTAAAATTAAATTACCTATGTTGAAACAATGATAATTCGATTCTGCTCTCGATTACAAACAAACTACTTTCTAGTTTTGCGTTAATTCATTAACACGTTGTAGGTACTAAACACTATCTATACTACATTCAAAATAGCAACGAAATTTTAAGGTTATTTTGCATTACAGAAACAGATATTTGAAACACTTCCTCTCACTTATTCTTAAAACAGCTTTAGTAGTATCCTAGATATGTCGGATAGTATATTTATCCAATAAATAAATTACATTTCGTAATCAGAATTGGCCAGAAAGCGAAATAGGAATCGAAAATCTCATCGTCCTTATTTGGAATGAAGTATACGTAGGTAACTAAATAATATTGATACTCACGGCGCGCCATAGCTAGAATGCCAAGTTTTACTTTCAGAATATCCACCAGTTTTGGTACCGCCATATCCGGCAGTTTTAGTCCCACTGTATCCAGTTTTGGTACCAGAAAAACTAGTTTTTCTACCAGAATAGGTTCTTCTGGAATATCCCGTCTTGGTGTATCTTTCATTCAAGTGCGATGGTGCGTATGCAGGGGCCTCGACATCAGATTGGCTACAATAGTAATAAACGGTCATTCAACATCAAAAATGATAAGAGAAACCTAAAGATGCATGCTCATGACTATATTCCCCGAGAGGGTAGTCAGCGATATTCTGAAAACCTCAGAACATCCACGTTTCACTAGTAGTACCGAATCTCTGTCCAGTGTGACGGGGAGAGAGCTCGTCGCCACTTTAAATGGACAGTGGATACAATACATGCCTCGAAATTGAAGCATGCAGGTTACCTCACGATGTTTTCCTTCACCGAAAAGCCAGTGGTGTTACAAATCGTACATTAATTCCGAAAAAATCATTGGTACGAGTCGGCCTGGTCGAACTATCGCCTCCTGCACGGCAGGCAAGGTTACTCGCCACTGGACCACCACGGCTTCGTATTTTAGTAGAATATTTTAGTTCAGAGTAAAGTAACAAACAAAACTTGTAATTACATGTATAGGTATCATAAAGTCAGTCTGAACGGAGATATAAGGGCTTTCAGGGCTTTTTTCAATAAGTTAAAAATATATTCATTACGTTTACTTCAAGCCTTTATATCTCCGTTCCGAGCTGAATTTAGAGATATACTTGTTATAAAGTTTTGTTTGTAACTTAATTCTGAACTATAAAATGATCATGTATCATCTTGATTGATGGCCGCGCTAAAAAGGTAGGTGTAATAGCCCCTTTAGCCCTGTGTTTAGGCAATCTGTGGCCGAATATTTAGTTCCCGCCAAAATAACGCGAAGCATAATGACTGTGTACTGATACGACGAACTCCTTGTTTGCCTCATAGATTTCCATTCGGTTTATCTATATTCACGGAATAATTTATTCGTTAAACAGTGTTCAAATAATTTTCAATAATGCCTTACTAAACCATTAACTAAAACTACAACCAATCATAACTCTTCAAATGTAGAATTGTAGAAGAAAAAAGAAATTTCGAGGCTGTTATGTGCTTTTTATTCAACCCAAATTGTTTTTTTAAAAGGTATTTTATATGTACTTACGTTTCCCCAGATGGTGCTGATGGTGGGATTCCATATCCTGCATCGCAAAGATATATCCCGTAAAACAAAACTAACGCGCGTGTAAACAAATTCATTTTATTATATTTCGCGTGCTATCCATTTGTATTTAAAAAAAAATCTATACAAGGAATCAGTTCGCAAGCTCGCCTTCCACTACACTGAATCCTGTATATTAATTATGTATTATTGTTATCTTCTATTCAACTGAATTCATAGTGCCATCCTCCCGATAACTGAGATTTATCAACAAAAACAGGATTCGCGAAACAACATAAAATTGTTTATCTACTATAGCTACTGGATGAGCCATTTGTAATGTGGTTCAATGTACAATAACTACATACAGTAGGTATAAAATAATCAAGTAAGTACTTATAGCAAATCATACTTACGACTTTGTAACCCATGGAGTTAGCCAGAGAAATTTTAAATAGATCTAAACTATTATAAAACTGCAGTAGAAGTGTGTCTATACATTAAAAAACATTAAAGATAATTTAAAAAAAAATTACAATATGGTTTTTGTATCCCTGACTACAAATCAACCTTTTTTAGAATTTTTGTCCGTCTTGTGCCCAAAGTCGAACTCGGTCCACTAAGTAGATTTTTGACACCATTGGGTTTTCAGGTGAAGGATAACATCGTGAGGAAATGTTATTGCTTCAATTTCGAGTGTATTTTTGTGTCCACTGTCCACGGCCTCACTGCTCGTCACTTTGTGCATTGCTAGTAAAATGAAGAGATATTTATAGAGTAAATTTCGTGTGTAAAATGAATAGGTACTTACTACAAAAAAAAAACGTAAAACGTATAAACCTACTACTAATATTAATTTATTTTTCACAAAAGATATTGTATAAAATTAGGGAGTATAAAACACTTTATGAAATTCCCTCCAAGAAAAAAAAAGAAAAAAGACCGATTCGATTTTTTCTCATTTACAATCAGTACAATAAATAGGTACTCTTATTATAATTTTGTGATAATAAACTATTGAAATGACACGAAAACGTAAAACAATTAAACTTTCTGCGGCGAATAAAACTCGTTCTAGAAAACAGGTATGTTATTTCATTACTTACATAATTCTATTAATTGCCAGTTGCACGTACTTCCATTAAGAGTTTTATTCCGAAACCTGCATACAAAAGAAGTCTGGTTTCAACAATCTAGAAACGAATCTCTATGCTTGTATGAAGTCAGATTTTCGTGAATATATACAGTTTTAATGCAAGGATTAATTTAAGATTTGTATGGAAATCTTTGAGGCACTGAACTTTAAAACTATACATTTGAACGAAAATCTAACTTTATACAAGCATAGAGATTAGTTTCTAGATTGATTCTGAAAAATGTCATTGACTTTAATTGGTTAGTATTAAAAATATCAACAGACTAGGTTTTTATGGAGCGTTCTCCGAATTATATTCCCTTAAAGTTAATCCTCCATTAAATCTCTTGCTGTCACGTTTTGTCTGGTTGACGTAACGAAAGCAAGCAAGAGATTTTATGGAGGATTAACTTTAAGGAACGTACGTGCAACTAACCGTAAAGTTACTTAAATTTAACATACGCGTGACAAAACACAGACTACTTACTTTCAGAATAATTTATTAGCCACGAGACTTATCGAAATAAGTATGGTTTTAGATAAACACGTATACAAGAATAAACCGATAGCCACAAAGGATGCTGCGTTGTACATTCAAGAAATATGTGCTTATAAAACCCATTGCAAACAAGACGAGAGATCACTTCAGGTAACTAGTTAAGTGCCTATACAGGGTCCTTTTTAATATGGTGAATCTTTTTTAAGGGGATGAACAGACCGTTAAACTGAACAACTTTCGCTATGGCACCAACATCGAAGTCGCGAAAAAAAAATCAGCTCTTCCATACAAAACTGCAAAACTGCTTGAGCCAAATTCCGGCCGATTAAGAGCCGGGACAGCTGATTTTTTTTCGCGATTTCGATGTGCGTCCCGTAAAAAAAGTTGTTCAGTTTGATGGTCTGATCATCCCCTTAAAAAGTGTCAGCATATTAAGAAGGATCATGTATGTGTATGAAATTCCCGGGCGAAATCTATCTATAATATTATATTAGTTTATTTCTTCAGGCATCGTCAAAATATCGGATTCCCCTCCACTGATCGTATCGGTTTCCCGTCACATCAGATTTAAGGGAATATAATTCGGAACTGCGCTCCATAGAAACGAAGTCTGGTGATATTTTCAATACAATAAAAATATCGCCAGACTTCGTTTGTATTCAGCGCGGATTAACGCATTTGGAATAAACTACTGTAATAAAAAAAACTTACAAAATTATGTACTCAAGTATATTTTAATAGAATCGGAACACTTCAGTTAATTTGTATTTACTTCGAAAATCAACATCAACTAGACTCAAAATATAACACGAAGAGAATACAAAAGTTGATTGGGATGGTTTTTTAATCAATCTATTTTAATGGCATTTGTAAATAAATTATGACTACATAATGTATCATGTTGATGAGGACTTCGTGCGTATTTTTGCTACGTATAGAATCGATTGGAAAAAACGTATAATAACTGACTAGGGTTAAATATATCCTAAGAGTTTTATTATTTCCGTCGTGTAACCTATCTAAAAACAATTTCCGTTTTCTTTAAAGGTAATAGAAAAACTAACACGCTGCATGCAAAGCATAATTTCTGAGAATGAAACCCATTTCTCAAATATTAATTCCACCTCCATGGGCAATAACGCTGAAATTTCTGTATCTCCCGTTTATTCCTTACCAGATGAAGACAGAACTCAAATTATTGAAGACCCTTTAGTTTCTGATGAAAATATAGACCCTATAGCCGAACAAATAGAAACTATAGATTTATGTGATGATGATGTGGGAAAGCCTCATATAGATATTAATGAAGATGTTGAAATGCATGGAGCTATTTCTAATCTCTCATTAAGAGAAAATCCTTTACAAAAAGCGACGTGCTCCCCAAGTATTCTGGATAACCTTTTACCTGGAGAGATCGATTCATCACAGAGCATTTTAAAAAATGACGATCATTCTAATCACGTTCAAACTGACCATACATGGCCTCAGGACCTTAAAGTATTGAAAGATATAAACAAATTGCAGTTTAAAGTACCTATTATAAACGACAAACCAATTGTAACAGATTTCAAACTAAACAACAAAGAAAAAGTAACAAATGAAAGCAAAATTGTACAGCTAGAACACGATTATGGTATCAAGAATTTACCAGACGTAACTTTGACTAAAACTGTCCCAGTCAAAAAGAAAACACGTCCAAAAAATACAAAAATCAAGCCAAAGAAAGACAAAAATGACACCAATCAAGAGAAAAAGAAGATAAAGAAAAGTAGCAGTACCAACGATCAAAATAAGTCAATAGAAGATCATAAGATTGGAAATAATATGGAAATCCAGAAGCATACTGTCCAAGAAGCTAAAACACAAAAACCAGTGACAACACAAGTTAACATAAACACAACTCTTCCCTCTTATCCAATGAATACCAATATCATCTCGGGCCCAATTGAAACCAATCCTATTCCCAAACCGATCTGTCTTCCAGAGAACACCAATCCAATATCAATTGTTTATAACAGTTACGTGGAAAACGATCTATCTTGGATGGAAAACATTAGATATGTGAGAGAAATTTCTGCAGAAGAATTTGACACTAAATTAACATTCGAAGATAGTTTTTGGGAAAATTTTAGTCCACCCAGTAACTAAAATGACCAGGATTTTAAATTTAACAAAAATCTTGTATTATCTAGTGCTCTCCAAAGTTCTTATCGTAGCTCCAAAGAATGTTTCTCTATTCTATTTACAGATTCATGTCTTATGGGTCCCTTACGTTACTGCGAGAGTCAACACTTAGAATACGTAATAGTGCTCAAACGCTATGATATAAATTCGACGTTAGGTAGTTGAACGTTACATAAGAATAGACGTTATTTTTATTTGATTTATTATTGTTATATTTTAAGGGCATGCATTGCCGGCACGTGGCTTGAAACCGATTTTCAAAACGTCTAAGCTAGGCCAATATACGTGCCGCAAATTATATAGTGTACATTTTTGAGCCACAGTCGCAACGGATGCCATACAAATCTTATCAACATGTTGACTAGAGTAAAACTGCAAATTCAATGCGATTTAAAATTTTTATTAGACTATAAGATAAGAGGCAAAGTATTGTAGATTTCATATTACAATTGTTACTAATAAAACGTCATTATAATTATTAGTTTTGAATTACTAAAATATTTAAGTCCAATTCTGATATATCGATCATTAATCATAATTAATCACATTTACACAATTTTGTCGAAGCAACATAATTTTTATTAAGTATTATTTTAATACTATGAGAACACTTTTAATACAATTAGGGTTAAGACACATTTACCGACGGCGGGCCCATATAAAAATGACATTTAGTATGGAAAGACGTCCGCCGCCGACGTGGCGACGACGGCGGTCGGCTTCCCATACTAAATATCATTTTTGTAAGGGCCCACCGCCGTCGATAAATGTGTCTTAACCCTTAGCATTTTTCTGTCATGAACTATCTAATCTAAAACTTAATTTAAAATATTTTATTTTATTGTTAAAAACATGGCCGCCACTGTCACTATCGTATAATGTATACAGCCATGATACAGCCTTAACAAAGTGCATGCAAGACTCTTTTTAAATCGTATTTAAAGAGGCCTGTGGTATAGGCTTTTATCAATGACATTCTATAAACAAGGACTTTGCATCAGTGCGCTATTAACGGAACCGCTTAATTGTTTTACATTACTGCTCTGTGAGAGAGGATATTTGAAAGGACTGGAATGTCAACGGCAATGTATGACAGCCGAGCATAACTGAGGCATACTAAGGGGACATTAGAGACGTGGCATTTTTTGGTTTTGTTATTGTATGACGTAGTGAGTCCATGTTTATATAATGTCATTGGCTTTGATAAAGTTTATATTAATTATACAGGCCTTGTATTGTTGACCCCGTACATTACCTAAGTAAATAATTTCGAAACATAGAAAATGTATTTTTAAGTAAGTATATAAATTATTCAAATAAAAAACCATATAATTTAACAACAACAAAGATATTACACTAAAATTAATAGTTTTAAAGCCGACTAATGTTATATAACGCGTTTCAAAAATTTTGGCCCGTAATAATAAACCAAACTCGAAAGCTCACACGTTCTTAAGAAACCTCTAACGCATACTAAAACGTGAGCTTAAGGTGCAATAGTAGGACTTAATACCTTGGAGGCATCTTTTATTTTTCATTTTTCAGCTAGATTTATACAATTTACCAAAATCAAAGCCATACCTCAGTATTCTTGGATAGTGTATCTAGTGAAATCATAAATTGAATACACGATTGGAATTACTTCACTCGATAGAAAATCGTCACAAAGATGACGTATTTTCATGTATTTTAAATATTTTTCTCATTTTAGAAGAACTTAAAATAGTTTCCGATTTTTGGTATTTATACTCACATATTCACCATTAGTGTATCTAGTGAAATCATAAAAAAATATACATAAAAGTACTTTAGTTAATTTTTTTTAATCGTAAATACGGCACACGCACGCACTTTTCGGAGAGCTGGGCCACCGCGTTTCTCATAGAAAATATACATCTGTACCTATATCCTCTTAAGTTAAGAGCCCGCGAATGTACGGGATTTGTTTATTAATGCAGGCCTTAATATCCGATATCATACTCAAAGACCACTATTACAATAGAGTATTTGACGGCATGTAAAATAAAGGATCTATTGATGGTATCCGTACTGAATATGAATTTTGGAAACCAATTATTTAGTCAGTTAAGAAAAATATTGAATATTTTAAGAGAAAATCGACAAAGAAAATATGTGTTGTCTACTTTAGTCACGTGATCATAAACGACTGTGATTGGCCGAATGGTGGATGACGTCAACTGCTTGTAAACAGTTCCGTGTAGAGTATGAGTGTCGTACAAAGTTTACGTCATCGTGACGTCGCCTACTTGTAATCACGTATATTGTATTGTCAGGAACAGCGTTATCGCGGGATATTTAAATAATAATTTTTGTTTTGGTTTTTTCTTGCTCTAAATGCAATGAAAAGTAAAATATACATTTTCTATAGAGTCCTTAGACATCAGTGACTAACGTAGAACCGTTTTTAAAAACATGATAAATACCATATTATTTAAGTTGATATTAATAAATAAAATACAACATAATAAATAAATATTTACGGTAGATAGAGACAACAGGTTCACCTGCTATAAATTAATTAACATTTAACAAGTCCTGCACCTTGGAAATTCTTAACTTCTCATCTCTTTCTCGCTTATAGTAACATCAAATCCATACAAACTTATATCTATAAGAAAATATTTAAAACTTATACACAGCCAAACAGTATTAAAAGCAAATCACAATTACTTTAAAGATAATTATTATATTAAACACAATTTTGGTTCTATCTTGCCCCTCTACGGGTGTAAGGAAAAGTCTCATTAACCTTTATACAAAATACTCTACCCATCAAACTGAACAACTTTTACTATGGTAGCAAACCTGTCAGCGCAAACAAAAAATCTGCTGTTTCATCCTAAACTGCCTATTCGACTAAAATGTATGAGACAGCTGAGTTTTTTTTGTTCTGACAGGTTTGCTCCCATAGTAAACGTTGTTCAGTTTGATGGGGAGAGTAAGTGGTTTAAAGGTTAATGATACTTTTCCTTACACCTTGTATAATTTTATATAAATGATCCCCTTTGAATGAGTCATTTTCGTAAACAAAATAATGTCAAGTAACTAGATGTACGCACGGCGACAGATCAACCTACCCATAGTTGGACCTTATGTCCATGAACATAGAGTTCAACTATGGGTAGGTTGATCTGTCGCCGTGTGTACATGGCACTGGAAAATAAACCTTTATTTATAAGACTTTATGGTCGTCGATTTAAAATAAATTATTACGCAATAGTTGGCATAAAACCGCTTGTAAATTTCGAGTTCAATGTGTTATCTCATGGAATAGATAGATAAAATCGGTGGTATTATGGGACTATCTGAACAAAAACTCGTAATTCGACGACCCTTTTGACGTAACGGATGAATAGGTCCATTTATAATTACGTCAATGTCATTCATAAGTTACGTCAAAATTAGTGGCTGAACTTTGAATCTGGGTGGAGTCGCGCTGCAAGTCTGGCGGAGGGTAGACGCATGCGTGTTGGCCTCTCTTAGGCTTGCACGTGGCTCCGCCATTTTGTGAAACTCTTTTGTGTTTTAACCATAAAACAATCACTTGAGATTATAAACTACTTGACATTGGCAGAATTGCCGCGCTAGACGCAAGCAACCGGCCATTAATTAAGAAAAATAAAAAAAAATGAATCTGGGTATAGGGTAACCATCAGGTTATTAAAAGGTTTAGCACTTTTGTGTCGACAAAAATATGCGACGTACAAGCTAGCACGTTCACAGACATATGGGTTTTTCCTGTCACCGCTTCCTTGCTTGAAAGAGAAACGATTAATTATGCGTGCAGTGAGACAAGAACATTTCGTATATGTGTGGTACCCGCCAGCTTTTAATTAACCGACCTGTAGAGCTATTGTGTAAATTTCTGATTATATCGTTAACAAGATAGCCTCGTAACGCAAAGGGATTTTCGACAAAACTAGCTTACTGCCCGTATGTCTTTATATAGGTCCACATGGACCGGCCCAGAAGGTTAGATTTTCGAAAATTTGTCTTAATGCGCATATCATATAGCACACTATTTAATATTTTATGACACATTCAAATAAAGTGTCTTTTAAAAGGTGGTTGGGCGACTACTGCATGAAATTGGATTTCATGGAGCTGAAGACCTTTTAAAAAATATCTGGGCGTTACGAGGATAGACAATTTTTAAGTAAGTAATATTTTGTTTCTGTGATCATTATATCGATTGTCTTTAATTTATTAACTAAATATTAAGAACCAGAACTGCCATTAAAGAACATTACGATTAATTTAATCAACATTTAATTACGATTTGATACTGGGAAAGGGAAGTTATACAATAACACCGTGGTTAATAGTTCATCGTATTAACACATAACATGCCTTGAAAGACCAAAACTTCAATTAAAGAGAAAAAATTACTTATTGTATGTATGTATGTATATGTTTGTATGTATGTATATGTTTGTATGTATGTATATGTTTGTATGTATGTATATGTTTGTATGTATGTATATGTTTGTATGTATGTATATGCTCACGACTATATTCCCCGAGGGTGTAGTCAGAGATGTTCTGACATCTCAGAGCATCCACGTTTCACCAGTAGTACCGAAGCTCTGTCCAGTGTGACGGGGGGTGAACCCGTCGCCACTTATAATGGACAGTGGGTACAATACATGCCTCGAAATTGAAGCATGCAGGTTTCCTCACGATGTTTTCCTTCACCGAAAAGCTAGTGGTGTTACAAATAGTACATAAATTCCGAAAAACTCATTGGTACGAGTCGGCCTGGACGGGGATCGAACCATCGCCTCCTGCACGGCAGGCAAGGTTACTCGCCACTGGACCACCACGGCTTACTTATTATAACACGTAAATAACAACAAATACAAAAGTAACCGTTAATCCAATATATCTATCACCGATTTATGCAAAAGCTACATTATTACAACAATAAATATCTTCATGTTTAACATTGAACTATTATATCTAAACTAATAATATATTATAATTTCGGCTTTACATTTTGACTACGACTATTTTAAATCTTTTATAAAGTTATGGTTATACTATAGTATACACTACAGTATAATATAATAATAATTTAACTAAACTCTATTTTAAAAAGCCTCGCGACGTGTGATTATAATTTTTACAACTTGTTACACAAAGATCCGTCATCTATGATCTACCATCGTGAAAATATTACAATAGTGTAGTAATTAAACAGGTGAAGTATATTACATTTGATGTATGAACACCCTTAGCTAACATTTAATTAGGTACAATTCATGATTAGATCATTCGAAAATAAAAAACATTTAATTTTAATAACATCCCTGATATCTGGAGACACAGGGTACGAATATGTTTAGATTTAATGCTTATTAAGCAATTTCTATGCTTTTAGATTGATAGAGAACTGCCCGATTTTAGTCGGTTTTATCTCAACTTATCATCATCAGCCACGCACTCAGCTCTGCCCTCAGCCTTCCTCAACCAACCACTACCAGCTTCTAATATTGTCATCGGTGCATCGAGTCAGATAATGCAAATACTACTTTTGTCACTTCATGGTCCCAAGATCTTTATATCAGTTTTTAGGCAGATTTAACCAGCACATCCGGTATCTGAACTCAAACACGTTCAAACAAAATTCATATTTGTTCATAGTAAGTTTGTATGTCAATGCGGGCTTGCCCATAAATAAGACTAAATTAATTAATCTCCAATAACCTAAGAGGAAGGATCTCTCTTTAAGACTAGAGTGAGCCATACTAATTGTAAAGTGTCCACTTTTTTGACGTTTAGGTTTGAGTGTGTGGTGTCAAGTAGTATGGACAAAAGGCACCAAGTGACTTATAGCCTTATGTTTACGGTCGCTTTTCACACACACTAGCTCAAAAAAAAGTGGACAGCCGCATAAACAAATATCTATAGTTCCATCTCCTTCTACTATTAAAGGTACGTCATAAGACAAAAGAGACCAACTACAATCGTAAATTTATGCAGACTCTATGGAGATCCTTCCTCTTAGCCAATAACACAATAATCTCAAAGGTACAATAATAATGGACAAGCTAGAGTTACCGTCTAAACGTTTTGATTTGAACAAGAATATGCTAATAACCCTCACTTATAATTGTTACGAGTACATATCGGTCAATCACTAAACATTTTTAATTGTCTGAGGGCGTTTTTAATGTCAGGCAGATGCCTTATAGAATGCTGGAAGTTGATTTACGGAATGTTTCCTACCGACACATCAAATGTAGCCAGTTTACGCAAAACGCGTTTTATCCTACGAATATCATACACTACTAGTTTAATATTAAGGGTATATTCAGACAATGAAACCGAACAACTTTCCCTAAGGAATGTGGGTCGAAAAACGAGTTTTTTTTTTCTATTTTCGACCCGTGTTCCTTAGCGTAAGTTGTTGGTTTAATTTTCTGAATACACCCTTAAAATAAAATTAAAAACTAGTGGTGTTTTAATCATTTTCCAAATTTTCAGGAGTGGTTTCAATCAGACTATCAAACTGAAAAACGTTGATCGGAGCAAAGCTGAAAAAAGGAGTTGTTTCATACATTTCAGTCGAGTAGACATTGCGGTTTAATATGGAATGGAATGTCAGTTTTTTTCAGGATTTCGGATTTGCTCCGACAACAGTAAAATTTGTTTAGTTTGATGGTCTCAACCACCTCTGAAAATTTGGAAAGTGTTTACAAAAACACCTAGTAATAAGAAATACTTCTTTATTCGTAGCTGCTATCCCCATACGGAGACGCATGACATTAAAAACACTCTTGCTCTCACAAAACCCTTTTTTTAGTTTGTTATTTTCAAGTACGAGGATTAGATAATACAATTCAAACTACGATCATGTCAATAGCCTTTTTTCTAACATGGGCCTAGGAATGAGCTAGATATAATTTAAAAAAAAAAAGACTGTTGATGCCTTTCATCTCGCTTTGATAAGAGCTCTCGCTCGCTTAGAACTAAAGCCCACCGTAGACAGTTAAACAAATGGGCTCTCTCTGACAAAGAGGTTACTGTCGTCCACCTTCCGTATCACCAAGAGGTTGAGGTCGAAATCGATGGGAAGCAGGGAGTGTCCGTATCTAAGAGCAAGGATCTCCATAGAGTCCGCATAAATTTACGATTGTAGTTGGTCTCTTTTGTCTTATGACGTACCTTTAATAGTAGAAGGAGATGGAACTATAGATATTTGTTTATGCGGCTGTCCACTTTTTTTTGAGCTATTGTATGTGAAAAATAATTCCGCTTGTCAATGTTCGTTTGCGCAGAACAGACCAGAGTCCCCGCCAAAACCCCAGGTCATTTAGTAATCAAAGGGTGTAAAGTCGGATAGCAGCGAAAAGGGCGCGATAATAATTAGCCAATTGCGGCAAAGGGTGGAAGGTGGCACATCCTGATTGGTCAATATAATTTCGCGCGCTGTTCAAATTTAGAAATAAGACTTAGGAATGAAGTGTTGGGAGAGGCCGTCCGAGGGAAACATACCATGATCAAATCAATTATCTTTTCCGAAATGGATAAGTGCGTAGCACCCTCAATTGACGGAAGTGCATGAAAAGATGTATAAAAGTGAATGAGGTGTGTCAGAGTTGTAGCGTGTGGCGGTCCGTGGTCTCTGCCTACCCCCATGGGACAATGGCGTGAGCTTATGCATGTATGTTCAAATTTGTCAACTGCGCAGGTTCACAGGAAAGACTTATAAACCTGGTACTACTGTACTCTTTCTTATACTGTGAAATTGGAATTCATTGGATCCTGCAGTAACTTCATTTTATAATATTTATTTAAAACATGATATTTGCCACAACATGAATATGGATCAAGACTGATGATGAAAGATGATACACGGATTATCCATACAAAAATCATTAGTATGGGACGACGTTCATTCTTACATTATTTTCTTTACGTTGCTAATGTCCGAAAATCCGTAGATTTCATACCACCAAGAAAACAATGGACAGCACGTTGAGTTACTATGTACTAGAAGTGACATTACAAACGAACGTCATGCGCCACAATGCGGGTTGGAAGAGCGCGGCGGATTAAAGAGCGATTTAATTTACTGAGAGGTGCGGCGATATCGCCACATTTAATGCGACAACGATGCAACGTGTATTGTCATCTCTAATACGTAGTACAAATAACTCATTGGGACAGCACAATTTGCACACCATTTCCCTAAAATTCAATAAATTTATACAACTACAAATCTACAACCAAACTCATTTCTAACCCCATGCAAACAATAATAATCGATAATACAATAACCATTAGGTCCATTTTAAGTCGTCAACTAACTACATCATATTTTATTATATTAGAAACTAAACTTCCCTCTAACCTTGAAGAATCCCATGCCAATCTTGTTGTGTAGCAGTGACGTCACTCCGACGTAACTTTGTATTACTATGGGAGAGTGGTGGATGCAGCAGGCGGATGAAGGCATCCCTTCTATTGCCCTTTGGAGCTTTTGAGCGAAGATTTCCATGTCGAATGTTGATCTTTCTTCTATTTCACCATCTGAAAAATACATTCAATAACTCTATTATTTTTAAACTAACTAGTTTAGAATTAATGAAGTGATTAAAAAAAATATCAAAGAAAAGCAATAGATTAGAGCGTTAGATTTTACAGCGTAGATGTATAAAGGGACAGCCAGGCTAATACTGAAACGGTGATTTCAGCCCATCAAACTGAACAACATTCACTGTGTACCCAACCTCAAAAACGCGAAATTACTGCAGTTCCATACAAAACCCTACCTGACACAAATGTAAAACCGCAGATTTTTTTCGCATTACCTGATACCTCCGTAGTGAAAGTTGTTCAATTTGATGGTCTGTACTCACCGTTTCAGTATTTGCCTGGCTGTCCCTTACACCCTGTATTTTATTAAACCACTAGTTGTTGCTAGCGACTCCTTCTGCCTAAACTTTAAAAATGTATCATATGTGTTAATCCAGAACATATTCTATCTGCGTGCCAAATTTCATCCGATTCCGTTATGCGTGATTGAGTGACAAACATCTAAATATCTAAACTTTGATGGTCATTCGAAATGAAAAATGATCAGAGAAACCTAAAGATGATTTTCAAATACCTATTCAATGATACCCCACTCAATATACTTAGTTCGTCAACTCTAATTTTTTCTTTTTACAATATGGCGTCTGGTTATCGCCATATTGAATTTTGATTACTATCATGTCTGTAGTGAAACTCGCAAGATTCAAGACAAATCGATTGACGAAAGAATCATCAAAATCCGCCCACGCGTTTGGTCTCTAGTGTGCCACAAAGGAACAAACGTGCATACGTACATAGGCTGATAAACACATTACCCTACTTTGCGTCGCGCAGTCGGGTAATAAAATTGATCTTGTCGCTACAAACCTTTATGCCAATAAATAGGGTGAGATGCGAAGGTGATAAACGGCACATCCTGGCTGAAGGGGTTCCAGACAGTCTTCATCGGCAACGGCTCCCCTTTGTTCCACATCAACCTCACTCCACGAAGGTTGCGTTCTCTGCAATCGAAGATAACTTGCTATTGTAGGGTTCTTTATGTATCTTGATCTAATTGTATAAATTGTGTGTGATTTAAAAAGCTTCTTGCTGTGATACTAGTGAGAAAATTGTTCGACCTAAATGTCTAAGAGCCAAGCCACAGGATGCCGTGCGGCGTTCGGTTTTAGGACATCAGTAGTATGCCATACGGAGCGTTAGACGAGGCGGGGAGGGGTGAAAAGAGATGCGATACCGGAGCGCCGGAAGATAACGTGACACGCCGCAAAAACGACGCAACGCATCATGTGGCATCCTCTGAGGCGAAGTCATTGCGGCGCGACGACGCAACGCATCCCGTGGCATTTTGTTAGTAGGTATGTATACAGGGTGAATTTGATATCGTTAGCATCCTTTTAACCTAAGAGTCTAGCCATCAAACAAAACAACTTTTACTATAAGAACAAACCGATCAGAGCAAAAAAAATCTACTGTTGCATACATTTGAGTCGAGTAGGCATTGCAGTTTAGTATGGAACAACAGATTTCTTTTTTGCTCCGTTCCTATAGTAAAAGTTGTTCAGTTTCATGGGTAGACTGTTAGTTTAAAAGGATGCTAATGATATCAATTTCACCCTGTAGATGGATCAGATTATTTTTAATTCAGATAAAGAAAGCCAGCAAGCGAAATAAGTGCATTCTTGACATTTTCTTATAACTTAATCCTAGACAAGATTTTACACATTACAGTTTAACCAGCAACCAAATAAAAAAAACATTGGGAATAGGAAAGAAAAAGCAGTGTTGACAAGATTTTGTAATTTTTACTACATGTTCAATTGACAACATAACATTTTTTTAACCACCTGTTTTTAAAAAAATATATAAAATAGGTTAAAAAATAAGAGATACTTTTTTTCCGATTTTATTTTTGACCGATTTTTCTATTTTTAATTTACTTTTGAATTTTCTGAACGTAGGATTTATGGCTAAGATACCTTGGCCGCAATAACATTAAAAATAAAAACTGTCAAATACAATAGAAAAGCCAAGCAGGCAACGGAATAAAATCTCATTCAACCTCTATTATATTTTTCGGTATTTTTCAAATAACTCGAGAAATAATGGATAGAAAAATCGGATAATTTTAATATAAGCTTTGAATCACAAAATCTTCAAATGGTTTTCTTATTTTGGTACCTTTCTTAAAATGAAATGTTGTCAATTTTTATTTGAGTATGAGAGCCTAACTTTACTCAACAGTAGCTACTACACTATCGCTTTATGATTGACGGTTCTGTAGATGCCGAAAATCCATAATTATTTAGAAAAATGATCAATCACGGTATTAAATTCGAAATGAACTCATGAACAAAATAGCACAACTAAATAGTAACCTCAGAGACTTAAAAGCGTAACTATAGGGTCCAACTTAATATGGTAACACTTTTAGCGGGATGATCAGACCGTCAAACTGAACCACTTTCTCTATGGGACAAACATCGAAATCGCGGAAAAAAAATCTGCTGTCCCATACATTTAGCTCAAGTACGTTTGCAGTTTTGTATGGAAGAGATGACTTTTTTTTCTTGATTTCGATGTTGGTGCCATAGAGAAAGTTGTTCAGTTTAACGGTCTGATCATCCCCTTAAAAGTGTCAGCATATTAAGAAGGCCCCTGTATAAGTTCCAACAAAATTAGCTGAAACTATTTTAAAAAGATGATCAAACCTGACATCAAAGTGAACAACTTTTTCAATGGAACCAACATCGAAATCGGGAAAAAAAATATGCTGTCCCATACATTCGGGTCGAGTAGGTTTGCTTTGCTTTGGTATGAAACAGCTGTTTTTTTTTCGTGATTTCCACCTTTGTCCCTTAGAGAAAGTGGTTCAATTTGTGGTCCGATCATCCACTGAAAATAGATTCACGGTCAGTTGCACGTACGTTCATTAAAGTTAATCCTCCATTAAATCTCTTGCTGTAACTTTTGGTCTTATTGACGTAGTAAAAGCTAGCAAGAGATTTAATGGAGGATTAACTTTAATGAACGTACGTGCAACTGACAATCAGCTTTGTTGGATCTTATAAAAATTCGACTCTACCAGTATGACTCTGAGAATTAAATTGCGCAAGAAAGCGATGAAACGACATAGTGAATCTACAGCAACTCAAAGTACCTAGGTTCAAAATACTTGGGATCGAACAGTTTGCTATCTCCTTCGCTGGTGCTCGGCTGCCGGCACAGACGGTCTATGACGCAGTCTTTGACGACGGTCGTGACGCCGGTTGCGATGCCGTTTAGCCGGCTGGGGAAGGGTAAATTATAAAGCTGTTTGAAAAGCTTGGAAGAGATACACAAATAAATAAATAACGTGAACAGGCACACATTGATCTGGGGTGCTGTTTTTAATTTCACGCATCCCAATTCGTATACACGTATAAAAGTATGTGTGTATAAAAGTATGTGTGTATACTTCTTTCCAAATAAGAACGAAGAGATTTTCCGATTCCTATTTAGCTTTCTAGCCAATTCTAATTACCAAATTTAATTAATTTATTAGATACATATAATATACTATCCGACATATCTTGGACGTTACTAAAGCTGTTCTTAGAATAAGTGAGAGGAAGTGTTTCAAATCTCTTTTTCTGTAATGCAAAATAGCCTTAAAATTTGGTTGCTATTTTGAATGGAGTAAAGCTGGAGGAAGCAGAATAGATGTCAGGACTACCCAAAGTGAAGATTTCATAGTCTCTGCAAATGCCTCCGGGAAAAACGCGAGAGTTTATGTGTTACCAAAAATTTGATGGAGTTTATGTCACTTTCGTATACGAATTAGGATTTGTGATACTTAAAATAGCATTTCAGATCCCAAACTGAAGCAATACAACGCTTTTTATTACGGAAATCATACAATAACGACACAAACATATAATACCCATGACTGAACAGGGAATCTAACGTAGGACAGGCTTCCGTTACTCAGCCGTAGGTACTGAGATACGAGTAAGCACCTATACTTTGGCGCATCGCAAGCTTGCTTAATTTCTGCCACTCGCGCCAGACGGCACCGTTGCATACGTCGCACGTTTACGAAGTAATAACAACGCTGAGTCAAGCTTCATTAGATACATTTTTTCATGTACCGTCTGGCAGTAGTTAAATAAAACGTGGGAATTTATCATTTTCTAAGGAGGTCATGTATCTATTATGTAGTAACTGTTTAGTAATCCGTACCCAGGACCTTTGGTTTAGCAGTCCGACATGTAATCACTTTATATTGGAATTGAAAGGTAACAGTTGAGAGGATAGGCGGAATCTCGAAGAAATTTGGAGAATAGGTCTCTTTTTCGACTGTTTACGATTTGTTCGATCCGCCCTTCCCACACACCCAGCCGACTAGATTGCGAAAGAGACAACTGCAGCTCAAAAATGGACGAAATCTGCATTACGTATTCACCTGTTTCCTCCTCCAAAACTATACGGATTTTAATAATTTTTTCAAGAATAATATGAGAAAGACTTTGGCTATGGCTGTATGTTTTGCTTTTTTTGTTTACTTTGGTAAAATTTGTTTGCTGGATGTCTGAAACGGGCGGTAAAATTGGGCATTATCGAAGGTCCCTAGTTCTAACAGTAATTAATTTGCGCAAAAAAGCAAAACATAGGGACATAGCAGAGGTAACATAGATAGTAAAATAAAATTGTTGCTCTAGTGTTATTATCCAGGAAGGAAACAGGGGAATACGTTTGTATGGACAAGACGGTACTAGTCTATCCTCTTAATACTTACGGTACTAAAGAAGATGGTGGATACACCAGTTCTCCAATGACAATGGTGTCCAGGTCGTCCAGGTATGTCTTCTTGAAGTCCAGCTGCTTCATGGCTATGAAATCGTACTTTATGGTCATTACTAGACGGGATGTGAGGAGGACAATCCTTTCCTTTTCATTGTCCCATAAAGTTATCCTGGAAAGGAAATGAAGAATAAATAAAAGTATGTGTTGACATGATGATGAAACTAAAATCATAATCATATCATTTATTGCGTTATGTGGTTACATAAGATATTATAAATATGGTACAGCACACATTAAACTTGGAAGGGCAGGGCGGGGGGAAATTTTTAAATTATTTAATTTTTTCTTATTTTAAAAATGTTTTAACTGTGGGGCGATTTGAATTTTTTCCACATAGAATAACCATAAACCGATGTAGTTTTAAAGATAACGGGGTAATCACAAGTAGTACTTTTATTCTTCACAATACACCTTCACAAATTTGAATTTTGAATAGGTACTTATTAATAAAAAATCTTGTTGATTTGAAGTATGTTCATGCCGAATTTCAGCTCAAAATAGTGACTAGTTTGAACACAGAAACCAGTTTAGTGGGACAAAGTAGCAGATGAGGGAAAATTCACACAAATTTTAATAACTTTAAAACTGTAAATTTTTTGATCATTCTGTATAGAACCAAAAAGCTTGATAGTGATGTCCCCTCCCCCAGATACTTCTTTAGGATCAGCTTAACTCTACCACTCTTTATAATGCAATCCCTGCACAATTTAACTTTTGTACATGAAAATTCCAGGCCCTTATCGTAATGATAAAAAAAGAACATTTAAAACTAAACATACTCAGTCAACAGCCAGGAGCCCAAATACTCCCCGTCCTCTGGGAATAACAGCACAGTGATGCATTCCTGTATGGCATTCTCTACGACCCCCTTCCGGAATGTGAAGAAGTCCTGAATGTTTTCCCGGTTGAAAGGCACATCGTAACGCGGGTAAACGGTTTGAGATTCTGTTGCCCCCTCCCCTTCAGCAGCAGCACCTTGCTCTTCCGTCCTTGCATCTGAAGAAAAAACATTTACTTAAAAATTATACAGGGTCCTTCCTTATATCCTGATACTTTTTTAAGGGGATGATCAGACCATCAAACTAAACAACTATCTCTACAGCACCAACGTCGAAAACGCGAAAAAAAAATCTTCTGTTCCATAAAAAACTGCAAACCTACTCGAGCCAAATGTATGGGACAGCAGATTTATTTTTCGCTTTTCCGATGTGGCTCACATATTTAAAGTTTATTTTAGTTTCAGAGCCTGAAGCACCTCCTTAAATATGTAATGCATATAAATTTACACTGGTATTGTATAAAATTATCCTTTGTTTGTATTTGTCATTTAAAAACTTTTTTTTGTAAATGACATTTACAGCGTTGCTTAAGGAGCATTTACTGCTTTTTACTGCAGAGGGACCACAAAGCGTCTACCGAGTCAAATGAATGAACTTAAGGGCACCAACCTAGGGCCACCCAGAGGGGTACGGACCTCAGTATAGGACGTTGCTGGGGCTACGCGGCAGATTGGGTAGCGGGGATCGGTGAGATATTTAAAAACTAGTGGACCAAAAATTAAAAGCCGTGGTGGTCCAGTGGCGAGTAACCTTGCCTGCCATGCAGGAGGCGATGGTTCGATCCCCGTCCAGGCCCGACTCGTACCAATGAGTTTTTCGGAATTAATGTGCGATTTGTAACACCTCTGGCTTTTTGGTGAAGGAAAACATCGTGAGGAAACCTGCATGCTTCAATTTCGAGGCATGTATTGTACCCACTGTCCAATATAAGTGGCGACGGGCTCACCCCCCGTCACATTGGACAGAGTTTGGGTACTAATGGTGAAACGTGGATGTTCTGAGGTTACAGAATATCTCTGACTACCCCCTCGGGGAATATAGTCGTGAGCATATGCTATGCTTTCCAGTGATCTGCATGTACAAGTTGCATATATTTACTAAATAAACTATTTTGCAATGTTACCATTACAAACAAATAATGTTAAGTATAATCTTAAATTAACGGTGAAGGAAAACATGGTGAGGAAATGACGATATTCTGATGTGTTTGTGAAGTCCACCAAATCCCCATTGGGCACGCGTGGTGGACTGATGCCCATAAACACTCCCTTAGGATAGGTCTGTCGCCTGCAGTGGGACGTATAGGCTGATGATGATAGTTATACTCTAAATGTGATAGAAGGCAAGATAAAAATAAAGATTTGCCTTATAATTTTCTTGCCGCAAGTTTTCTAAAACAAACTAGTAAGTAAGTTGTAGCCTGTAGAAACCTGCTGCAGGGCAAAGGCCTCCTCTCGCAAATAAGGGTGAGAGGGAGTGAGCCATACTCCACCACGCGGCCCAATGTGTGTTGGTGGAGGCAAGTTAGTTAACTTGCTGTCAGAAAATTTTCAAGCCGCCTTAATAGGCCTCTGACCTGGCTTAACGAATAGCGAATGCCATCTGACGGAACTATCAGAGACCAACTGCTTAATGTGCCTTCCGAAGCACGGAGACACTCGAGATGAAATACCACTAAACGGTCAACCATCCAAAGACTGATCGGACCTGGCATTGCTTGACTTTGGTGATTGTTTCCAATACCGAAGCTCAACTATGCCAACAAGCACTTCTGAGCCGAAACAGACTAATGGATCAAAATTAGATCCTCTAGGCTCGAACAATTTATTTTAAACTCTTTTTAACATTTATTATATGTTTGATTATCTTAGATACTATCCCAACACAGCCATTGTATTACAAATATACAAAAGCCAGTGAAAATCAATAACTTACATCATACATCACAATATAACAATGTTACTATGCTAATAAAAGTACAATATGTAGCTTGTTACTAACAATACCATATTAATTAGTGCAGCTTTTAACCTATTTATTCCAAACTACCCCAACCACTTACGAAATGAAATGACTGATAAAAATATAGGTATTATTTATTCCTGATAAAACTACAGTAAAGACCATTTCAATAAACGTATAATTTATTGACTTGTTAGTATAATAGCGTTATATGACCCTGAATAATGAAATTGATTAGTTTCCGATAAGCATTGATACGAATCAACAATGAAAGCTCTCGTAGACCAATTAATGGGTGAATCACTCTCTTACCTGTAAAAGACGCCGTGGACGAAGATAGAGAGTCAGCTCCGGATAATACTGAAGGATTTGCATTACTTTGTGGTTTACTTTTCACAGAATTTTCACCAGTTCGCTGATTAGCAGTATTATCTGCGGTCCCGGCGGCGACGTGATCTGCAGAAAGCTGTAGAGTACCACCGCGAAATTCCAAATCATCTTCCAATAAATCACTCATCTTGTTAGTGATATTTTCTTTAGTTACAATTAGTTTTTACGTTTTATCGTTCGCGTTGTAAATAAATTCAACAATCGACCGATAAGAAAACGTCAATGTTATGAAAATTCCTGCTTTAATGTTCTGTCAAAAACCTATTTCTATATTTTCGAAAGAGATGCAATGATCATTTTTGTATAGCGCTATCACTGTTTCGGGCTTATTTTTAGTCTTAAGACAAAACATAAAAACGAATTTATAAAAAAACAAAACGCTTTTTCTGAAGAAAAACGTCTTTTCTTGCAAAAACTGAACGCGAAATTACGCGCCAAATGAAAATTTTTCTGATGGCGGTAAAATTAAATAAAATTTGATTCGTTTTTATATTTTGCAATTATTATTATACGTAAATTTATTTCCGGAATCCTGACATAAATGCATTTTTGAAGTATTGAAACGGACTGGCAGTTTAAAAAAAATAATGCATAGGATTGCCAAAAAGTTGCAAAAATGTAAAAAAAAAACTTGATCTTTTTTCGTGTAGATACAGACAGATTCATTGAATATCAACATCTAACTAAGGAGTTTTATTTTTGTATGTTTTAAATTACTTTTTGCACATTCTGTATTAAAAACTCTTTTTTAAATTATTTTCAAAAAATTCAAATTACAGAAATGGTGGGAACGAAACAGAGGCAAAATAAAATACGCTTTATTCTTAAAATAACTTCTATATTTTACATAAAATTCCAAACATTAATGCTAGACGTTAACATAAATTGGAAATTGGAAAAATACTTTGACTAATTATTATAAGGACTAACCTTGCGGTAGCATTTCCTCTCTGCCACGGTGTAAGCACAATTGATCTTGTGCATTTACATTCAATTTTACACCTTATGACTAAACGAGACAGCCTATAATTGCGAAATAATAACTTCGAACTTAGAACGTTTGGGGTTCACACGAGACTACTTTTCATGATTTTTGACATTCAAAATTAGAATCTAAAGTTATGGGGAATAAAATCCAAAATTGCGGATTTCATGTTACCTCGCCCCCCGCAAAAAGTGGCAGAAATGTTTGTTACTAGAATTACACGCGTAACCAAACCAGTCCACATATAAATAGTCAAAGGAAAAATATTAAAAGAAATATGGCAAAGAATTAAAATTATAAGTAGTAAGTCAACAAAAAGGTTGGTACTTAACCGAAAAGAACAAGTGAAAGAATATTACTAAAAATTTAACACTACCTACGCTAAGTTTGTATACTGTACAGTTAAATAGAAAATACAGAAGTGAAGAATAATATAAGTAAGTAGGTATAGGTACCTAAAGTACATAAGGTAGGTAGGTACACTTTAGATTTTTCCATTAATTTAAAATGTAAGCAAAAACAAATCAAAATTATGGGCACGGTTTTATGTTCTTTTTTTACTTGTAATATCATTGGTTTTATGTTTGAAAAAGAAACATCGAAATTATTATTCTAAGGGCTAGTTTCACCACTTCTGGATATGTCTGAATAGTTTATCTGACAGATTCGTGTGAAAGATATGTTACTCGAGCTGTCAGATAAGCTATTAAGAACATACAGAGAAGTGATGAAAGAGGCTCTTATACAACGTGTTAATGAATTAACGCAAAACTAGAAAGTAGTTTGTTTAGAATCGAGCGCAGAATCGAATTATCATGTTTTCAACATAAGTAATTTTTTTCAAAATATTAATTTTTTTTTTTGTAAAATTTTAAATTTACCAACCCTCCGCTGTGTCCGTGCGGTCCCTATTTACTACGAAAACAAGATTCTTAAAATGTATCCACGAGCACGCAAAAGCTTTCATTCAAAAATGATATCATGCTGAAATGATATCAAATCATTTTTGCCTCAAAACTTCAAATGTGAATAACTTTAAATTTTAATTATCAAAATAATGAAATTATTGTTTCAATCTAATTATTTTGTTGTAAATCAGTTGGGGTGTATGAGGTTTTGCGCTTATTCATTAACACATTGTATAGAAAAAATTATATCATCCGGTAAGTTTTTTTAAATCTAATCATGGCGATGACACTCAACCTTAAAAATAGGAACGCAACATTAAAATCATAACGAGAAAACAATAAGCATCCCCACTTTATTGTTTTTTCGCTATGACTAAATAGCGGTCCCTAAATCAACTGAATAAGTTGATGCGACGATATTTCTGAAGATTAATAACAGCGACATCTATGTTTCGGGCAGTGCGGAGGATAAACAATGCATTGGTCCATGCAGTATACATCAGCGCCCTCTTGTCCTTTGATCTCGCCTATCGCTTCACAGACGTGCCTGGAAACAAATAAACATCATTTGTAATTATTATCTACGGATGGAGCGAAGCAAGCTCGAAATTTTGAGCACCACGTCTTAGATATGGTCAGAACTCTTTAGGATTATGTGTAGGCACAGTAACTAAAACAGAAACTTAGAGCGAGCGAAGCGAGCTCGACTTTTCCCTGCTCTACGAATTTCAGATACTAGACTCGTTATAGAAAGAGCTCAATCAATCTATATTTTTCCTGAGTTTGCCGCCCCTTTAAAGTGCCGCCCGGGGCATTTGCCCCCCCCCCCTTTCCCTCCCCTCCCCTCCCCCCTCCTAGCTATGCTACTGATTATCTGGAAGAATTGAAGAGAAGTCTACACATGTGCAGTAGGAATGGGGGGAGAAGGAATAGAGGCTGATGATGATTAAGAAGAAGGAAACGATACGTTTCAATTCAAATGGTTTGGATTGCGGAGCCACCATGTAACTTATACCTATTATACTTTTACTACAAATTCTAGAATGAGACCTACAAAATCAACTCATTTCCTCCTTACCAACCAAAACAACGATTTTTGGTCAATTGCAGAAATTTAACACCAAGCACGTGTCAGACTTTTGGTTCGGGGGTTGGCATGCTAGGCCCATAGGAAAGAGTCTTATATTCTGCAGTGGGAGGACAGAGGCTGATGATAATTAATGCCCTCGTCCGTACAGAAGATCCCATACAACTCCACAAACAAGCAGGTAGCGTGGAGCGACTGGATGAGGAATGTCGAGGATACTTTTGTGGTGCACCTTGGGAGAAGCCTTTGTTCAGCCTATGGTTTAGCAGCAGATGATGATAGGCTGATGATAGCTTCGGTATAGCTATTATACAATTTATGACAACTAGGACGTTTATTTAGCTCTTTAACACTCAGTTGCAGAAACGCTCATTATAGTTAATCCTCCATTAAATCTCTTGCTAGGTTTTACTACATCAACAAGACAAAAATTAATGACCGTTTCTGCAACTGAGTGTAACTTAATTAAAAAGCCTACACCCTACTGTTTGTAGAATCTAAATATTGGTACAGCCAGAAACGTCCTACCTATACTTCATTTCAAATAAGGACGAATCGATTCCTATATAGCTTTCTAGCCAATTCTGATTTGCATATATACAATTTATTTATCAGAAAAATTTACTATCAGACATATCTTGGACGTTTATAAAGTTTATAAGTCAGAGGAAGTGTTTCAAATCTCTGTTTCTGTAATTCAAAATAGCCTTAAAATTTCGTTGCTATTTGAAATGGTGTATAGGTATACGGTATAGGTAGGTACTAAATACTTACGGGCATTGACACAGCGCTGCAGGGCAGTTGGGAGGGTATCGCAAGCAGTTGGTCTGACACCAGCTCAGCATGCCAGGGATCACTCGGAAACCGTCTGATGGAACACACACTTGGTCCCTGAAAATATTATGTTAACTCATTATCACTCGGTATTGAAGAGTTGAAGCCATTTAGGAAGTGTACAATGTGGACTGACGACCTAACGGGTATCCGAAGGATGCAAGCTGTTGGACCTAAATCGGTCGTTGTGGAAATCGGCCCAGGATAAATTACTGATGGGACGAAAATTATTGACAAAGTTCTTTCATTTTCAGTATAATGTCGTATGTTTATTTGATCTACAGTTTGTCATGTTGTGTGCTTCTGGGGGCGTGCCTGTGCCCTGCAGTGGGACGTTTATTAGCCTATAATAGGCTGATGATGATGACTTAGCTATGTTTAATGTGTTTGACTTCTTATTTAGGATATCGATGCAGATTCAGCCATTAGAAGGGCTGGAATAGTGAGCTCGTAGCTTTTAACAGCATTGGTAGTTACTTAATATATTTACAAGTAGGTAACTCAGGGCCAATTGATTATCTACACTACAAGCTGTAAGTTCCAGCGATTTAAATAGCTAATTACACGGCGAAACCAGTTATAAACCGGTTTGGCTGTTCTGGGAGCTGTAAATATGATCTTCATTCCGCCAAAGTGCCTAAAGCTATTTACAGAAAAGTTCCAAATAGGCAGATTACTATAGTATCTAATAAATATTTACAATGAAAATTAATCTGAAAACCAATTGATGTTCTAAAGAAATGAACATGGTTGTTGAACCGACAAAATCTTATTGTTTTGTGTTCACGGTATACACGATAAAGGTATTTAAGAGTATATATACGAATATTTTACACACAGAAATAGGTATAATTTAAGACAACAGTCATTACAATACTGTTATTGTTTGTTAGTCACAAAACTTGCTACAGATACTTTTTACATGGATGTCTTATTACTAGTGTGAGAACGAGGATTAAAGGAAATTATTCACAACAACGGGGCCCGAGGCACCGTCCTGCATGCCAGCCAAAACCTGCATTCCAAGAACACAAAGTCACATTATACCTAATTACTGGAGTAACTATTTCCTCCTCGGTTTCATATTCAATATCATTGCTGAAAGAAAAGTGAATATATCATACAGTGCACTTTATAAAATATAAAATAAATAATATATTTCATTCATGTTGAAAGTTCGTCATCTTCAGTTTACCTATTTATAAACGAACGCAACTGCTGTTTTTCAATATCCTCGTAGTCATCTCTGTAGAAACATTAAGAACATAAATACATAGATAGTGCATAAAATACAGTGCTTATCAGTAGGTACTACATAGACATAAGTACAATATAAAGATAGATTTGGGAACGACAGGAGACGATATACCTATTGTCGCGACCCCAAATAATGGGAAGGAGGGTGATGACTGATGATGATGAATTAAGAAATTGAAATCCTTCGAATATTGAAGATATATGCATTCTTGTTGCATTTGTCACTGTTGAATGCATCTTATTAACTCAGAATCAGAGTTAACTTTGGTTTGCCAGATACAATATCAGATAGATCAGTGCCTATCCCTCAAGCCTAACCCTACTTGAAAAGAACCATTGGCTAAAACCAAGATAAAAAAAACAGGACCTAAAAGTGTGAACAAGGCTAGTCTATTTAGGGTTTTATATTTCGACTCATCCTATTTTACATTTCATTCTTCCATTCAATCTCCGGTCAACATCTCCGAGTTTAATTTCCCGTTCCCTGTTCGTTGGAACAACGCCTTACCTGACCACCAAAGGGTAAAGGTTCTGGGGCCGGGTTAGATCCCTGTAATAAAGCAGGAATGGGTTGTCCCTCCTCAAGTCGCCGGCGAAGGCTGGCGGTACACCGCCTGTGCTGGTCACGATGGTGACGTCGGCGCAGTTCCTGAATGTCTCCGATCTGCCGCAGCCAACTGCTTCTGTTCCGTTTGCGCATATTCCCCACATGTTACCTGGAATTTAGATTTTGTAATGATGATTAGTTATAGTTACGAGTACCATGTTCTTGCATTCCACAAAAAGTCTGATATGTTCAGAATGCGCAGAATAATTATAAGAGGCCCCGTAATAAGAAATTTGTAAGAATAGAATCTCTTATATGTATCGGTGAGGTCTGCATGATGCGCGCTATAAGGCTCTTATCGCGCCTATTATCTCGTTCGTTCGCTCGCAAAAAGAAAAAGAGCTAAGGCGCAATAGCGCTATATCGCGCTGCCATGCAGGCGGTGCTGATATTTGCTTTAAAACGAAGTTATATATACTTATAATTAAAGCCACCTTTTGAACCCTTCTCATTCTTTTCTCTTGAATAAAAGTAAAGAACATTTATGTTGTGATTTTAATATGGTCTAGCATGGCTATCTAACAACTCTTTTTCATTTGCATCGGATGAGATAAGACGCGGCAAGCAGACAGAGCTTAGCCGTGTCAGTGTTTCTTTCTATGGTCTTTCTTTGACTCTTACATGTACCACAAATAAAAACAAAGTTACCAGTGTAATAAGTCCATTGCAGCACACACTGAGTGCAAGTGATGTACGGAGGCAGACGCACTCGGTACCTGAAGGTGTCCTTCTTGGCTGTGTCAAGTGGGATCAGGAATCTATCTTCTCTTGTACCAGAAATGTACAGCGGAAACCTGTAATTCCATTTAGATCAAAATCAGTTCATAATAATATAGTAAAGCCGACCTAAAAATGTATAGGGGGAGCGACTGGATGAGGAAGGTCGTGGATAGAGTTTTGTGGCGCGCCTTGGGAGAGTCCTATGTTGAGCAGTCAACGATGATAAGCTGAAGAATAAGTTACCCATTTCAGTTACTGCTTTATCAGTTATATATTTGTTACAACTTGGGTAGTTGGGAGACTGGTGTTAATTTAACGTCGAGAAGGAGGGTTCTAATGGTGATAGACAATATAAGGGCAGTTTCAGCACTTTTGACGCCCGTATTCCGAAATGAGGTGAGGTTATCGTAAAAATTTTAAGCAAGCTGTGGGAAAAGGTAGTTCATATTTTAGGCCAAATTCAGATACCTACTAAATTTCAGAAGATTCGGATACATCTTTGGAAAACTAGGAGACCAAGTCACGTAGGTAGGTACCTGATTGTCAGTCAGTACAAGTTTGTGATCCCGTCAAGCAGCTTATAGATTTAAAAGCATGTGAAATCAAAACCACTGTACCTGTCGAAGCATTCTTGAGTGGCTTCCTGTCTAGGATTGTTGTTTGGGCATAGCTTCATGACGAATGTACCCAAATGGTTGGCTGTTAGCTCCACTTCTATTTCGATTTCCTGTAAATTAAAAACAGTCATATTAAGGTTTCATTTAAAAAAAATGTATAGGCACAGAATGTAGGTAAATGTATGTAGGTGAATGTAGGGCAGGGCTGAAAAACAGCGCTGCTTACTGTCAGTTGCACTGACTGTAGCCAGCTTAGCTGAGTCCCTGTCCTATTGTCAATAATTCTGTATATCTTTTCTTATTGTTTTAATTGTATAATTTGTTGTTTATTCCTTGTATGTTACATTTTTATGTTCTTTTTAAGTAGTTATTGGCAATAAATCATTTTTTCATTTCATTTCATTCATTTCATAACCTACATTCTTCATCAAGTTTTACTGTTGTATAAATAATCCAGTTACAATATTGGAGCAACACTTAGCACTGCCCTGAATGTAGATAAATACTTGCGCCCTTAAAGCAACACAGCTCCCTTTACCAGCCGGAGCCGTGTTGCTCTATGCTCGCACCCATTTCAAAGACTATTAGAATCGTCTCTATCTTTTGATTATTTTGTTAGAGATGCCCAGGACACTTTTTATTCTAGTAGTTCCCGGAAAATAATAGACACTACAAAGTCAAAGTCAAGTCAAAAGAAAAGTTTCCAAAGAGGGTAAAATTATACAGTATGGATACTCTACACATTTGCGTCGACACTAAATCATAAGATAGGGGCAGGAGGATGTTGGTGATTAGGGTGCTCTGGACACGACTAAAGATAGGTATACGAGCACTTGTCTCGCGTGGTGTTCGTGCGCCGCGTTTTTGCTTGCCACGAGGCTCCGCAATCTGCAATCTCTATTTTGCTAGAAGAGATTGCGGACTGCAGAGTACAAACTACTTGACACTGTCGGAAATGCAGTGCTAACGCACAAGCAAAAGTCCATTAATTATGAATAAAAGATAGTTATTCAATACTGTAAGTAGTTACCTGTCCAACGCTGAAGTGCCTGGTGATAATTCCCTTGCCGTACATGCCGCCGGCTTCATGGGGTCTCGGGTCTGAGAGGTGATGCGCGTCGCCGCACACTCCGCACCTCCCTTCGTTCTGCTCCCACTGAACTGAACAGGCTCTAGATCAGCTTGACTACTTTCAGGCTTTTTAACAAGGAGGCGAGGGCAGTAGCGTAGCTAGGGGGGGCAAATGCCCCGGGCGGCATTTAATAGGGGCGGAAATTCGGGTAAAATATAGATTGATTGAGCTCTGTCTATAACCAATTCTTAGAGCAGAGAAAAATTGAGCTCGCTTCGCTCGCTCTAAGTTTCTGTTTTAATTACTGTGCCTACCTACACATAATTCTGATCACAGCTAAGACGTGGTGCTCAAAATTTCGAGCTTGCTTCGCTCGATCCATAGCTTTTAGTTAGGTTACTTTACACATGTTTTATACGTAAAAAGCTATCTCTCAAACCGATTCGTATTGAGGAGAAAAATCGAGCTCGCTTCGCTCGCTCTAAGTTTCTGTTTTTACATGGATAAACCAAAAGATGTCTGACCACAACCCGAATAGATGTGGAACAAAATTTCGAGCTCGCTTCGCTCGTTCCGTTATTTTTGTGCAGGTAAGATAAAGGGGCGGCAAAATCGATCTGTGCCCCGGGGGCGTAATTTACGTCGAGTGGCAGATGTATCGCCCTAATAGCTAGAGCTCTTATATATAGATGTATTACTCTTAGTCATAGTTTTTCCTGGATCCTACATAAGTTATGTTTAAAAAGAATCAATAAAGACTAAGCTCAAAAAATAACCATACGAGTACCAATTAGTTATTCTTAACAAAACTCGTTTTTGATGTCTATGAATAAGATCGATTCATAGAATAAAACCACAGTTCAGTCACCTTTTGTTTACAGTACATTGCCTTCGCGCATCATTAGCGATTATAATACCCACATAATAAACAATCAATGGCTAACAAAAACTGCTTCCCAAGCGTAGTACCTATTCAAAGGATAATGCTCCGGGTAGAAAAAACAAGGATGTTTTGCTGCTTAGGTACCTACTTATCTCATTATAGAATCAAAAGATGATCAAAGCATGAAGGATTAGAGAAAAAACTGCGGATTAAATTTATGACTAAACTAAAATCATTTGTCTTTATCATTAATTATCCAGCTGTTTCGTTATAGGTAGGTACGTAGGGTAGAGACTCTACTCTATATCTAGGCTACTACCTATTCAAAACATGAAATCTTTGACTAATTATTATAAGGACTAGCCTTGCGGTAGCATTTCCCCTCTGCCACGGTATAAGCACAATTGATCTTGTGCATTTACATTCAATTTTACACCTTATCACTAAACGAGACAGCCTATTATTGCGAAATAATAACTTCGAACTTAGAACGTTTGGGGTTCACACGAGACTACTTTTCATGATTGTTAACATTCAAAATTAGAATCTAAAGTTATGGGGAATAAAATCCAAACTTGCGGATGTCATGTTACCTCGCCCCCCGCAAAAAGTGGCAGAAATGTTTGTTAGTAGAATTACACGCGTAACCAGTCCACATATAAATAGTCAAAGCATGAAATCGTAAATTGAGTTTCGAGAGAATTAAAAGTACTTACAGACTGAACTGTCATTATGATTAGCAGTATTTTGAAATATTTTGCATTTGTAGTCGAATTATTTGATTTCATTACACGCTTTTTAGCTGAAGGAAAACATCGTGAGAAAATTGCGAAGCGTGTAGGTATTGTGTCCATTATCCATTAAGAGCAACGACGGATTACCTGTTACACTGGATAAAGTCTGGCCAATAGACTGCTATCGAAATGTCTATATTATTCTGAATAGCTTCTACCTCGAGGAATATAATGGTGAGAATATGATTATTTAAATTCTAATACATTATCTCTACTGACCGGCATACCCTCCGCAGAAGAGTTCGTTGTCGTTATAGTTGACAGGGTTTGGGAAGCCGAACCGCCACATGGAATTGCGAGCTGGTGGGTCCATCAGCCTCCCGTGACCCTCGGCCCCGCGGCGTGCGCTGCCCAGCATCTGAAGACACCAGTTCAACGAGTATAAGATCTAGCTACCCACATCCATCACAAGTAGCGACGGGTTCACTCCCTGTTACACTGGACAGAGTAAAACTACAAGGTCCTCCTTAATATGCTGAAATTTTTTTAACAGGATGATCAGACCATCAAACTGAACAACTTTCTCTACCTGGAATTGGGTAGGTATGTTATGTTTCCCTTCCATTTGTAATTCATATTTGTGTAATTGTATCTTGGTGCTCACTTCTTAAAAAATAATCACTTCTCTAGATATGAATTAACTCAAAAAAATTTCAAACAGGTAAGTAATTCAAAAGTATATTTGTGTGTCTTCAAGAAATATTTTAACTTACTTGTAAAAGAAATATCCAGAATGTTAAGAAAGACTTTCCACCTGATTTGAACCTCCTCATTTCCATCTGGAACAGAAAGAAACTACAATCAAATAAAATTACAACATGTAACAAGTACACCTACGACGTGTTAATGAATTAACGCAAAACTAGAAATTAGTTTGTTTAGAATCGAGAGCAGAATCGAATTATCATGGTTTCAACATAGGTAATATTTTTCAAATAATTGGTTTAAAAATTTAAAATTTACTGAATCGATCTTAACCCACACCGCTCGGGCACTCTCACCCTACGTACTACCAAAACAAGATTCTTAAAATATATCCGTGAGCACGTTAGCGCTTTCATTCATTGCTGAAATTATAACAAATCATTTTTAAATGTAAATAAATAAAATCAAAATAATGAAATTATTGTTTCAATCTAATTATTTTGTTATAAATCAGTTGGGGTGTATGAGGTTTTGCGCTTATTCATTAACACGTTGTATAAGTAAATACAATAACTCTTAATTGTATGTACTCATGTTCACACATTATAATTAAGATCCGTTATCGTAATGCGAGAGAAAGATTTACTGGAAGCATGTGTTTATTTCTTTGCGCGGTGTCAAAACGGTCACCCATCCAACGACGGACATCGTTTGACTTGCCAACCATTCTCACCGATCCCCGCTTCCCAACCCGTCGCGTAATCCCAGCAACGCCCATTGCCGAGGTCCGTACCCCCCTGGGGTGCCCCTTGGGCAGGTTGCTTAAATCACTGGTTCAGTGACCTACCAGGGCGCTTCGCCTTCACTGGTAAGGCCACCCCCAAAAGCCCGCTGTAAAAAGCAGTAAATGCTCCCTGAGCAAACAGTCTATGTCATTTAAAAACTTGCCAACCATAGTAGACACTGCCACATCCTATATCCATAAGAGACCCATCGGGATCTCAGCTAGAGCAGGTCACATGTTCCTGGACTGTCGTTTGTCGCCTGTAAATCTGTAGCATCTGCATGTCTAGCATGATTTCTCTACTTGCGCGCGACTCAGCTTTTTCCCATACTACAAGTCGCGGCAAGCTCGGCTTTCGCTCTCCGAAAAGCGCGGGAACAGGTTATTTTCTATGCAGCGAAGGCGAGTCGCGCGCGTGTAGAGAAATCATACTAGATATGGGACAGAGGAAGACCGCTCATATCGTTTCTTAATCTTATAATGAACTAGGCGTTCAGTTTAGAGTAAGTGTGGATGCGATCAAACTGAACAGATCACACTATATGGAGCCAACTCCCGAAAGAAATATCACAAAACAAAAAATTGAAAAAAAAATATGTTAAAAATCAATACATCAACAAAATGGAACAACTTGGGTGGTCATATCCCTTATTCTATATCTTATCCATGGCCATAGGTCTTATCAGCGCTACTATTGTAGATAAGTGAATCATATATCGTCGCTTTTCTTACGAAGTGACGTTATTGCTTACGTCCTTGTTATTAATTAACTAGCAAAAATCTCTCAATAGTCCGAAGTAAAAAAACATCACTTTAGTAAGATATAATTTTCGCAAATGAGTATATACGCCATTGTGATACCTAACTAGTAAACGGTAGAAGATTTCAATACGTCGATAAGACAAATCGGTAGAGCTTCTAAATGTCAGTTAGCTCACTTCGTAAGAAAAGCGACGTTATTTAAAATTCCAATATTTCACAGAGTAACCAATGTATACCTAGTTAATCTGTCGTATAACGAAGCTCTACTATCTACGCTACGACAACCTAAAATAACAAGGCCATAGTAACACTATTGGAAAAGAAATCAATAATTTAGTGTGAAATAAATGTTTTCTTATAATAACGGTAAAGAAATCGGAGAGCTTTTAAAGTTTTCAAATATCGCACAATGTGTTGTGGCAATAAAATTTGATTTTATCGTAATTTACGAACATTAGTGTCAGATAACAAACCTCCTTCTTGCAAATTTATTTCTCCTCTGACCTGCGTACGCGCAGCGGCGAATTCTTTTCAATTTGCTTTTAATTTGTTCCAGAGAGTAAAATATGAATTGAGATATCGTTTTGTTTTATTAATATTGCGTTTAACATCTTTAATCTCTCTCTCGGGGGTCTTGGGTAGCATTAATTCAAGATTTTGTAAAAAAATTGAGATGAACCGAATGTTTTCAAGACTGGTTTGGGAATAAAAATTGGCCACGAGCTCTAACTTAATCTAAGGTTTCCACACGATTGGACATCGATCGCCCAAGTTAGACAGAAATAGAAGAATCTTCCGAAGGAAGATTCAAGAATTCAACATCGTTTGGAGAAGTAACGTCAAATTGATATAATTCCTAGCGACCCACCACAGCTTCGCCCGGGTGGGAACTATAATATAAATAAATATATTATACAGGGTTACAGGTTAAGTCGACCTAAATCCTTTAAGAGGTGATAGTTTCCATCATTCCTGACTGATTTGACTATGGAACCCCATACCCTAAACTTAACCGTTCTCAAGTTATGGGACTTTGAAGTTTTTTTTAAAAAAATCCAGATTTTTTTGTCTAATGTCCCCTTTTTTTGTGTTTTGTACATCTAATGTTTTTGTTTTTGTATTTTTTGTGTAGCAGATTAGCTGCTTCATTATTTTAAACACAAAAACTGCAAGTAACTGTACCAACTGAGTCGTAATAGACGATTGATTGTTAAAAAAAGAAATAAATTTGTGAAAAGTTTATTTTTCTTTCTTTTGTATTTTAAAAAAAGTCTAAGACAGTTGTGCTGCAGATGTGTTTAAAAATATCTACGGTTCTTCAGCTTTCCGATAAGGTATAATTTGCTAGGGTGTTATCAGGATTCTCGGAAAAAACATCGATGAAAGACTCCCAGGTAATAACAAAAATAACGGTATTTCGTAAAGTTGCTCGCAACGCCCATTGTCTTGCAATGGGTACAATGGGTAGCGCGTCACGTGCGAGCGGGATATCATACAATGTAAACGGGTGCAAGAGAGACAAGTTATTTCAAACGCCATTTTGTTGTTATTGTGTTTGGTTATGGTTAGTCTGCTTACGCCATTCGTCCGTGGTAGATGCGATACTTGGTGCTCTTCGTTTTTTACTCGACTTAGCTTGTTTTTCTGGACTGTTTCCTCCTATTCGTGACTGTGCTTGTTAACTGGACCTTGATTTGTGCTTCTGATTTGGAACTGTTGAAGATGGCGACCTTTACGAACGAAGAATATGCTGATATTTTGATTTGTTATGGGTACTGCAACTGTGTATCCTTACAAGCTCGTCAAGAATACATAGCACGTTTTCCTGACCGCCGAATTCCGGATATTAGTGTCTTCGACGGAGTTTACCGACGAATTAGAGAGACTGGCTCTGTTTCGAGGCGACGAACAGACCTGGGTAGACCACGTATTAATGATGATGATGAAGAGGAAGATAATGAGATTGTTCGACGATTTCGACTGGATCCGACTACGTCAACCAACGTTGTTGCCCGAGAACTTGGAATCTCACAATGGAAAGTGTGGTTTACTGTGCATACTGCCGGTCTCTACCCCTACCACTACACGCCAGTGCATGTTATCGAAGAAGGAGATCCTGTGAGGAGGCTGGATTTCTGCAGGTTTATGTTGAATGCAGATTTGGAAGATCCTTCGTTTTTTCGAAGCATCTTGTGGACTGACGAGTCCAAATTTGATCAAGATGGGATAACCAATTATCATAACGCCCATCATTGGGCTCCGAAAGCAGGAAGAAATCCTAATAAGAAAAGGGTAAAGGGGTCACAGAGACGTTTCAGCCTTAACGTATGGATGGGAATAATTTCAAACCATCTGGTTGGGCCTTACTTTCTTCCTCCAAATTTGGATGGAGAGACCTATGAAAATTTTTTAAGGCAAGATTTACCCGATTTGCTCGACGACATACCATTAAACCTCATTCGAAACATGTGGTTTCAGCACGACGGGTGCCCCGCGCACTTTAGAAGGAGTGTCAGAGAGTGGCTAGACACTAATTACCCAAATAAGTGGATCGGGAGAGGTGGGCCTACACCGTGGCCAGCTAGAAGTCCAGATTTGACACCAATGGATTTTTATGTGTGGGGGCACATGAAAAGTTTGGTTTACGATGAACCTAACCCAATAACATCTGTTGATGTTTTGAGGCAGAAAATAATTGATGCTGCTAACGAAATAAGAAGAGGACTCACAACTGGGGTAGTGAAAAGTGGCTTAAGGCACAGAATGCGTGTATGTGTGCGAAATAGGGGCGGACATGTGGAACATGTATTGTAAAAATGATTAATAAACCTCATTCGTTACCTATTTGGATTGTTTTATTTTGTTTTCTGAGTAAAGTTAAATTTGACGCTTAAATATCGTTATTTTTTACTACTACCTGGTAGCATATCATCGATGTTTTTGTTATAAAATTCCAATAATACCCTATTGTATTATACCTTATCGGAAAGCTGAAGAACCGTAGATATTTTTAAGCACATCTGCAGCACAACTGTCATAGATTTTTTTTTAAATACAAAAAAAGAAAAAAAAACTCTTCACAAATTAATTTCTTTTTTTAACTATCAATCGTCTAATACGACTCAGTTGGTACAGTTACTTGCAGTTTTTGTGTTTAAAATAATGAAGCAGCTAATCTGCTACACAAAAAATACAAAAACAAAAACATTAGATGTACAAAACACAAAAAAAGGGGACATTAGACAAAAAAATCTGGATTTTTTAAAAAAAAACTTCAAAGTCCCATAACTTGAGAACGGTTAAGTTTAGGGTATGGGGTTCCATAGTCAAATCAGTCAGGAATGATGGAAACTATCACCTCTTAAAGGATTTAGGTCGACTTAACCTGTAACCCTGTATACATAAACCTTCCGGAAGAAATTCTGTAAATGACACTGGAAACCGAATCAAAATCTGTTGCGTGGTTAAGAAGAAGTAGCTAAGCGGAGAAACTGAATGGATGAGGACAGACGCGGATAGTGACTTTGTTTTATACTATTTAAATACTCCATATCAAATAGCAACGAAATATTAAGGCTATTTTGAATTACAGAAACATAGATTTGAAAAACTTCCTCTCCATTAGGACAGCTTTAGTAACGTCGAAGATATATCGGATAGTAAATCTTTCTGATCAAAATATTATATTTGAAAATCAGGATTGGCCAGAAAGCTATATGGGAATCGAAAAATCTTTTCGTCCTTATTTGAAATTAAGTATAGAGATATCTTCTTTTTATCGTGTGGGCAGCAAGGACTAGTGTCAGAGTTTTTTCAGACCGCCTTACGGCCTCTGACGTGGTTTTTATGCGACGACACGTTACATCGAACGTTATGTTACGTCGTATATAGAGATATAAAAGAGAAAGAGATAATGAATACCACTATTTAATCATAACTTTAATTATAACGCGTCATACCACCTGCCTGTCTTGACCGAGTTAGGGCACTAGTAAGCTAAATAAATTGTGTTGATATAATTAATCTGACCATCCCCTTGGGACTTCCCAAAAGTTGTGAGCATTTATGATTTATTTATTATTTACGTTGCATAAGCCTTTATGTAGGTAGTTTAGCCATTAATATTTCAGTGACTAATACTTTACAGTAGGTACTTACACATTTCAAACAGCGCTTTTGCGAATCATTTGCATAGAATGGGGCCGTCAAACCATCACCCTAAACGATTACAAGCTTGCGTCCCTGGTAATTATTACCTTATTTTCCATTACTAATGCAAGAGGCTTTTTAACTCCAGTGGTTTTTAATTCAAAACTATTGTACTTACTTACCTTTTTATTTTGAATTAAAAGTACAATAATTTTGAATTTCTATCGTAACGTCAAGAATGTTGAATATCCATGCACTTATTGTTCTATGGATTTACCTAGACTAAATAAGGTACTAGATCACAAAATAAAATCTACTTTTAATACTATTATACCTACGGCCTATAGTATAAGTACAGCTACATAAACTCACGTCCATAACCCCTTTCAGGGCAGTCAAAAAGTTTTGTACAATTACCAAAGAGTCTGCAGGGAAAGCTGAGCTTCCCTTCCTTCCATCCCTTAGACGCCTTGTACGACCTAATAAGGGAATAAATGAGGTGACCCATTCTAAGCCGGAACCACACGGCTTATTGATCGAACAAGCCAAATGTTAAATTTTAAAACCGCTACCGGTTATTCCTTGCACCATCAGCAAAGGTGACGGGCGTTGACAGCTTGCTCAGCAGCAATTGTTTGTAGGCGTTTAGGTCAAGGAACGAACGGCCTTGACAGTCATAGTTGCGCGTACGCATAGGAGCTTTCGCGTTACGTCATTGCGTGTCGAAGGTGTCAAAGTAACGAATCTATGGGAGATTATGTTATAGCCCAGTCATTTTACGGAGTTTTGTTAGGGTTGTGGCGTAATATGAATGGGACTTATAAACTGTAACCTGTACCTAAATAGTTATACTCTCAAATGTCTGACAATAAACCAATTATTCCAGAAAATATTTCCAGCACCTAAACAATTTTGTTGTTAGTGTTACCACTTGGCCTGTCGCAAGCTCGCGACCCAAACGTGCAATGGACAGCCGTTTGCAAAAATGTAGTTCTCGTCATTAGGTATTAATAGGTTTTAACCACAGAACATTATAAAGGGGTTAGAAATGCAAAGAAGCGTTTTTGCTTTGGAGACGGACGGCTGTCGCCACTTGTCTTCCCGCTCACGCTGCTACAATTACTCATGCCCTCTCGCTCGCACCACGCCGCGCGCCTTATGGTGTTATGCAAATCATTGCATTACCTGTGGCGACACGTTCCACGCCTACTTTGCACTTCTAACCCCTCTTATAATGTTCTGTAGTTTTAACTATTTGACAGGTTTTACATGAAAATTAATTTTCCAAGAACCTGCTACAAGTTCTCTTTTTCTCTCCTTTGATTAAAAACTAAAATAACTAAGTAGTTTTTAGATAAAGCTGCTGTAAAGATTTCTGTAAATTAGCAGATTTAGCATTAATTTAAAAAGGTCATCGGACAAGCTATGTCTCATTTTGGAATGAATAAAATAAGTTATGAACGTGGTCATACCATTATTGTCTTGCAGCTACGAATTATGAACATTAATGTGAAATGTATCGTGTTAATTCCCTATAAGTAAGTATAATAAAGAAGTCGTCCATAAAAAACATCTATTGGATTTCCGGTAATTGCTCTTATACATGTAGTCTACTTACAAACGTGGTTTCGATATTAACGTTTTCGTTTTATTTAGAGCCTTTTCTTTGAGATTTTGTGCTGCGCCAGCGCTGGAAAAGGTTCTATTTCACTTTAGCAACTACATAAAATACCTATTATTAATTTTTTATACTGTTATACCTATGTAGGTAGACTAGCAGCGCGACATAGCGCTGTCGCGTACCTATAGGTAACATATCTTTCTGTTTTCGCACACCCAAGCGATATACAAGGTGTTACAAATGTAAAAATAAATATTTAAAACTTTTAAGGGGGTTGTTTAGACCATCAACCTGAACAACTTTCACTATGAGACCAACATCGAAATCGCGAAAAAAAAATCAACTGTCCCATACATTTAGCTCGAGTACATTTGTAGTTTAGTTTGGAAGATCAATTTTTTTTTCGCGATTTCGATATTGCTCCAATAGTGAAAGTTGTTCAGTTTGATGGTCTAAACCAGCCCCTTAAATGTTTATTTGTATTTTTGTAACAAGCAATGCTTGTATAAAGCAATTATAATCTCATGTAGGCGCGACAGAGTATTCTTACGCGCATCATGCTAGGCCTGTTGGGCGAAACACAGTATTTCTAGAGAAAAAGTTAACAAACTCATCTGTTATTGCGTATAAATAAAAAATCACCACGTTTCTTGTTTAATATAAAACGTGAGGTGAATTTTCCCCAAGATCAGAGGATTATTATCACCTATTGTGGTCACACCCAATTCACTCTTTATTGGAAGGTGCAATTAAATGTTAAGTCTGCCTACTCTCAATATGGAAGGTTGTTTGCATTTTTACAAAAATTGGATTTTAGCAGATATCCGGTATATATTTTTTTATTAGTATACAGCGGCTTTTCGAGTCTTCTGCAGACTAGTATCACTTCAACCTTGTATAGATCTTTTGTGATCGCCACTATAATTACAGTTCACTGCTAATATCCACTGCCTTTAGGACTTGTAGGATTTCCTTAGCAGTGAAAAGTTTTAATGGATGAACAGAGTGCTTACCCAAGTGAGTGCATTAGTGGGCCACATTCACAAAGGATGTGAATGTCGGTTTCGTTCTCCTCCAGACAAAATATGCAGTTTCGTTTCGTATCCCTGATGCCTAGGGTCGTAAGGTGTTTTTTCAGCCTACAGTAGCCCGTCAGTCAGTCGTTTTTTTTTCTCCGATCGGTTTGCTCCCATAAAGTCAAAGTCAAAGTCAAAGTCAATATAATTTATTCAATATAGGAGCTTGCAGCACACTTATCAAACGTCAAATCTTTTTAAAGCTACCACAGCGTCAGAACGTGTTGTCGCTGTAGAGAAGATGCGGCCAGAAACTCTACGACATAACACGACTTAATAACTATTACAATATAAATTCTTAAGCTAAAGTTATGTATACAATAATACATAGTCTATTTAATAAAATAATTGATACTATACAGTAAAGTAAATAAACTATAAGCTAGTGACCTCGGACCCAAGCATTTTGATCATTTAAATAATCTTCCAGTTTATTATATGCTTTTTTACAAAGGACTTTTTTGATTTGTTTTAAACATGTTTTCGGAAAGATTCAAAATGGTCTCGGGGATTTTATTATAACAACGTATACAGTGACCCATGAAAGACGTGATGGATAGTAATAGTAAAAGTTATCCAGTTTGATGGGTAGACTCATGCTAATGATATCAATTTCACCCTGTAGCCTGAAGGTACCTAGTAGAAAGAAAAATTACCTTATATCAAAAGTATATCTTGAAGAAACCCAAAGAACCCCAATAAATTAAAAGTATTTCAGGTAGCTCTTTAAATTAAGTGCCAGTAATTATTCACATAAATAAACCGAGTGTATTTTATACAAAAGAGGTGCAATATTTCAACGATTCTTCCGCGTGTATATCAACACGTGTTTGCATTATCGTTTCATGTGCATACAATTTTTAGGGTCCAGTAAAATCTTCAGTTTTATCACGTTTTATGTTGGTATAGTTCAAAGAGATTATACCTAATAGGGTGAGCCATACCAATTGTAGTGTCCACTTTTTTGACGTTTAGGTTTGAGTGTGTGGTGTCAAGTAGTATGGACAAAAGGCACCAAGTGACATACGGTCTTATGTTTACGGTCACTTTTCACACACACTAGCTCAAAAAAAAGTGGACAGCTGCATAAACAAATATCTATAGTTCCATCTCCTTCTACTATTAAAGGTACGTCATAAGACAAAAGAGACTAACTACAATCGTAAATTTATGCGGACTCTATGGAGATCCTTCCTCTGAGGTATAGTTGAAAGAATTTTATTAATTTTTGCATCTTGTACAAATCGCTTGTATACACGGTGTTCAGACCTTTAAACTGAACAACTTTTACTGTGAGACCAACTACGAACTCCCGAGAAGAAATAATCTATAGGTAGTGTTTCATACATTTGGGTCAAGTCGTCACACGTTTTCTATGGACCAACTTTTATTGTGGAAGTTGTTCAGTTTGATGGTCTGAAGCACGTCCTTCAGTACGTAACGTATTTAAGTTCACACCCTGTATAGAAAAGTACCTACTTAATATGCTGACGGTTTTTAAGGGAAAGATCTGACCATCATAAATTATTTATTGTGATGCACCGGTCGATAGTTCAAACTGAAAAATTTCTCTAGGGGACTAACATCGAAATCGCGATAAAAAACTGGTATCCCCAACATTTAATAGTATCTGAATCGACTCTTGCATGGTCTAGCATAGGAGCGTAATTACAACGCGACATAGCGCAGTCGCATATCTTCCTATTTGCGGACATCTGAATGAGATAAAAGACGCGGCAGAGCCTTATAGAGCGGATACATCATGCTTGGTCTAATCTACTTTCGATAAGTCAATTATATAAAGCACGTAGGTAAGTAACCAGTAAAACGAACGAGAAACTAAAACAAGTAGGTATTAGGATTAGTCAAAGACTAAAACACAATCAATATCTTAGTTGGCTCTACAAGAGATCAAGAATTGAATCTTGGCTACATTTTTAAATGAAATGTTGTCATGTTTTTTGATGGGTCATTTACAATATTGAGGTCACTTAAAAATTGATGAAAAAAACGTTTTAACCATTCATTAAACCAATTGTTTAACGCTATCCGCGAAAAATATTGTTATCCATTAATTTTTTAATTCAAAAACATAATGATAGTATGTTATTTTCCCGTCGGAGTATAATTTCAATTTAAAAGAGCTGAGAGTTTCAATAAGAAAGCTGATTAAAAAGCTCTGTATTATTATTTACTTATTCACATAAAACGTATAATTTACTGCTCAATGTGTCAATCTGTGAAGACGAGATGCTCAGCTAGTTTTTGTTATTAAAGAAATTTTATTGAAATTACTTAATTACCTACTTACTTAAATTACAATAAAACTGTTTTTCCGCTGTCGTTAATCTGACCTATTTTCGATTTATACCTACCTATTGAACGTTGAAAACAAGTTAGGTACTAATTCCAAAAGGTTATCTAGGCGTAAAAGCGTTGCGCGCAACGTTCATACAAAAGTTCGATCAGCTGATTGAATTTAGAATGACAAGTCAAAATTTATTTGCTGATTTTCCTATAGGTTTCTTAGGGAAAGTGGTTCAAGATCATGGGTAAAATCACCCCTTAAAGTAATGCAACTGTTTAACCTAATACCCTGTAAAAGTAATTGAAAAGGAATAAATAATAAAATTAACAACTTAATTCCAAAATAAAGCGGTTGACCCCAGGCCCCAGTGAATGGCCATGCCATCATTATTTTAACAAGGAGTGATGCCTTGTTAAAGTAATGATGGCATGACAGTGACATCTCCAGGTAGGCATTTTACTTTCATAAGAAATTGTGCAAAAAGTTGAGTTTAACTGCAAGGTAATTAAAAAATAAATAATCTTACAGGGTAATTAAAAATGAAAACAACATAAAGATATTAAAATGTCGGCGGTTGCATCCCCGCTAGATACTACAGGGTGAAATTTATATCATTAGCATCGTTTTAAACCAAGAGTCAACCTATCAAACTGAATAACTTTTATGGGAGTAAGTATAGGAAATCGATAGGAGCAAAAAAAAATCAGCTGTTCAAAGTCAAAGTCAATATGGAGCTTGAAGCACCTTATACTACGTCAAACCATATACTAAATTGTGTTCCATACTAAACTGCAATGCCTACTCGACTCATTTTTGCTCCGATCGGTTTGTCGGGTAGACTCACTCTTAGTATAAAATGATGCTAATGATATCAATTTCACTCTGTATATTATGGTCCCAAGCAAGCTGGCAGTGTTCCCCCTTTGAATAGTCAAGCTAATTCGTTGGCCAAGAAAGCTGCCAGCTCTACGGTCACCGGTGATCTTATAAAAATATAACATGATAAAAATCTAAAAATTTTGGCTTACCAGGAATAGAGCTCATTGCATGCCGACAAACTGTTATGCAGTTTGGCATATAATGGATCTGTGTTTTGTGAGAAAATAAATTTAAAAAAAACAATGCCCTCCATTCGACATTCCGCATGCCACAAATTGTAATTCATTAAGTTTTAGTTAATAAATTAAAGTTTTCGATTTTAGTTCAAAAAGAACCTGTCACACAGCGTGTGGCCAACTGCTACCGGCTTGACACAAATCCTTATTTGTAATCGATTTTTAAAACATCCTTTACCACTCTCAATTTGAAAATGTTTTTGTGATAACAATAAAAATGCTTTGCGATAAAAACACCTATCGGAGTATCTGACCAGGATGCTTAACTCCTCGACAACTTTACGATCTGCACGATAAATATCCATTTTATCCAGTCGTAATGGAATTTATCGATGCCGACTTAAGTTACAACTTCACTCTTCACTTGTAATGATATAGTTTTTATAAGTTTAAAGCCAATCTTGAGATATGATGATGGGTAATCAAGACTTGTATGGACAATATTGGTACACGGTCTTTAGCGGTTTGGTCTTGTGATAATCGGTAACGAGATCGAAATAAAGTTTTATAGAGAAGTTTGCACTCTATAGGTACTGTAAGGAAGTATAGTTTAACCGGTGTACAACCGTTTAGCTTTTTCTTTGCTATGGTTGTTGTATTCTGAATTTTCTCGCTGTAGTTGTGAAGTTGAGTTTTATTCAACGCGTTAAAACAATCGACTGTTCATTTGTATGGAATGTATTCGATCCATTTACGGACATAGAATTCGCTGCTGACTTGATAATTTCATAACGATGACAACAAAAATGTGTTGACACAATCTGCCGAATTTACGCGGCGTAATTTCGGCAGCAATTAAAACATATGACCGATGAATACGATAGTTGACTCGTACTTTCTGTAATCTAATTATTAGGATGCCTGTCCACTGAAGCGGAGCCAGGCTGCGGAGCGGAGAAACGAGGTAATTTTGGCCAATGGGAATTCAAATTTAAAATATTTTATTCAAAATAATATCACATAGACGTCATTTTCGACTCTATCACCGCGTAGGAAGGTGTTCCGTTGCAGAGAAGATGCGGCCAGAAACTCTACAACACACATCTTTAAAAAATATATCTACCTACAAAGTACACTTACAAATATAATAAAGACAAGACATTTTGGTTATTCATATAATCATCGAGTTTATAGTAGCCTTTCTTATAGAGGACTTACTTAACACGGGACTTAAACTTTTTGTCTGGCAAATAACCTATCCTCTGGTATCTTATTATAATAGCGTATACAGTGCCCCATGAAAGATGTGTTGACTTTACTGAGTCGAAAATGTGGGAATACTAATTTATTTTTATTTCTTGTATTGTAATTATGAACGTCACTGTTTTTGGGAAAGAGACAAATTTTTGTGAACGTATAAAATATTTTCGTAAAGATGCTGACACTTTTTAAGAAGATTATCAGACCACCAAACTGAACAACTTTCTCTATGGCACCAACATCAAAATCGCGAAAAAAAAATTAGCTATCCCATACATTTGGCTCAAGTAGGTTTGCAGTTTTGTATGGGACTGCAGATATTTTTTTCGCGATTTCAATGTTGGTCCTATAGAGGAAGTCGTTCAGTTTGATGGTCTGATCATCCCCTTAAAAAAGTGTCAGCATATTAAGTAGGATCCTATATATTGACTGTAGAAAGTTAAAATACTGATATCTTTAAAAAGATCTCAGAGGGATTGCATAAAATCTCGGAGCGGAGATTGGCCAAAATTCCCTCATTTCTCCGCTCCGCAGCTTTGCTCCGCAACCTCGCTCCACTTTATTGGACAGGCAGCCAAGGAAAGAGCCTCCCCGAGTGACAAAATCTACACTACGGCATGAGTAAGAGATATTATAGCTTACGCTGACATGAAGATGGAGAAGGAGAATTACTTACAAAGTTAACTTAAGAAAGCAATACCTGCAAACCGGTTTTTTTTAATCTATATCCAACATTTTACTGTGTATTTTTCCTCGCCAATAATAAATTAAAACAATAAAATTTTAATTCCGATCTGATCATGTAATAGTCGTGTTCATACAACCTAGCGTACAAATTATAAAGACATGAGATGATTGAGAAGCGAGGAAAGCCCGTAGAATGTCAAGGTTTATTCATATTCTCAGGTCTTCCACTGGGGTAGGCAGAGGTTGGCAAATAAAAGTGAAATGTTATACAGATTTCAATTTATTCGATATCTAGGTAAATAACTATATAATCAAATACCCGTAAAATGTATTCAAATAAATAGGCTAAACATTGATAATTGTGTACTTCTTGGAAATACTTACATTTATTTAAATTATAGGTATATTTTTTTATTATCGGTTTGACGAAGCCTGCGTTGCGTATTAGATTTTTTTGTATAAAAGCTCTAAAATCGTATCTTACTTATTATAAAATCTGTAACAGAAGTGTGTCTGTACATTGAAGATATATACATGAAAAAGATTACGATATGGATTTTAGGTATCCCGGACTCCAAATCTACCTATTTTAGAATGTTTGTCTGTCTGTCTGTTTGTTTGTAACAGCGTCACGCAAAAACTACTGACCGATTTTGATGACACTTTTTTTGTTTGATAGCAAAATCTGTATTAAAATCTGGTATATACATTTGTGCGGACGAAGTCGTGGTCTAGTATAATATAAAATATACTATTTTTTTTATTATTAATAAAAATAAATAAATGAGAAAAAATTACTTGCTTGATTTGTTTAAAGTTAAAGGTGAATTTAAAAAAAAATCTTTGATTGTAAAATGTTATCGATATGAAACTATTATTAAATGTTGAGATTATTATTAATTATTATTATACGCATTTGTAAATCAGAATGATGTAGGTAGGTAGGTGTGTCCAGCAGGACAAATGAATGCGAGTGTGTCGGAAGCCACTCGCTCTGATAGAGCACCCGGGCTGCGTGCCTCAGGGTACCAATTACAATATGAAAGGCGTCGCGATTTACATACCTTCAATTCATTTAGCTACATATCACTGACGTGAATATTCTTTGAAGAAAAGCGGTCCAACTGTTTGATTACAAATAAGTGGCAATAAAAAAATAATTTATTAGTTCCTGACTATGTTTAACAATCATTAATTTTAAGAGTTTATGAGAAAAAAATAGGATTCTTCAAAGCATCATATATCATGAAGTACTAACTGTAGGACTATGATTTGCGGATATGTGTAAATTGAACATATAATTGAAGTTTTGATTAGAGCCAAAACACGATTAAGAGACATTTTATCGATAGAAAAATAAGACAAAGTAGCCTCCGCCTTTATCGATAAACTTGGAACTCCTAAACGGTGAATAGTAGAAACACGAGACTTGATTTAAAAAAAGGAGACTGATTTTTTATAAAGTTTGATTAGAGCAGAAATGAACTTACATAAATAGTACAATCACAATTAAATAAAGTTTGTTTTACGCTTGCGTCGTTTCAGGCGCGCGCGCCGCCCCATCTCTTTCTCTCGCATCAGGCAGTAATATAAGCTATCACACGCCCATTTCGCTTCAAATATTTTTCGACATTGGCCCTGAAGGATGATGACGATGATGATTCCTACTGGATTTCAAATACTTTGATTGCTAATCTTGATAGAACAGTCACGTGGATATTTAAAGTGCGTAGGTGTAAATTCTCTAAACTAAACATAAATTTGGCCTTGCCTGCCGTGCAGGAGGCGATGGTTCGATCCCCGTCCAGACCGACTCGTATCAATGAGTTTTTCGGAATTTATGTACGATTTGTAACACCACTGGCTTTTCGGTGAAGGAAAACATTGTGAGGAATCCTGCATGCTTCAATTTCGAGGCATGTAATTGTACCCTGTATTATGTGGCGACGGGCTCACCTCCCGTCACACTGGACAGAGTTGCGGTACTACTGGTGAAACGTGGATGTTCTGTGTTTTCAGAATATCTCTGACTACCCCCTCGGGGAATATAGTCGTGAGCATATGCTTATGCTACTTTGGCCAGTTAAGTCGTTCTCTTCTACAGGGTGTTAGGGTAAATAGTTGCATTACTTTAAGAGGTTATTGTACCCATGATACTGAACAACTTCCCCTAAGAATCCTATAGAAAATTCGCAATACAAATACGGAGTCAACTTTTACTATGGAGTCAACATCGAAATCTCGAAAAAAAACACCAGTTTCATGCAAAACTGCAGTACCAACTCGACTCAAATGTGTGGGAAAACTGTTTTTTTTTTCGCGATTTCGAAGCACCCCTAAAGGCTCCAACAGGGTGTTTTTTACACCCTGAAGACAATAAATAGTAATGCTTTATTTGCAGGCAGAAGACCCTGAAGAAGATAAAGTGACAATTTTAAGATGTCATTTTAATAAGTGTTGACGTAAGCATAATTATGTTAATTATACAAGAAGGATATAAATAACAAGGCAGCGCAGAAAACGAATAATTTCTTGATAATGTGGAAAATGTCAGTAAAGACAGATTGTAGCATCTACATTAATTAAGATAAGCTACACATTATCTCTATATAAGTGCATTCATTTATAATTCTTCGAGACGTAAACCATGTGTTAAAATTGGTTTTTTACACCAAAAAACTGGTGATTTTGTACAGGATGGCTTCGTTCAATACGTTTTACTTATAACAGTAATAATTACAACAATAATATCGTTAATTTGGGTAGATATTTAATATTTTGTAAGTCTTCAAAAATTATAACCTCAAAACTAAATTATTTACTGTTTGTTTTTACACATTAAATTTGCCTTTTGATAATTAACTGTCTCTATTGCTGGTATGCTGGTCGAAATATTTTTAGAAATAAGCTTGCCATTTGTACATTAATATCGATTTTAAGGTATTTCTCAGGTTCCTGAGCCTATATAACCACGAAATCTCGACAAAAGTGTTATAAACTAACAGTAATATTATTTCAAACACAATTTACTAAAGTGTCTTTAATGCAATCTCAAACCTTATTTTTCCTAGACTATAACTACTATTCAATTTTTGTTTAGTGGCATCCGATGTGTTATCACAATTCAGCCAATGTCTCCTTATGTGGAGAGTATACGTAGGAAAATGATCAGTAGTATTAATTAAGTCTAGCGTGGCAGTTTAGCCAATGTAAGTAGTTTATAATGTCAAGTGATTGTTTTAAGGTTAAAACACAAAATGGCGGAGCCACGTGCAAGCCCAACGCGCCGATACGCACGCGTTCATACTCCGCCAGACCAAAAAGTTGAAGCGCGACTCTTCCTAATTTATCTCCCAGGTAACTACTAGCATTAAAGCTATTTTTCTTACAGCTGACGTAAACAATGTTTACATGGAAGTGAGCAAGTTAGTAAACCGCCCTTGACATTCAGACACCAACAGTGGACACTTGGGGGCTCGTCTCGTGTTTTACGTAGACCTATGTAATAAATAGAAAGCCTTCTCGGTACAACTGTTACTTTCATTTTACATAAAATGTGCCGTTTTGAGTGCACCACCATAATATTGGTGCCAAATTGAACGCAGATAGCTAGGATTTTTTTTTTTATTACTTTATACAAACTACTACAATTATTCGCCCCACTAGAACACCGTCATAACTTGAAATACTACTTTTCGATAATAGTCTAAAATTGCTATATCTCGCAATGGATGTCTCGCACTCAATCAGAGACTTTTTCAGAAACTTAACTCTGTGTAAAAATTCCGATAGAGCTAAATTTTTGAATAGTAATTTCAACTGATCTAGTTTTTACATTTTTCAAGTTGCGCGGTGCGAAATGTTGTTGTCAGTTGTAGCATAGTCTCTAAACACCCCGAGATCAGAAATAGACTGATCAAGAACCTCAACAATGTGTTTTTTTGCTCAAATGAAGGTTTACTTAAATATCGATTTCTGGACTTTGATGACCTTTTCTGCATCGATCCCATGTTTCCGACTGCTCTAAAAACTATATAGGTAGATACTCGATCCCAGATCGCAAACCCTACTGAACTCTACAATTTAAAAAAAACTTAAGTAAGCCAAATACTTGTTAATAAGCAATTTATAATTAAGGCCCGTTAGGAAATCATTTCGTCGCACGCTTATCTCTAAAGCGACACCAGCTGTTCCGATCATGTGGTCAGTCCAGTAACTATACATCCTAATCTGACATAAAAACACGATTCCGATATTAAAATACTAAAAGGTCCTGTATCAAGTGACACGTCCAAACAAACCGTTAGTCGAAACAGAAATTGTGCAGTGGACACATTTTGAATATTGATTTGCATATAAAAGTTGAGAAAGTATGCAAATAAGCGTCGTTCTAATCATAATAAAGTTTTCCTTGTTGAAATAAGTTACTTCATTACATACTTTACGTACATAAATATACATTTTTTAAATGATTTTTTACGAACCACTTGCAGTTGGGTACGTATAGCAAGATACCTTCATAAACGAAAGGAACTAAAGGACGAAACGATTTTCCGATTCCTATATAGCTTTCTGGCCAATTCTGATTTGCAAATATAATTTATTTATCAGAATACTATCCGACATATCGTGCACGTTACTAAAGCTGTTCTAAGAATAGGTGAGAGGAAGTGTTTCAAATTTCTGTTTCTGTAATTCACAATATCATTAAAATTTCGATGCTATTTGTAATGGAGTATAGTTAGAATAATTGCCAACTACCATCACCCACCATCACTGGCTGTAACCACTAACTATCTAACTAACCTTATTAAGCTTGCTATGCTTAGTATAAAGTTAAGTTTGCTAAAACGCTTCTTTCCTATGTTCCACCAGCTTCGTCCACCTACATGGCCCAATGAAAATCATTTTCCTGTGGCTCATCTCTCAATAAAAGTATAAACTTCTTATGCATAAAATTAATAAATAATCAAAACTTGTCTATACATTTTCCTACCTCTATATTAAAACTGGAGCAAGCGCATGTGATACTCGCCGGGGCGACAGGTTTTCATGTATTTAATTGAACATTATTATGGATTCCGACCACCGCGCCTCCAGCGCGCGATATTTCTTCCTTGTTTATTGAAATTCTAGTTTTTTTCATTCACTCGGACATTCTATACGGGGCCGATGGCCTGGCAAGTTACCTTTTATGGAGAAACTGTTTTGAAAAATTACAGAAACATCTTCCAATACTTGGTTAAAAACTACTACAAGGTACTTTACTTACTCTACAACATATATATATAAATGTACAACATATATAAATCGGTCCTACTTCGTCGGAATATTTTATTTCGACCTTCTTAACTTGGGGGCTCTTTCGGTTAAGTCGCAATTATTTTGCGTTTATTTGTGGACACAATCCGGGTTGCGCCCTAATAGTGGAGTATTCTCACCATAGATCGTGAGAGGAAGCCATAGCCGCCCTTAACTTTTATGTTACTTTCAGTGGCGTAGCGTGGGTTTCTGCCGCCCGGGGCATAGACCGATTTTACCGCCCCCTAACCTTAGCTAAAAAAAGTAACGGAGGGAGCGAAGCGAGCTCGAAATTTTTTTGACCATCTATTCCAGTTGTAGTCAGATATCTTTTGGTTTATCCATGCAAAAATATAAACTTGTAGCGAGCTCGTCTTTTCTCCTCAAAACAAATCGGTTAGAACCAGAGCTTTTTGCGTACGTACAAAACATGTGCAAAGTAACCGAAGTAAAAGCTATGGATGAAGCTAAGCAAGCTCGACATTTTGAGCACCACTTCTTAGCTGTGGTCAGAACTCTTTAGGATTATGTGTAGGCACAGTAACTAAAACAGAAACTTAGAGCGAGCTCGACTTTTCTCTGCTCTACGAATTGGTTATAGACAGAGCTCAATCAATCTATATTTTTCCCGAATTTTCCCGTAAAGTGCCGCCCGGGGCATTAGATGATTCCATGCTTCCGATGGCATAAGCCGTTGGTCCTAGCTACTATCTGTGATGGTAGTAGTCATTACATAAAAACCATGTCAGAGGCCGTAAGGCTGTCTGAAAAAACTCTGACACCTTGCTGCCCTGCCCATACCGTTCCAGGACATGGCTATTCACATGTCTGAACGCCACACGATAAGAAGAAGAAGACCAGTATAAGCTGGCCGCACGCAGGTTGAATCACGTATAACGTCGCGGGTCTAGCTTAGCTTATCCTGGTTAATGTAAAAAAGTGAAATGTCACAGTGTGTACTCGTACCTTTTTAAGTTCGCTAAAAATAAAGTTTTCCTACAAATCGGTCAAACTAAAGTCGGTTTTCTAGTAAAGAATTTGACATGTCAAAAACATATAATGCTAAAACGACACATTGTCGATATTTATAGCATTCTGTCGAATTAATTTATAACACTCTGCCTAAGGCCTCGTTCAGGGAGACGGTGGGGCGTCAAACGCCGCGGTGCGCGGAGCGTAAAGCCGGAAACACAAACATACGGCGATGTATAGAGCGTTCAAAGAGAAGCTTGTCACACGCGTCAAATTGTCATAGATTAATTGCCCGCGCTACGCGCCGCCCAACGCGCCGCGAGACACCCCGCGTCTCCGATCGAGGCCTAAGTGAAAAACCCAGACTGCGACAATTTTATAGTGAAGACAACGATCCCTTCAAAGAGCTCACATAAATATTAATGACATGACAATAGTTCCAGATTAGATTATAAACAACGATAGTTCTCACGGACATCGGACGCTCAGAAAATCTGATCACATAGCAGTGATAAAAGTTTGTGTATAGTTTGTAAGTGGAAACGTGCGATTCGTGTCCTCGTGATTTAATAGGTTGAAAAAACATCTTTGGTTAATTTTAATATGTCTTTTAAAATGAAAAACAAAACGACAACCCTAAAAAGAACTCAAATGCCAAGATCACCAAACCTTAACTTTCATTTCGCGCCATCAACAAATCGTGCACATGCGCAATGAGCCCTTCACCTTTTGAATTTCCTTGTCAAATCAAACTGCCACATTATGATATAAGTATGTGTGACGCAAAAAATGTTGGGAAACCCTGATTTAGACCATAGAGACTCTATGGTCAACCTTTTAAACGGACTTTGGAACGTGAATTAGGAACAAGACGACACAAAACACTGAATTAAGTATCAATAAAATAGTAATTACTTTCGTTTTTCCAGTGACCGAGTGACGTCACTCGGTGCTTTGTAAACACAACGTAACATAAATATTCTTTTTTCCATGTAAAGTACACTTAACATTTGATGTTTACCGTTTCTGTTTCCAGCATAGAGTTAGAAAGCGAAGAACAGTGATAGTGATACAGTGATAGTTAGTGATAGTCTGACGAAGCTTGCATGCGGATTTTATCTTGTGTGCTGCCATTGACGAAGCTTGTAGCGGATATAGATGTATGTGATTAAGATTTGACGAAGCCTGCGTTGCGGATTAGATTATTTTTGCTATATTGTTTTGAATTTGAATACAATTAAATTAGTTTCTAAGAACAGTGTATTTTCTTTTTGTTAATCTATGCTTTGTTTTAAGATTTCTTCGCGATAATTTCCATTAGAGATTCAGAATATTTTAAAATTTCATTGTATATTGAAAAACTCGATTGATCGCCAAAAATCAAATTAGTGCTAAATCCGTAAAAAATATATAAAAACTCGACTACCTACCGAATTGGTGTTCCAATTTTTCTTGCCGTAGTAACTTTTAAAATACAAAATGTCGCCAGGATTATAGCAACATGTATATCGTGTAAACCCGTTCGATTCTTATGTAAATAAAGCAGTAGGTAGGTACAGTTACGTATCTCGTTTTCGTGTTTTCTTTAGATCGGATAAAATGTAAGTTGGTCAAAGAACCCAATTTAAATTTGAAGGTCCCAAGGTCAATATTTTACGACCCAACTTTTTTTTTACGTGGATGGAATTATATTCAATGTATTTTTGGTTTAATAGATGTGTTTTGAATACCTATACCAACATATTTTAAAAAACCACTTATGCAGGGTCCTTCTTAATATGCTGACACTTTTTTAAGGGGATGATCAGACCATCAAACTGAACAACTTTCTCTATGGGACCAACATCGAAATCGCGAAAGCGAAGGAAGGAAGGCAAGTAGGAAGCCTCCCCGGCTTCAGAGTTCACATTATCGAAATTCCAAAAAAATTTAAAAATATTTTTGGCTTAAATCTCCATTCACGTCCTCTTATCACTGCGCCATAGCTAGCCAATTTTTTCGCGATTTCAATGTTTTTTCCATAGTGAAAGCTGTTCAATTTGATGGTCTGAAGCATCCTCTTAAGTTTACGCCCTGTATAGGTATAAAATCGCGTTAAATCGAATTCAGGCTGTTTACGGTCCGAAATTTGGGCTATAAAAACTACCTAAGTGTTGATTTGATATCAAAACATAAATACGACTTTTAAAGAAAAATATAAATTACTTATCCTTTAATTTAATAAAATTCTTCTTCACTCTTAATACCTCTAGTCAATTATTTTTCTTTGGCAACGAAAGTTGATTTAAAATTATTAGTTTAGGGCATTATGCGTCGAGAGCGATTTATTATTTTATCTTCAATCGATACATCTAGCATCAGTCTTTATTTTGTATGAAATGAAAACATGAAGCCGAAAAAGTTAGGCAAAACTTTCATAGCTTGCTCGACACCGATTTTTTTCTTAACTTTCGTCTAAATAAACATAAAAATATCCACTGTTATCTCTACATCTCTATTTATTTCTTTAGTATTTACTATAGCGACCCGACCCCAGCTTCGCCTTGAAGGGATCTACCTATAAGATAAGTAAATAATATATTTTATACAAATAAACCTCCCGGAAAAAAGTCTGTAAATGAAAGACAGTGAAAAACTTATCAAAATCCGTTGCTTCATTCTCTAAGGTTGCTTTAATGGTTTCTATAAGCCTATCACTTGCCTCGAGTCCTGGCATTACTGTTTAATCTTTGTATACGACACTCGTACCTGCCGCCTGAGTTAATGAAAACAATAGTTGTACCGATTATTAAAAACAAGACGGGAGATTCATCCGATAAGACCAACTATAGGCCCATTTCGTTAGCTACTATAACAGCAAAAGTGCTTGATGGTGTGCTTGATAGGCATTTAGATAAGCATCTAGACTTGCATGACGCCCAGTTTGGGTTCAGGGCAGGTCTCTCTACTGAAAGTGCTATCTTGGCGCTCAAGCACACCGTCAGATACTACACTGACCGAAACACACCAGTATATGGGTGCTTCTTGGATCTCTCTAAAGCTTTCGATCTGGTATCCTACCCGGTGCTATGGGAGAAGTTGGAAGGGATAAATCTGCCGTCTGAGCTCATCGGTATCTTCAGGCACTGGTACGGCAACCAAGTAAACTATGTGCGGTGGGCGGAGGAGCGCTCGGAAGAGTACAGGTTGGAATGTGGCGTGAGGCAGGGTGGATTGACGTCTCCAAAGCTTTTCAACCTGTACATGGACCAACTGATCCGCGAGCTCAGCAGTATGCATGCGGGATGTTCTATCGATGGCGTCAACGTCAACAACATCAGCTACGCGGACGATATGGTGCTGCTGAGCCCGTCGATCAGTGCGCTCAGGGGGCTGCTGCAAGTATGTGAAGCCTACGCACAGACTCATGGGTTGAAATACAACACCAAGAAGAGTGAGCTCCTGGTCTTCGCCGCGGGCAGCAGCACCCCACAGGTCGTGCCGCCGGTCAAGCTGTACGGGACTGCTTTGGTGAGAGTCAAGCAGTTCAAATACCTTGGTCATGTCGTGACAGAAGACCTGAAGGATGACCAGGACATTGAGCGGGAACGTAGAGCGCTGGCGGTCAGAAGCAATATGCTCGCCCGTAGGTTTGCTCGTTGTACAGAACAAGTTAAGATCACCCTCTTTAAAGCATACTGTCAATCTTTCTACACGAGCAGCCTGTGGGTGAGATATACGCAGAAGGCCTACAGCGCCTTACGGGTCCAGTACAATAACGCTTTCAGAATGTTGTTGGGGCGGCCACGCTTCTGCAGTGCATCAGTCATGTTTGCCGAGGCGCGTACAGACGGCTTTCACGCTATAATGCGTAAGAAAGTTGCATCACTGATGAGTAGAGTCCACGGCGGCTCCAACAGCATCCTGAAGGTGGTAGGGGGCAAGTTCGAGTGTCCCATCGCCAGTCATTGGTCTGCGCTTATGACTAGATATAATAAGTAGATAGGCAAATTGATTTATTTATTATTTATTTATTTTTCATCTTAAATTCTAAATTATTGTAATTTTTGTTTTTCTTTTGATTTGTTTATTTGAAATCTTGACATTCAATGTAATTTACTAACATAGGTTGTAAGAGGACACTATGTACTACTAATAAAAATTTTATGGAACTTGTTTTCCGAAATAAACGTATTGAATTGAATTAAGTAATAGGGGAGAAACTAAAATGATGACGGACGCTCATAGCGACTTTGTTTTACACTATTTAGAGATTAAACCTAGAATTTTAAATGAATTTTTCTCTAAACACTAGTTTGGTCAAACACTTCATTAGAGGCCGGGTTAACGAACTCCATTCGGTTTATTTATTTTAGTGTTCAAAGACAAGCATTATTTGCAGTAAACTCGTTAGAGATGGACTTACAAATGCAAATTAATGTCGACGAGCCCAAACGAATGGTCAAATTGTTTGCCTTTTTTCGGTCACCGACTTGATCCACATGATTTTTTGACAGGTTTTGCTATAGCCGAGCCCATATGCAGAGAAACATCAATCTAAATTATGAACTTTAATTATCCTTAGCATGTTGCAGATACGGACATGTTGCCATTTTGACGAAGCTTGTTGCAGATTTGAAGCTTGTACCTACTTTCTTATAATTAATAAATCATCTATCTATCTATCTATAACGTCACACCTCTTTCCCAGTGGGGTAGGCAGAGACCAGAGCGCGCCATATACTACGATCCTTACATACCTCTTTTGCCTCATTCACATCCATACATCTCTTCATACATACCCGTCGGTTTCGAGTACTCCGCACCTCCCCTTTTTTTAGGACGCAACCGATTTGATCAGAATACGTCCTACGAGGGCGTCCTCTCCCGACACTTCCACTCACTTTAGCTCCATATATCTCTTTCGTACATCTGCTATCACTCATCCTCTCATCTCTCTATAATTATACTTTTTGTTTGTATAAATAGAGGCCTTCTGTAATAAATGATCCCCTTCTTGCGAATTTCTATAGGTACCGACCAAAGATAGCAATTTAAAAGCAAGTGAGGTTCTTCTAGGCAGGAGTGGTTCACTTTTACCCATGCGGTTCTCCTTCTACTAAATAGACACATTGTTCTGTCCAATGGTTTTTCATCGGGAATTCTATTCCCATATCCTGTTGCCAGAGATTCTCCATGAGATCACAATTAATATCATTATGTCACTTGTTTTTGTGACCTGATGGAGCATACCACTTAGATGGAGCTGCGAATTGTGAGAATATTGCATAATAAACAATTACTTAAATGATACTCGTATGCTTCATCAGGACACAGCTTCATCCATGGGATGTGATATCATATCACTTGTGACCTGATGAAGTATATCACTTAGATGAGGCTTATTTGTGACATTATGGCATAGTAAAAAATTATATGAAATGCTCCATTAGGTCACAGGTCATATGATATTAATTGTGAAGTTGTGACCTGATAAAGCATATTATTAAAGTACACACGGCGGCACATCAAGCTATACAAAACCAACATAAGCTGGCGCGCGTATGTAGAGTAAGGTATAATAGTCTAGGAAAAATAAGGTTTGAGATTGCATTAAAGACACTTTAGTAAATTGTGTTTGAAATAATATCACTGTTAGTTTATAACATTTTTGTCGAGATTTCGTGGTTATATTGGCTCAGGAACCTGAGAAATACCTTAAAATCGATATAAATGTACAGAGGGCAAGCTTATTTCGAAAGATATTTCTTCCAGCATAAAATATATATAAACAAACAGTAAATAATTTAGTTTTGAGGTTGTAATTTTTGAAGACTTACAAAATATTAAATATCTACTCAAATTTACGATTATTGAGAATTTATGTTTTTCAGGTATTTATCTACTATATTCCAAATTATCACCAAAAGTGCAATTAATGCAACCTTCTCCATACAAAAATCCGTAGATTTCCCCGACTATAACGTCGCGCGGCCAGTTTGTGTTGGTTTTGTATAGCATGATGTGTCGCCGTGTGTATTTGGATGGAACTGACACTTGTGACATTATTTCATAATAAAACTTGCTATAATTTGCTTCATCAGGTCACAAGTGATATGATATCAATTGTAAAGTTGTAACCTGAAGAAGTACATATCACTTGGATAAAGCTGCGACTAGTGCCATTATTGCATTCGAAAAATTGCAACCCAGTGCTGTGCAGTGTATATCGATATAATAAAACTCTTGTTCAATACAGTTCTAAGAAACGTCTTCCGCGTCGATGAAAAAGATTCTGTTTTCCTGCTATTGAGTGGATCACTCATTGACTTGTTTTTTTTATTCAAGTTCATAATTTGCTACCGTGTGGCATATTGGCAATCGAGCCAATAAGTACTTAAATAAGTAAGAACATAATTATATTTAAATCCGTGTAAACTGTCCCACTCACGACAGCGTCCATTTCAATACGAAAGTGCTTCAGTAAGTAATTGACAAAGTGGGTAAAGTATAGCCGACGAGACGAGGCAAAAAACGTGAACATGACCTTAAAGTGATCGTATCACTGGGGGTCTACTTGGTGAACGTTTTCGTTCAGATGTCAGCGTTCATTTCAATACGATAGGTAGTGCTTCAGTGGGTTGACTGTAGGGCCACGATACTTCAGTGAGTAATTGACTGAAGGACCAACGAGACGAGGCAAAAGACGTAAACATGACCTTAAAGTGATCGTATCACTGGGAGTCTACTCGGCCTTTCGATTTATCGAGAACGTTCAAAGTCATCTCTAATCCAAAGAAGTCACAGTCACAATATTGGTAAGATAAGAATATATTAAATTTAAACGCAGTTACAATATGTATCTGTGTGTGTTGATCATATGAAGTGTTAAAATCAATAAATACATACAGGGTAGTGACAGCCTAGCAAATACTGAAACGGTAAACTCAGCGCATCAAACTGAACAACTTTCACTATGGAAACTGTTTTGTATGGGACAACAGTTTTTTTTTTGCGTTCCCTGAGGTAGGCAACATACATAGTGAAAGTTGTTTAGTTTGATGGTCTGAGTTCACCGTTTCAGTATTTGCTAGACTGTCACTGAGGCCACGATTCAGAGACGCCTAGAGAATCTAAGCCTTACACTCTGTATAAAATAGGTAGATTTGTATGTAATGTAAATAAATTTATGTTTATTTACATTTTTATCTTGGCTTAGGCTTTACCGTAGCTCGCAGCTGCATACAACACATAAAAAGAAATCTTTGAACTTTTCGGCTATAAATAACGAAAACAATAAGTACTAAAATTCAACAAAAATGCGTAATTTTTTATTTTGCAAGATTAAAAACCAGTTTATAAAATATCTCTGAGATCTTAATTATCTTTAAACACTGTATTTCACTTTACCAGCCTTCAATTGTAGAAATTAATTATTTACGAGCTATTTAAATAAATACATAATATACCCTCGACCATTATTAACTTTCGTGGTGATCATAGGTACCTACTGTGCTACAGATAATCACCTCGCAAGGTTTTACAAATTTTCACAGTGGAGATAATATTTTAAAATTAGCAAATCAACTTTTTCGGCTTTTCATACACCCCAGACTCGGGTGTATGAAAACGCGTTACGTCATTCGGAGGGCTAACGTAACGCTAACGTAGATGACTGATAGTCCGTGGCAAACTTTTTAATCAACGATTATTAGTAACAGTATCCAAAACTCAGTATGATCCAGTATTCATACGGGTTCGATGCAAAATGTCAATGGGATTTTCCATTAAAACTGTAGTACCCCACCTATTTCCAGCTTCCTGGTAGTACCTTATTGTGTTCTACACTGTCAAAGGTATTCTCTGGATATCTAAACTGTCATAATTTTTGGACATTAACAGTAAAACACAGAGAAAAAATACAAGAGGCACAAAATAAAACGGTCTACCACTCAATGAAAAGCACAAACTTCTGGTCGTCAAGAGGAAAGCGCTGCGTAGAGTCCTAGGGAAAAATTCAAAAATCGTCCTCCCAAACATAATCGGGGAGACAAAAGTACAATGCCTCCGCTGTCAGGAGAGACACCTAGGTCGATCTACTAGCCGACGTCCAGTGGTTTGCCCCAGGTATCGTTGGAGCGACGTAGTGGAGGCTGACCTTCGTGAGCTTCCAAGCCAGCTACTGGCGAAAGGTCGCTCAGGATTGGGGAAAGTGGCGTTATACCGTTTCGGAGACCAAGACTCACTTTGGGTCCCTGAGCCAGAGTGTTAGTTATTATAATTTTAGCGCTTTTCTGGCGTTTTTTTGGTGCAGAGGTTGTCTTTGACCGTCCAAAGGGGAAATGCCGCTAGTGTCATGGGGACCATGGAGCCGGTGTTGCGTGGGGCTGGGCCTTTGAGTGTACGTTAGGCCGAGATTCAGAGACGATTTTTAAGTAATAGTTCGAACTCCCGTATGTCCAAATCCATACATTTTCGCCACGCTTAGCTCGAGCTATGACTAAAAACATCGTCTCTGAATCTCAGCCTAAGTCTTTATGTTGACGAAGCGTGTAGCAGATTTAGAGTGTTTTGGTTTAAGTTTTGACGAAGCATGTTGCAGATTGGGATCCTGTTTAATATAATTTTTTGTTTAACTTTTGACGAAGCGTGTTGCAGATACGGATATGTCACCATTTTTGACGAAGCATGTTGCAGATTTGAAGTCTGTATTTTCTTATAGCTAACAAAATTAAATTCATTATTTTAGGTAATTATTTTTGATTGAGGTCCCGACTCAATTTCTCTTTCAGTCCTTGCCTACGTTGTAGGCTTACGTTTTACGCAAGTAATAAATCTCGGTGATTTTTTGGCCATCGAAATACCCAAACCACTGTTCGCGGAAGGTGAATCACACGTCAAGTCACGACTGGCGACATGTCACAGACTCATTGCCAACTGCCAAGTGAAGGTGTTTGATTTACATGCGCACACGCTACTTTTGTCAATTGTCTGACGATCGATGCGTAATTCTTATTCTACATGATTATAGTTTAATGAGTCTGTTACAAAATTGTTCATAGTTTAGGTACACTTTAGTATCGAGTTTTTTTATGTTCCAACGATCTAACTTCATTATTCGATACGGATAATATCGATGGAGAAGTCGACCCGTAGACTATATTTCGCACCTTTACTACAACACTGTTTTATTTTGTTCTGACAGGTGGGAGCAAACCTGTATAAGAGGGGTTAGAAATTCAAAGCAACGCTTTTGATTCGGAGACGGCTGTCGCCACTTGTCTTCCCGCTCACGCTGCTACAATTACTCATGCCCTCTCGCTCGCACCACGCCGCCCGCCTTATGGTGTTATGCAAATCATTGCATAACCTGCGGCGACACGTTCCACGCCTACTTTGCACTTCTAACCCCTCTTATAATGTTCTGTGGGTAGAGTATTGGTTTAAATATTAATGATACTTCTCCATAGTTTATAGGCATAGTGAAAATTTGTAATTTCCATTTGTGACGGTGTTGTAGTACGATTTTAAACCAAAATAACCTGAACATATCTGTTGTCAAACTAAATTACTACCGACATCTCATTAAATTCACGGTAATAATAAGTAGGTATCAGCAGTAAATTGAAATTGAAGAAAAGATTTATTTTCCTCATTTGTTCCACTTGTATTGTTGACTCGAAACATGAATGCAGTTTCAAGCCAATTTGAATATTATGCAAATCACTTTAAAAGCCAAAATAAGTTAAGGGCACCGTCATAAATTGGATGTTGTATTGGATTACTTGTTTGATAAACACAATGTCTATAAAAAAAACAGAAAAAAACTAACAGCGATTATCATAATGTCAACATTTTATAGGTATAGGTAGGTATAGAGTATCCCACACACGATGCGAATTAGAAAGGGTAGACACGTGATAATTACATTGTTAATAAGCCTATGCATTTAATAAAACTGTATTAGGTAGGTAAGTACATTTTGATGAGATCGGAGAAGTTAGGGTCCTTCTTAATATGCTGACACTTTTTTAAGAGAATGATCAGACCATCAAACAGAACAACTTTCTCTATGGCACCAACATCGAATTCGCGAAAGAAAAATCTGCTGTTCCATACGAAACTGCAAACCTAATCGAGCCAAATGTATGGGACAACAGATTTTTTTTCGCGATTTAGATGTTAGAGAAAGTTGTTCAGTTTGACGGTCTGATCATCCCCTTAAAAAAGTGTCAGCATATTAAGAAGGACCCCGTATAATGTCACAAATATGATAATAAGTATTTTCTATTCTATTCTATTCTTTTAAAATAATCCCATTAGGAATATCTGGTTCATTATAATAATGTAACATATCCGAACCACAATCCTAAGCAAAAGTCCGAAGAGTGAACCCCAAACAATTGTATGTTTATTCGATTCACGGGAATACTACTGAAACGATTTCGATACGGTTTTCACTATTCGATATCATATGGTCCAGTTTAAAAACAGATACTTTTTACCCGACTCTGAAAAGAGGGTAGGCATTTGTTCCAGAATACTCTACTTACCTATCGATTCCAAGATACTTCAACTTTCTGTGTGGTCAGAAATACTCTTTGACTAATTATTATAAGGACTAGCCTTGCGGTAGCATTTCCCCTCTGCCACGGTATAAGCACAATTGATCTTGTGCATTTACATTCAATTTTAAACCTTATCACTAAACGAGACAGCCTATAATTGCGAAATAATAACTTCGAACTTAGAACGTTTGGGGTTCACACGAGACTACTTTTCATGATTTTAACATTCAAAATTAGAATCTAAAGTTATGGGGAATAAAATCCAAAGTTGCGGATTTCATGTTACCTCGCCCCCCGCAAAAAGTGGCAGAAATGTTTGTTAGTAGAATTACACGCGTAACCAGTCCACATATAAATAGTCAAAGGAAATACTATAGGTAGGTACACTATTAGGTTACTTACCCAAAGAAATACCACTTTGGAAAGCTATATAATACGAAGGCCACAATAAAGTTATTAATCTACACAAATTAACTCTGCCAGTCTGTCAATCAAGTTAAAAAACGTTTTTCTTGAGCTGTTAAAATCTTCATAATCACAACATTGCTGTCAGATTAAAATAATGGCACATAATAAATCTGAGTTTAAAAAAAGTTGTTAATGTAGCGAGAGATTACCTAGGTAATATATTAACAAATATGGCGAGGGAGTCCATTATTGTATTCATACAAAAGAATTCAGGATTACCAAAATTGGGACCATTCTTTCATGTCTACAAACTTAAAAACATGCTTACACGCGGCTGATGCATGGATTTAAGAGAAGTTTATTCCGAATGAGTAAATGCGCGCTGCATACAAACGTAGTCTGGTGATATATTCAATACTAACCAATTAAACTCAATGAAATTTTGCAGAAACAATCTAGGAACAAATCTCTATGCTTGTATCGTGTCTGTTTTTCGTTAAAATATACAGTTTCAATGCTAGGATTTGTATGGAAATATTTTAGGCGCTGTAACTTTAAAACTGTACATTTTAAGGAAAATCTGACACGATACAAGCATAGAGATTTGTTTCTAGATTGTTTCCGCTGAATTTCATTGAGTTTTATCGGTTAGTATTGTAAATATCAGCAGACTACGTTTGTATGGAGCGCGCCAACAGTAATATACCCTTAATTATTCGATTACATGTTTCGTTTCTTCTCCGAAGCTCATCCGCCTTCCTACCTACTATAATAATGCGCCAGTCTATTTTGTGGTTATCTAGAGAATCGCGCCATTGTTCAAATAAAACAACAGTTTTGAGCATCATCAGCCTATATCATGCCAACTGCTAGGGCAAAGGCCCCCTCATAGTGTATGGACGTTAATCCATCGTTATCAGTCTACCATCGTCCATTTACCATAGGCCTCTCTCAAGGTTCGCTACAAAACTCTATCTTCATTACTAAACTTGCGAGACAAAAAGTTTAAGTCCCATGTTAGGCAAGTCCTCTGTAAAAAAGGGTACTATAAACTCGATGATTATATCATACTCTGTGAATATATGTATGACCAAAATGTCTGGTCTTGACAATGTTACACTATGTCGTTCAATATTGTATTTGTAAGTGTACTTTGTTTATTTTGTTTTTTAAAAGATGTGTGTTGTAGAGTTTCTGGGCTGCGATCGCGGTATATATTCGGTGATTGAACCGTGATTGGACTACGCATGAACCATAACTTTTGACACTTTTGGTATTGCGCTAATCGCGGTACTGCTCTTGACAGAAGTCAGAGCCGTTTTGACAGATCGCTCAGACGTTTAAGGCTGTCAGTTACATAGAGTTTAGCGCAATGCGGAATTCAGCACAGTTGTATAGTAATTGGATTGCAATGTGATTAGAACTGAAATTGGATAAGAATAGAACTTCGATGTTTTAAATTAGCACAATCGGGCTGCTGGCCGTATCTTCTCTACAACGGAACACCTTCCGACGCGGTGGTAGAGTCAAAAATGACGACAGTAAGCTATCCATGTGAAAAAAACATTTATATAAATATAAATAATATATTGAATAAAACATTTTGAGTTTTAGTTCAGCCATCCTCATTCAGTCGCTCCCCGCTATCTTTTTTAGGTTGTCGATCCAGCGGGCCTCAGGGCATCCCCACACCTGCAAGCTAGTGGTCTCCTTTCTGTAAATCTGACTCCCCGTCGGTTGTCAGTTTATCAGCAGATATGACTAGCCCATTGCCACTTCAGCTAATCCATCACGCGTGTAATGCGGATTAGCCGACAAGCTAAGCAAAGCAGCAGCCGGGAGAGGTATGGACAGGCAAACATGAGGTCCAGATTCGAATCCGAACGCACGACTTGCCACGTACCAACGTTTCTGATTTAGGGACGTATTACCGACTGCTCTCTAACGGTGAAGGAAAACATCGTGAGTAAAAGAGGAAGAAATTCTGATGCGTATATAGGGTCCTTCTTAATATGCTGACACTTTTTAAGGGGATGATCAGACCGTCAAATTGAACAAGCTTCTCTATGGCACCAAAATCGAAATCGCGAAAAAAAATCTACTGTCCCATACAAAAGTGCAAACCTACTCGTGCCAAATGTATGGGACAGCAGATTTTTTTTGGTGCCATAGAGAAAGTTGTTCAGTTTAATTGTCTGGTCATCCTCTTAAAAAAATGTCAGCATTAATATGCTGACATTAACTTAACAGTACAACAACTTAATAGTTGGACCCTGTATGTTGTGTAGTTTACCAATCCGCATTGAGCTCACGTGGTGAACTAACGCCCACACACCCTACATGAGGGTAGGCCTGTGCCCAGCAATGGAACGTATATAGGCTGATGATGATGAAAGCAAAGCAGGATTCCCCAAAAACGACGACCTCCAAGAAGGCAAACACAATACTCTTTGTATTAGCTCGCGGAACGGAACCCGAACCGAAGTATTGAATGTCAGGGTCGCAAGCCCGTTCTAAGTGGACTTGTTTGACATTTCTACACCACTGTAGGTGTCCGTCACTTGCAAATAAGGGTAGCTACACATAGACGTTGCACTAATCGGCATAACATTGAAATTACCGATCATTATTTTTGCCGAATGACGTACACGGTTGAAAATAGACCTAAAGATATCCACAATGGACTAACTTGTGCAGCTTTAATCCAGATGTTCCCGTTTACGAGATCGTCGCGTTTCACTTGGAGGGCCGCCCACAGAACAAAAACAAAACAAACGTTTAGATTGGTAAATAAACAAAGAAAACATTGAGCTACTGTATAAATTGACCATGAAATGAATGTATAGAAGTGACCTGAAATACTCAAAAGGACCCCATAGTTCCTAGTAGTGGGTCTCCTCATAGTTTAAAAGGAAGGAGGAAGAAATTTGATATCATTAGCATCCTTTTAAACAAAGAGTCTACCCACCAAACTAAATTACTTTTACGTGCTTTTACTACCTACACAGTACAGAATATCTACTAGATATCTATTAGATATTTTGTAGACACTTAGATATTTGTGATGTTAGGTATGCGAGAAAACCGATCAAAGTAAAAGTTGGTCAGTTTGATGAGTAGAATCTTAGTTTAAAAGGATGCTAAGGATATCAATTAAAACATTAAAACAACTGTATAATATACCAGATTTAATTGATATCATAAGCATCCCTATAAGTGTTGTCGACGTCTAACGAAACTCTTAGTATTGAGCGTTTGCTACGCTCCAAGCCGAATATGCCGATCACACGGTGTGCAACTATCCTAAAAATCATGCAAGAATGTGGACTCTATTAGAGGGCAGGTGAAAAAAACTTTTACATACGATTATAGATAATTGGTTGAAGCGTAAATTGAGTATTATCTATTAAACATGTTAATAAGAGTTTTTATGTAAAGCTCAACGTTGATACGGAGCTTTTAGCTGCCAATTACCACTTTGTTTATCATATAGATGCAAATTTAGGGGTGCTGTAGATAAGGTAGAAGTATTTTCTAGTATATAATCATTACTACTAAAGAATAAATATATTGTGGTGGTCCTACTGGTTAATACTCTACTTAAAGTAGATCTTCCGTGCAGGTGGATACAACGGTTCAAATCCAGTCTTACTTAAATCCATTGCATTATAAGTAGTTGACCACTTCCGTAAGAAAATGAAAAAGTTTCTTTATTAAAAAGTCTTCATTTAGTTCTTTTTGTTTGTTAAATCATGGCTGAAAATGCAAGAAAAATTTAAATTGCTTTATAGTAAAATAAACGTTATTTTTTTTAAATCTTTAATGTCATCGAAACATTTTTTTTTATCCCTAATGGCCAGTAGTAAAATAGTAAGGAGGTTTATTATTTCTTACCTGCCTACGTAGTATGAAAAATTAAAAACCGAAATGTAAAGAAAAAAAATCAAAACAACCCATTATCTAGGGTAGGGTGGTGAAAGTTTGCGCACTTTTCATTCGATAGGTTTATACATTTGACAGTTTATAAGTTATCTGACAAGAAATCAATCTCTTGATAGTAAATACTACTTCCCCTCACCCTTATTCGTGAGAGGAGGCCTTTGCGCAGCAGTGGGATTCTATTCTTACTTACATAACTTAAATACTACTTACTATTACTCTAAGAGGAAGGATCGCTTTAAGACATCCTTCCTCTTAGCTAATACTTAACCAAAAATCACATATTTTTCAATTTCTAATGTCTAATGGTTAAGAGCATAGGGCTCTTTTCACGGAGGTCGTGGGTTCGATTCCCACAGGGGGCACCTAGTGATGTCACTTTGTGCGTTTTTCGCCAGTTGGTTAGGACATTGCAGGCCGAATCACCTGATTGTTTGAAAATAAAGATGATTCCGTTCTTCGGATGGCACGTGAAGCCTTTGGTTACGGCTTCTATCTCTCGTAGTAGTAGTCGTTACATAAAAACCACGTCAGAGGCCGTAAGACGGTCTGAAAAATCTCTGACACGGGCTTGCTGCTCACACGATAAGAAAAAGATTGAATCCCCGATAGATTTACAAAAACATAACCCGTCTTCTGGCGCAGTCGGGTAAAAAGTGACTGTTGACAGCTCTTATGTATTGTGCGATAGCGTGGCATACCAACTTTAGAGCACAAAATCACGGCCTGTTTGCATATCAGCTGATTAATATAAACTTTAACAAAACAAGACAATATTATCTTGTCCAATTTACCTTCGTTTGTGTAGAGATTGATCGTACGTTGCGTAAATTGTGTTGTAATCTCATTGTAAAACAAAAGACGGGCGGATGGCGCGCGCGCAATGATAAGTAGGAGAGTTGGCTGTCCGGGTAATTGTGAATTATTTGAGTTGACAGCAAATTGGATAATATTTTATGGTTTGAATGGACTAGACTAGACTCATAATGATCATCATGGTCACTTATACGTCACACGGTCGCATCTACATCACTATACTCCATTCAAAATAGCAACGAAATGTTGAGGCTATTTTGCATTACAGAAACAGAGATTTGATACACTTCCACTCACTTATTCTTAGAACAGCTTTAGTAACTTCCAAGATATGTCGGATAGTATATGTATCCAATAAATTAATTACATTTGGTAATCAGAATTGGCCAGAAAGCTAAATAGGAATCAGAAAATCTCGCCGTCCTTATTTGGAATAAAGTATAGGTACTGCCACAGAATAAATACTAGTACTACCCGTACAGAAGAATCACTTCAAAAACTGATTTAAATAAATAGCGACTCTCCCGCACGGCAATAAGATGCAAAGTTATTCGCACCCGTCCTATCGTAAAATTCGCGTACCTATAACCTACGTCTGATTTTTTAGAAGTGGGTGAATTCGGATTCTAAGTAGGTGTGAATACGAAAAATAATATATTGATGAAGATTTATGATCTCTAAAATGTTAATTGTGATTTGTGGCCATTCTCATATTAAAAATAAAATGCACTCTGAGCTCAAAATACGTGAATAAATGTAATGCATTTTGTTAGAACTGATGATATATGCAAATAAATGCGTTTTATACCCTACCCTACCCTACCTACTTTTCAAAAGTGATAACAAAGTAAAACTTTGGTAGGTATTAAGGATGTTTGAAAAAAAAATTAAGTCCCATGTTAAACAAGTCCTCTGTAAAAAAGGTTACTATAAACTCGATTATTATTTGAATGACCAAAATGTCTGGTCTTGACAATGTTACACTATGTAATTTAATATTGAATTTTTGTAATGGTACTTTGTATATTTTGTTTTGTTTAAAAGAAGTGTGTTGTAGAGTTTCTGGCCGCATCTTCTCTACAACGGAACACCTTCCGACGCGGTGGTAGATTCAAAAACATGACGTCAAAAAGTTATCTATGTGATATTATTTTGAATAAACAATGACTTTGACGTGTGAAAGCGTTAGAACAGATAAAATTTATCTTATTCAATCGCATTTAAAATGACTTAACTTTTAATTTTCAAAAATGACGCTTATCTCATCTCATCTCATCCCACTTATACGAGTACCTAATATAAATAAATATGAAAGTTTGTGACGATCGATGTTTGTAAGGTTGTATGTTTGTAGCGCAATCAGAAATGTTGTACGATAGAATATGTTCTGGATTAACACATAGGATACTTTTTTAAGGTCCACGCAGACGGTGTCGCGGGAAACAGCTTGTAAGTATTATTTATGAGTACTCGTAACTTTTTATGATCTCAAAGTTTAAAGGTACCTACAATCTTGTCCCATTTTTCTCAGTTGTTGGTTGTGTATTACGGTAGTATACTATAGTATTATAATTATTTGTACAGCAGAACAAAACTATTTTTTAATCTAGGGCTCCTATAACTAGGTTAGGTACCTACCTACCTAGGTAGATAGGTAATTTACATAAGTATGTATGACCTATAAAAATTAGTAGAGCAGTCGATATATCGATATACATACCTGTATCGATTAAAATAGGTATATGCTCTATAATCAATCAAAATTGTTATTCTTTTGTAGGTAATCGAGTTTTCTAAAGGTCAAGTTAACACTATTAAATACAGTAAATACTTAATAGGTAGGTAGGTTCTATAGGTAATAAAAACGTGGAATATAAAATAAGAATGTGGCTAATAAAATAAAATCACCTAGCTGACTTTTTCATACCGTAGTTCCTAGTAGATATCTACATTACCGTATAGGTTACCTTCCATAAAAATCAAGCAAGTCATAAACCCAAATTCAAATATTACATAGTTTATATCACATTTTCAGACGTAATTTTTTATGACTACTATCGCGTCGGAAGATGTTCCCTTGTAGAGAAGATGCGGCTAGAAAATCTACAATAAACATCTTTTAAACAAAATACAATATAAAATTACAATTACAAATACAATAAAAAGGGTGCAAGTACCTATCATTAATTATCCTTCTTTTACAATAGGAGCCGACCAACCAGCGCAAAAAAAAACTGATTTTCCATACTAAGCTCCAACACGAGATGCAAAAATTAGTTTTCACAAAGGACTTAAACTTGTTGTCTGGCAACTTTAGAATAACCAATCCAAAAGATAAAAATCGACAGACATATCCATGATTGTACCTATATAATATTATTAGGTAACCTAATTGACATTTGATTTAATTTTTTAATCCGAAAGTATTCGCTATTTTTTGCCGCAACATGCCGCGTGGTTTTCGGAAAACAACACCCTGTTGCACCCTTTTAGGGGTTGATTTTCGAAAAATCCTTTTTTAGTGCACCCTACATCCTCTGTAGAATACTCATGTTTCTATCTTCGATTTAGGCTGTGCAGCAGTGCTGTCAGTCAGTCACGAAACTATTGTATATGCATAATATTCTAAACTTGCCATACAAAAAGTTTAAGTCCCATGTTAAACAAGTCCTCTGTAAAAAAAGTTACTATAAACTCGATGATCATTTGAATGACCAAAATGTCTGGTCTTGACAATGTTACACTATGTAATTTAATATTGGATTTTTGTAATTGTACTTTGTATATTTTGTTTTGTTTAAAAGAAGTGTGTTGTAGAGTTTCTGGCCGCATCTTCTCTACAACGGAACACCTCCCGACGCGGTGGTAGATTCAAAAACATGACGTCAGTAAGTTATAGCTATGTGATATTATTTCAAATAAACAATTTTGACTTGTGAGAAGACAAAATAGCTTAGGTAAGACTAACTAAGAATAAAAAACAGATATTAATTTTATATCTAGAAGCGCTAATGATACATTAACTTTACAATTCAAAAACAGAAACAAATGAGATGATTCATTTTTGATAATTGCATAATAATTTGATAGTTTCTGAGCATCGCATCGGAAACTTAGGTCACCTAATTAATTAACAATGACTGCTCGTTTACCCGATGAACTAGAAAAAGATCATCATAGTATTTAGTAGGTTAATGACATCTTTTTCTAAAATCGATTAATCTCAATATTTTCTTTGGACTGGGTCAATTGTGAGAACGCGAGATAAGTATTGAAATTATAAATTATGATCTTACTGTGACATGTAAATCAGATCCAGAAGGGCCTTTCTTAATATGCTGACACTTTTCAAGGGAATAGTCAGACCGTCAAACTGAACAACTTTCTCTATGACACCAATATCGAAATTGCGAAAAAATCTGCTGTTCCTTACTAAACTGCAAACCTAATTAGCCAAATGGCACAGATGATATTTTTTCGCGATTTCAATATTGGTACCATAGAGGAAGTTGTTCAGTTTGACGGTCTGATCATCCCCTTAAAAAGTGTCAGCATATAAAGAAGGACCCTGTATATACTATCACCTATTCTGTGCAATATCGAAATCGCGAAAAAATCTGCTGTTCCATACTAAACTGCAAACCTACTTGAGCCAAATGGCACAGATGATTTTTTTTCGCGATTTCAAAATTGGTTCCATAGAGGAAGTTGTTCAGTTTGACGGTCTGATCATCCCCTTAAAATAGTTTCAGCTAATTTTATTAGACCTTATAGGTAGTATACAACGTGTTAATGAATTAACGCAAAACTAGAAAGTAGTTTGTTTAGAATCGAGAGCAGAATCGAATTATCATTGTTAAAAAATAGGTAATTTTTTTCAAAATATTTAATAATTTGTTTGTAAAATTTAAAATTTACTGAAATCGATCTCAACCCACCGCAAGGGCACACTTATCCTACTTACAACCAAAACAAAATTCTTAAAATGTATCCATGAGCGTGTTAGCGCTTTCATTCATTGCTCAAATAAAAAGAAATCATTTTTGCCTCAAAACTTAAAATGCGAATAACTTTTAATTTTAACTTTCAAAATAATGAAATTACTGTTTCAATCTAAGTGTTTTGTTATAAATCAGTTGGGGTGTATGCGGTTTTGCGCTTATTCATTAACACGTTGTATATCATTGTCTAGTCATCATAATACAAGTCCAGGCTAGATGATGGTACTTTAAATGTGACTAGATAATTTGTGTGACAATGTCCAAGATATTTATTTATTTATACTGATGAAATGATAATGGGGAACTATAGGTACGTACTATTAATAACGATACTATGGGCTTGTTACTCGCCAATAAATTACCTTTGTTTGCAAAAACGATAAATAACATCAGCTCGTTTAAGAGATGATAAAATACCAATCAGAACATTGTAATTCATTATTTATTTTGACGTAATCTTGTAATGTCATCTCATCTGTAGGTATGAGGTATGACAGAGAGGTCTTAATATTTGGCTCTTGTCTTCTGTTAAACTCTTAGTTGATTGCATAATGCTGCTTTATGCAATCAAGCCTATTGTGAACCTATAAAAAAATCATTCATCAAATTTTTCATGGAAAATTTCAAAGCTTTATATCTTCGTAATTGTATTATAAATTGCAAATTTTATTTGTGACGCGGCGTCTAGAATTTCTAAAGTATTTTTCCATATACCTACAGGGTCCAACTTAATATGCTGACGGCTTTTTAAGGGGATGATCAGACCATCAAGCTAAACAAATTTCTCTATGGGACCAATGTCGAAATCGCTAAAAAAAATACCAGCTATTCCATACAAAACTACAAACCTACTCAAGCCAAATGTATGGGACAGCAGATTTTTTTTTCACTATTTCGATTTTGGTGCCATTGAGAAAGTTGTTCAGTTTGATGGTCTGATCATCTCCATAAAAAAGTATCAGCATAAAGGACCCTGATTAAAATATAATGCGTCAAACTTTTGTATGAAATTGACAACTCTGCAACCATCTTAAGTACGAATTTACTTACTTGCACCTTTGATTACATTAAAATAGGGGAAGATAGGTGACGGTCTTGCATTACGTACTCGAACAATGGATCTACTTTTCATGCAGGTAATTACTATGACTGAAAAGTAATGTTGTGTGATTTGTTTCTTTACCCGACTGCGCGACGCAAAGGAAGGGTAATGTGTTTATCAGTCTATGTATGTATGTTTGTATGTAAGTTTGTTTTAAATGATTTGTAAAACGAGTAAAAGCGCATGAAGGCATTGTGGTACCTTTATTCCAACTAAAATAAAAAAAAGTAGGTATCTCAATCAAGCAACTCAATTAAATTAAATTCATTTATTTTGTGTCAGATCATAGATCCATATTGGGTCTAATGAAGCTCGGATTGCGACTAAGTCAGTTAGGCGACGGGGGCTCAATTTATGCGATCCATGGGCTATAGGCTAGTAACCTATCTTCCGCTTTTTTAATTTAATCAAAGACTTGCACTAATTTCATACATTGTAAGTGTCTGAAGATTTATCAACTGTCGCTGTATGGTGAGTTATAGGAGTTTACCCGAAAAATAATAAGGAAAAATCTTCAGATGAATTAAGATTACATCAAATTCATTGAATTCTGAAATCCCTAAAGGTCTTCACGCACTTTAATGCACGTCTTCGGTCTTCTTAATTAAAATAAATGAAACCGTAATATAAATTATCCAAATTATCGTTTAATTTAAACGATGTCGGTGCAATTACCAAATTAAGTTGTCGAGATCGCTTCAAAATGGATGAAAATGTAAATTTACGTTCATCCAGAACAGAATACATTATTGTTTTTGGATTACTTTGACATTTTACCTAGTACTTTGCTGATGGTTCATTATGATAGGGTTTTGTCTACATGAAATATACAACGTGTTAATGAATAAGCGCAAAACCTCATACACGCCCTCCCACCCACTCTTATTGATTCATATCAAAATAATTCGATTGAAACAATAATTTCATTATTTTGATGGTTGAAATTTAAAGTTATCCCTTTTTAAGTTTTCAGGCAATAATGTTTTGTTATCATTTCAGCAATGAATGAAAGCGCTAGCGTGCTCATGGATATGTTTTAAGAATCTTGTATTGGTAGCAAGTAGGGTGAGTGTACCCGTGCGGTGGGTTGAGATCGAGTTCAGTTAATTTTAAATTTAACAAACAAACTACTTTCTAGTTTTGCGTTAATTCATTAACACGTTGTAGTTATTTTATTTAAATACTTAGCTCCTACTCATTTAAAATAATTTAAAAATAAGAAAAATGCAAAACCCATATTTTCTGTAATTTCTTAGTTTTTAATAACAGGATAAACTAAGTATTAAAAATTACCTAAGAGGAATAGTAAGACGACATATAACACATTTAAAAAAATAAATGTTTATAAAATGTCCATACAAAACCAGCATTTTCACTTTCGATTAAGAGTTTCTGATTTGACTATACTTCATTCCAAATAAGGACGAGATTTTCTGATTCCTATTTCGCATTCTGGCTAATTCTGATTAACAAATGTAATTTATTTATTGGATACATATACTATCCGACATATATTGGACGCTTTGACTATTTATATGTGGACTGGTTACGCGTGTAATTCTACTAACAAACATTTCTGCCACTTTTTGCGGGGGGCGAGGTAACATGAAATGGATTTTATTCCCCATAACTTTAGATTCTAATTTTGAATTTTAATAATCATGAAAGTAGTCTCGTGTGAACCCCAAACGTTCTAAGTTCGAAGTTATTATTTCGCAATTATAGGTTGTCTCGTTAAGTGATAAGGTGTAAAATTGAATGTTAATGCACAAGATCAATTGTGCTTATACCTTGGCAGAGGGGAAATGCTACTGCAAGGCTAGTCCTTATAATAATTAGTCAAAGATTGGACGTTACTAAAGCTGTTCTAAGAATAAGTGAAAGGAAGTGTTTCAAATCTCTGTTTCTGTAATGCAAAATAGCCTTAAAACTTCGTTGCTATTTTGAATGGAGTATAGGTTTGTAAATTTTAAGTTGTTCAGTATCATGGGTACAACAACTCCTTAAAGTAATGCAACTGTTTACCCTAACACCCTATATAATTATTTTTACCCTATAGTTTTTGTCAAAAGTCGAAATGTCTTGAAGAAGCCATAATAACAATATATTTTATGGGCGAGGCAAATGGATGCAAATATCACAAATTAGTATGGTTATAAAGCAGGTAGGTAGAGTCTGATAATAATTTTTATGGTGATATGATAAGTATACTCTACTCCAATAGTCAAGTCATAAGACGTAAACAAAAATCAATTAAGACAATGTTGACGTTGGCTAGTCGATGCGATAACATGGAATTGAACCGATATTTTATTTAAACTTACTTAATTAATAAAGGTAATTATGTAGATACAGGGTGTAAGTGACAGTCTAGCAAATACTGAAACGGTGAATTCCGACCATCAAACTGAACAACTTTCACTATGGAGCCAATCTCAGGCATAACGAAAAAAAATCTGCTGTTTTGTATGGAGCATTTGTTTTTTCGCGTTTCCTGGGTTCACTATGGAGCCAGTGAACGTTTTTCAGTTTGATGGTCTGAATTCACCGTTTCAGTATCTGCTAGGCTGTCACTCACACCTTGTACACTTCTTCTTATCGTGTGGGCAAAGCCCTGGTGTCAGAGTTTTTTCAGACCGCCTTACGGCCTCTGACGTGGTTTTATGTAACGACTACTGCCACGAGAGATAGTAGCCGGGACCAACTGCTTAACGTGCCATCCAAAGCACGGAATCATCTTTCTTTTCAGTCAGATGATTCACCCTGCAATGTCCTAACCAACTGGGGGAAAACGCACAATGTGACATATCACTAGGTGTCCTCCGTGGGAATCGAACCCACGACTTCCGTGTCAAGAGCCCAATGCTCTTAACCATTAGACTACGGAGGTAGTAACTTAAGGTAAATCTTTGACTATTTATATGTGGACTGGGTACGCGTGTAATTCTACTAACAAACATTTCTGCCACTTTTAGCGGGGGGCGAGGTTACATGAAATCCGCAACATTGGATTTAATTCCCATAACTTTAGATTCTAATTTTGAATGTTAAAAATCATGAAAAGTAGTCTCGTGTGAACCCCAAACGTTCTAAGTTCGAAGTTATTATTTCGCAATTATAGGCTGTCTCGTTTAGTGATAAGGTGTAAAATTTAATGTAAATGCACAAGATCAATTGTGCTTATACCGTGGCAGAGGGGAAATGCTACTGCAAGGCTAGTCCTTATAATAATTAGTCAAAGTTGTAACACTGCCGAAATATCGGGAACTCAAATATACGTTAAAATGTTTAATTCTACATCAAAATGTTTTATTCAAAATAATATCACATGGATAGCTTTCTGACGTCATTTTTGACTCTGCCACCGTGATAAAGTCTCAGAAATGAGCCAAGGACAGAGTTTCTTAACACAAGAGTCTTCAACGGAATCTAAAGAAGCGTTTAAATGACCTGCCAACAAAACCTCGCTCACTTTTATAGCGACAAGCAATCCTGCAACATTTCATGCTATAATTATTATTAATTAGGTATACGATTATACAAACGCCGTGTTACGTTCGGAATGATAAATGGAATAAAAAAACATCTTATGCTCGCAATACTTGCATTCGACTAAATTAGGTTTAGGAATTTTTATTCGTTCATGTAGGTAATAAAAATCGGTTAAATAGTTTATACACATACCTACAACATACTTACATAAAATCACGACCATTATCTAATACGCAAAAAATTTCAGTACCATCACCTGGGTGATCTGATCAAACGCTGGGTGAATACAACAACGGCACAAGTCAAAAAAGGTGAGTTTGAGAAAAATGACATTAAAGTTGGCGCGAGAGAGTGCGCGCGAACAAATTCGTCTGTAGTTACTACACAGCAAGGGTTAGATTCAGTTAAATATCGAGTTAGGTCTATATTGCACGAGATAAAGTATGCGATGTAGAACCAGAATACGGTGCTAACGCAAATTTGACAATTTTTGAGTTGTGCCGTTGTTGTATTCACCCAGCGTAAAAGACTCTAAGGGCCTGTTTCACCACTTCTGGATAAGTTCTTGTCAGCTTTGTTTTTTTAAATAATTAATGGACTTCTTGCTTGTGCGTTAGCACCGCATTTCCGCCAGTGTCAAGTGGTTTGAGGGAGTATCTATCCAATCTCGAGGTTTGTTTTTGAGTAAGAACATAACTGAGAAGGATTGCGGAGCCTCGTGGCAGTCTGAAACGCGAACCGCGCGAACACCACGCGAAAGACAAGTGTTCGGGGCAAACCCTGCAACGTGACTCTTCTTGTTAGCTTATATTACAGATAAATTGACATTTATCTTTCATACGAAATATGTCAAACTATCTGTCAAATAAGGTAACAATGCCATTAAATCGCATGTGATAAGATTACCCAGGTAATATAATAAAATTTGAATAAAGCCCTTTATTAGAATAATCATTACTTGGAAGTTATATGCGATGTTCAATCATTTAGTACTGATGTGGCGAAAATATTAAATTTCGCAAAATGTTATAAAATGTAATTGGCAAGAAAAGTTTTAATTTTTTTTTTATTTTCTGGCTTAGAATGTGTGGAACTAAAAAAAATTGTGTTGAAGATAAATTCTCCAGCATAGCGGGATGACCTTTGCAAATCGATACCATCTCAATATTTCAGCTCAGCGTGTAAACGGAGACTGTTTCCGCGAAATTTAATATTTTTAATCGTCTCAATTATTTATAATAGTTATGAAGTGGGCAGAAGAACATTAAAATATCTCAATGTGTCTTTAAATTTCATCGGTGCCGGCGTGAACGTAATGGACTACACCTTCCTTTCTTATTTGTAAGATCATTTATACCTCTGTATAGTTTAACCCAGTTTACTACAGCCTGATAAAGTAAATAAAAATTCTAATTAGGGATTCTTTCCTCGCTCAACGGATCAGCTTAGCCGTTCAGCGAGGAAACGCTGCCAGCATCTTGGCTACTCTCCCGCGCGGACCAGACCTGCACCATATTTTAGGTTAAGTTAGTTATAAGTTCTCTATATTTTTAATTTTTAATTTACCTACCTATATTAGGGATTTATAACAATAGATTTATTTTATTTTTTAAAACGACAACCTTTTTAATTAATCAATGAATCAATTATAACAAAAACAGGCGGTCTAATAATAAACCTACATTAATTTTTATTTCAGATGTTTAATAGATATATGTAAATGTGTGAGTGAAAAAGAAATGAAATTACTTAATTAAACCTGACAAAACAGAAGAAAAGGTGAATAAGAAAAACAAAGAAAAAAAATAGTTTTACTGTCTTTCCTGAAAATTGAATTTAAAACTATATATTGAAGTAAATTAAAATATAGGGGCCAACTTAATATGCTGACACTTTTTTAAGGGGATGATCAGACCATCAAACTGAACAACTTTCTCTATGGGACCAACATCGAAATAGCGAAAAAAAAACAGCTGTCCTATACATTTGGCTCGAGTAGGTTCACCGTTTTGTATGGGAGAGCTGATTTTTTTTCGCATTTTGATATTGGTCCCATAGAGAAAGTTGTTCAGTTTGATGGTCTGATCAACCCCTTAAAAAAGTGTCAGCATATTAAGAAGGACCCTGTATATGAAACAACATGGTAAAGTACCTAGGTAAATCATTCATCAGTTTTGTGTGAAATCGCACAACTATTTATTTACTACAATCGCGGCGCACTGTGGTGTGTACTTTATAATTACCTATTTTACCTATTATATTTTGTAATTATTGAAGTAAAGTTGTATTATAATAAGCTTTTTAATAATGAGTTCTTTATACTTACCTACGTTCTAAAATTTTATTATCTCGTTGCATTAATATTACAAAATTATATGTTTACATTTTAGCATAGGTACTCGTATAACTTAAGATTATCAGGCCAAAAAAAAGTCACCAAACACCAAAGCCAGCTTAATTTAAATAAACTCATTCGGACATATTTTTCTTGATCGATGATTTATTTTATTACAAACATTTTAAATAATATAGCAATTAAAAGTTCAACGACCAATTCATCGAAATGGAAGTTAAAAAAAATGTATAATTCATTCGAGTTCAAAAAAAATTAAAGCACGCTTTACTTTTTACGCGGGTGACAAATATGGCGTCCGGTATGCACATTAATAATGTTTTCAAAAGCTTAAAATCGGCATCTGCCATTTTTTCGTGTTATTGCAAGATAGAGCGGACGAGATCTCATCTTTTTTTTTAAATTGAAAATGTCAGCGGCTATAAGCTGTTTTAACATGACCGGTTCAAGTTTGCTAATTCAACTTCTGTTTTTCTTCAAGTTCATTAACGCAAAGTGGTGATAATTTCTTGGTTTTTATCTGAAAGGCTCGACACTTAGTTGAAGTAGAGCAGTTTCTGGTACGTAAACAAAGTTAAGGAAAATTCTTAATGTTGCAGCCAATTTAAATTGGATGGTTTTGTAATTAAGTGCCTGAATGTGAAGATTTGTTAATAGCACATTGTATAAACATCTTTAACTAAGGATAGGTACTATTTGATCTGCAAATCTTCATGTAAGTAAATACCTAAACAAAATAATAAAAGATCGTACATAGTTCGTTCGTGCCAATGTTTTATGTTGATGCTCTGAAGCTCTAAACAACAACTGTAGGTGCCAAGCCTCAAAGTTTAGATGGTGACTGCAGGTGGTTAAGGTAGCTTACCTTATAAGAAAATGGAAAACTCACAAATATATTTAAGGTATTTTTAATTATTATCCTATTCTTACCTTGTTAGCAATTCCAAGATGCGGAAGGAAGCGTGAAGACAATTCCAATTTGACTAAAACTTTCGAATACTGGCACAAAATATCGAAAACTCCAAATTTTTAAAAGAAAAATAAAACAAATGAAAAACTGTTCTAAATTCAAAGAGCGCGCGAAATCGCAGAAATGTGTCAGTGGCGCGTCGCGGCGGCCGGCCTAGGACGGTCTACGTGTTTTGAATAGTTAATAGAAAGATCGAATTTTTCGAAATTATATTTTTTGGGAGCGGTAGTGTCGCATCGCGATCGGTGCGGTGGCGGGATTTTGAATGGCGCTGCGGCGCGCGGTACATCCGAGACTGGCGGAGCCTCAGGACATCGACTTTATAAATTGACTTTGTCCATCACAACGTAGGTACCATACCTAACTGTTTACGCCTTCGGCTAGAAGTGTCGGTGACATATGCCTCAGTCGATCATATTTGGTAGATACCTATAGATAATTGGTTATGAACAAAAAATCAGCTTTATCTTTAAGACTATCGATATTAAATTATGAGTATTAGAACATATACTTAATAAAGTAAGACGTTTTTCTTCAATCCAAAAATCCCGAATACGGGACTTAAAGAAGGCTAAAATGATGAAGCAAAACACTAAAATTACAAATAAAAAACGTATCTTAGAGCTACAGCATACCTTACACTACAAAATAATGTTTATTGTAAAAAAAAGCTGAAGTCCTTATACATACTTAGAACTATCAATATATTAAAAACCCCGATGAGAGCTGAAGTTCCTGGTAAAGTCTCTTTTCAACCAAAAATCAGCTTTGAAATTGGTTCATCAGGATAGCGATCTTTGAAACTCATTCGTTGAACTCAGCAGTTGAAAATGTCAAAACTACTATGGAGATCATAGAAATATTAATTTACTAATGGAGATATGCATCTTTCGACTGCTGATTTGACTTATGATTTTTTTAAGTCAAATCAGCAGTAGAAAGATGCATATCTCCGTTTTCAACTGCTGAGTTCAAAGTTTGAGTTTCAAAAATCGCACTCCAGTTACTGACTTACGGAGATATAGTGGACAGACAAATCTACATAAACACGACAAAGGCTTCAAACTTCGGGGGTTAAGGACGTAGTAAATGTTACATTTAATTCTAAAGGCGTGATCAGGAGCAATACTCTCAAGGTTAACAGAGATCGGCAACTTTCGACTACTAGGTACCTACATGTGCGGTAGATATCCTATGTGCTAGCACATAATAAATACTACACGACGTGTGCCAACACCAGATATGTGACAAGTTATCGGCCTCCCAACCAGTACAGGATATCTGAAAAAAGAGGACCTGGGAAAATAAAGAATTTAAGAAATAATTGTATCGATTGCTTTTATAAAGAACTGCGCATTTTTATCTCTGAAAGTGATCCAGTGAATTGGAGATCCGCGAATCCGTATAATAACTAGTTATTCGTCTCGTCTCATGTTTGAACCAATAATTTATCCTGTAGTATGAGGTAAAAAGAGACGTGGACATTGGGACGTTTTACCTCGAAAAACAAAACGAACTCAACTCGGGAAAAGCTGCGCGCAAATGTTATCGTATAAAATAAGATAAAATAAAAATTCGTCTAAAATTAATCATACAAAATAAAACAATACCTAACCTAATCTAAACAATACAATGGACAATATTAAACGGTTAATTATAAACTAAACTATAACTAGATATTTGTGTTCAGTCGAAGAGACCGCCTCGAGTCGAACACGGTTAAAAAAAAAAATTCGTCTTCAAATATCTGCTCTGGAACCTGTCCGGTCCAGATAAGGTCACAGACATGCCAAACAGAATAATAAAGTATTTTGTAAATGGTATAGTTGAGACCGAAGAAAACTGAGGTGTGAAAATGACCGCTAAATTGGTAAACAAAACACGACGCAAGATGTTTTGCGTAACGTAAATACGGTGTGTCAGTACTACACCAAAGTATTGAAATAAGTAGGTACAGTATTTCCAGACTACCTGCCCTATGTATATTCGAATCACCTCCGATCTCACATACGGATCAGCAAGACTTTGCAGAAAGTTGACCGATTAGTGTAGGCCCGCGTGTTTTACACACATTACATAAAATGTGACTACGAATTACATATTATTAGGATAAGCTAAGAATAAGGCGATCATAATTTCTTACTAATAAACTCGTAACTATGTTGGTGGCAACGTCGTCGCGGTTCATAGATAAACATAAGAAAAAAAAACAGAAATTTGTCTATGTTACAGAGCTTTAAGTTATTCGGGGTTTAATAGTAGATATTTTGCTTATTCTTGGTATAACATTTTATAGCACGTTTATTTGTACCACAATAGTGTATTAACACCCATCTTTAACTTTATGCTTAGAGGACATTGATGTCATATAAATTAGAGGATTAAACAATATTCCTCCTGTAATAAAAACGTTTATAGACAAATTGCATGATCTCTATCTGTAGAAGAAGAGAGAATTAGGGCCATTTTCATTGCTTTTGAAAAAGTTTTTAATAGCGTATCTGACAGATCGTTTGAAATATTATCTATGAAAGATACTTCAATCAAGCTGTCAGATAAGGTATTAAGATCTTATCCAGAATTGGTAAAAACGGCCCTTAGTTAATTGACAACATTACATTTTTAAACCACCTATTTTTAATAAAAATATAAAAATAGGTTTAAAAATAAGAGATACGTATTTGTCCGATTTTATTTTTGACCGATATTTCTATTTTTAATTTACTTTTGAATTTTTTGAAAAACGTAGGATTTATGGCTAAGATACCTTGGCCGCAATAACATTAAAAATAAAAACTTCAAATACAATAGAAACGCCAAGCAGGCAAAGGAATAAAATCTCATTCAACCTCTATTATATTTTTCAGTATTTTTCAAATAACTCGAGAAATAATGGATAGAAAAATCTGATAATTTTGATATAAGCTTTGAATCACATAATCTCCAAATGGTTTTCTTATTTTGATACCTTTCTTAAAATAAAATGTTGTCAATTCTTTTTGTTCTCCATTCGCGTAAATAATTCGATTTCGCCCATCTCGAATAAAGAAATCCTCAATGAGAGATATCAAATCGACGTTCAGCCTACCAAAGATAAATCCAAAGAACAGAAGCTGCAGACAAACAAGCCTGTCGCCTGTCCGAATGAGATTGTGCCACACACACGTCCAATAAATAAGTGAACCACACCAATATATCGCGTGATAATATCTACAGGCATACTGCTTGTTTACGAGTTCGGTACAAGGCATAGGAGACACGAGGGAAACAAGAAATAAAACTGGCCAAGTGCGTGTCGGGTCATGCGCAGTGTTGGGTTCCGTAGTTCCGTAGTTGCCCGTCATTATACAATGTGTTAATGAATAAGCGCAAAACCTCATACACCCCAACTGATTTATAACAAAATAATTAGATTGAAGCAATAATTTCATTATTTTGATATTAACAATTTAAAGTTATTCGCATTTTAAGTTTTGAGGCAAAAATGATTTGTTATCATTTCAGCAATGAATGCAAGCGCTCGTGAATACATTTTAAGAATCTTGTTTTGGTAGTAAGTAGGGTGAGTGTGCCCGTGCGGTGGGTTGAGATCGAGTTCAGTAAATTTATAATTTTACAAACAATTTATTTAATATTTTGGAAAAAAAATCCTATGTTGAAAACATGCTAATTTGATTCTGCTCTCGATTGTTAACAAAGTACTTTCTAGTTTTGCGTTAATTCATTAACACGTTGTATATGAACTTAGAAGGGGACTTTTTGTTTTATACTGCGGTTTAACAAAAATTTGAGATTTGGTGTCAGGGACACCTGAATACCATATCGTATTAATCTTTTTTTTGTAAATATCTTTAATAATATTCAACTTCTATTTGAACTCTTTGTTTGCTACGATATATCTGGCGGCGACTGTACTTAGTTACATAATAAGTACATAGGTAACTAATTAAAAATCGTGACATGGTTTTTACATACAGGTGAATAAATAACGAAATTGTGAGGGCTCCTTATTTGACTACGGAACTCTAAAAATAATCTTAAATGTAGAAAAAAAATCTGCCACTAATTGAAAAGAATATTTCCACAGCTATTTCTAATATTGGAATCCTCAGACCATTAATTTGTAATGAATGATTGGAGTAGATTACCACATGTTCCGTATCATTCTAAACTCCATAAAATTAACTGGGGCTAGGACACAGCCAACTTTGGAAAAAATTACTATGAAAAGTAGATTTTTTTGCAGTATGGGTATGGCTGACACTCAGAGGTCAGGCTCCAGCTTGTCAATCAATCAAAAGCTTTAAGAGGATAGTCATTGCAGAACGCCCGAGCGCGCTGCATACAAACGAAGTTAGATCCTAATGACATTTTTAAACACGATTTAGATACTTATCTCTGTGCCTGTGATTTGTGAAATTACCGTTAAAATATGGTTGCAATGCTAGGATCAATTTAAGATTTGTATGGAAATCTTTGAGCCACTGTAACTTTGATACCACAGAGTACTATATACTACCGTAAGATCATACTATATATTTTAACGTAAATCTGAAAAATCACAGGCACAGAAATTAATTTCTAGATCGTGTTTTTTAAAAACTACGCTCTTAAATATGTAATAGAAAGGAAAGCTTGAAACTGAATATTTCATTACTATATCATAATAATTTTAGATGACATTTTATATGTAGACAAATATTTTACTTTCCAAGTTTATCAAAAAGGTAGTCCTTGATAAAATCCGTTTGCACACACAAAAACCGGTCAAGAGCGTGTCGGACGCGCCCATGATAGGGTTCCGTAGCAATTGTATAAGTAGAAAAAGAAGAAAAGTTGAAACATAATGATAGCGCGATTTATTTTCGTGCAACGCTATCTATTTTGTCTTTAGAGAACAAATCGTTTTTACTGGTTATTTCTAAAACTGGTTGAGTTACAGCATCCGTTATAATTTTCACTGAAAGAGGGGGTAACTGTTAGAGGGGGGCGATTTCTGTTATCTGTCTTCATGCTAAATTTCGATTCAGTAGGTGCAAAAATGAGCATGAGAATGGACGAAAGTATCAGGGTACCTTGTTTGACTACGGAACCCTAAAAAGACTCGACTACAATTCTTATCCCTTAGTCGCCTCGTATTGGCGGTTCCCTTGAGGTAAGTAGGTAAAGGAAATATGATAAGATTACCAAGATAGGTAAATAGAATAAATAAGGAACATTACAAATGACAACAGTGACCGCCGCGTGCGCACCTGTACGTACTCCACTAGCCTACTAATTAGATCTTATTGGCACAACTGTTGCCCGAGATTGTTGCGTAACTTGTGTTTACTATTATACATTACTAGGGACTTGCCCCAGCTTCGCCTGGGTGGGATCTATAATCTAAATATATACAACGTTTTAATGAATAAGCGCAAAACCTCATACACCCCAACTGATTTATAACAAAATAATTAGATAGAAACAATAATTTAATTATTTTGATAGCAAAAATTTAAGGTATTCGCATTTTAAGTTTTGAGGCAAAAATGTTTTTTTATCATTTCAGCAATGAATGAAAGCGATAACGTGCTCATGGATAAATTTTTAGAATCTTGTTTTGGTAGTTAGTAGGGTGAGAGTGCCCGAGCGGTGGGTTGAGATAGAGTTCAGTAAATTTATATTTGACAAACAAATTATTAAATATTTTGAAAAAAATTACCTATGTTGAAACCATGATAGTTCGATTCTGCTCTCGATTCTAAACAAACTACTTTCTAGTTTTGCGTTAATTCATTAACACGTTGTATAGGGTTAATATATACTTAAAATGCAGACATTTTTCAAGGGGATTATGGCACCAACATCGAAAACGGGAAAAAACAGCTGTTCTATATAAAACTGCAAACATACTCGAGCCAAATGTATGGGACAGCAATTATTTTTTCGCGATTTCGATGTTTGTCCCGTAGAGAAATTTGTTCAGTTTGATGGTCTGATCTAAAAAGTATCAGCACTGTATTATACACAAAAACCTTCCGGAAGAAATTCTTATCAAAATTTGCTGTACCGTTGCGTGGTTTAGAAGTATGCAGAGAAACAGAAATGATGAGGAGAGACGTAGATAGCGACTTTCTTTTATACTATTTAGAGACTTACGGTCAGTTGCACGTACGTTCATTAAAGTTAATTCTCCATTAAATCTCTTGCTGTCACTTTTTATCTTGTTGACGTAGAAAAAGCTAGCAAGAGATTAAGAGTTAAATAGCCCCACCTTTAGGGGGGCAGCTGGCGACGTCCTTGGTCTTCTCACAGCAAGCTATTGGCAGTTATGTTCGTACGCAAGCTTCATGACATTAATAAAGGGATTTCGACAAGATTCTAAGGTGGCTTACATTACAAATTGAGTGACTGTACCTGCGCAAAATATTTTATAAATATTTTACTATTTATAAAATATATTGCGCTTCTAATTAGTTCTCGAATAATAGGGTAAACCATATGTAGAATATGGCCTTCAACCTTTTATTCCAGAACATTAAAAATAATAGATAAGTACTTACTTGGTTATTGTAAAGCTCGCACTACATTCTCGCCGAGAACGGTCGAGAAGAGCCGAGAACGAGAGTGTGGAAACCCTTCGTTGTTCTCGCGGCGTCTCGTGGGCCGTCGTAATTTTTCTTGGAAGTTCTTGCAGAGAATTCTCGCCAAGAACTCTTCGTGAGTGTTGACAATGCCTGCTTTATACAATAAAAGCTTCTTGGTCATTCTAGAAATTTCTTACTACACCGAGAAGGTCGTAAGTTTACATGTAAAGTCGGTATTTTTGAAAATTAAGTTATTATTAAACATGTTCTTAAACTCGATTCTCTTATATCTTAAAACGGGCACGAACTTTATATGCAAATAAACAGCTTTTAATGATCGCAATAACTCTTCCGAGAGACAAAAATGCCTTTAGAAACCCTTCGCCTAAAACATTGGATTCAGTTTTATACAACGTGTTAATGAATTAATGCAAAACTAGAAAGTAGTTTGTTTAGAATCGAGAGCAGAATCGAATTATCATGTTTTCAACACAGGATTTTTTTTTCAAAATATTAAATAATTTGTTTGTAAAATTTCAAATTTACTGAACTCGATCTCAACTCACCAAACGGGCACACTCTCCCTACTTACTACCAAAACAAGATTCTTAAAATGTGTCCACGAGTACGCTAGCGCTTTCATTCATTGCTGAAATGACAACAAATTATTTGGCTGAAAACTTAAAATGTGAATAACTTTAAATTTTAACTATCAATATAATGAAATTATTGTTTCAATCGAATTATTTTGTTATAAATCAGTTGGGGTGTATGAGGTTTTGCGCTTATTCATTAACACGTTGTATAAATTAGTCTATTGCCATCGAATCGATACATTTGTCCAAAACAATTGAGGATATGACTCTCATGAAGTTTTTACATTCTTTTTAGTTTTCTTCGAAAATGTATTGTAAGTTGTATGGTCCAACTTAAAAAACTGTGTAATTATAACTTCATTTCAAATAAGGACAAAAAGATTTTCCGATTCCTATACAACGTGTTAATGAATAAGCGCAAAACCTCATACACCCCAATTGATTTATAACAAAATAATTAGATTGAAACAATAATTTCATTATTTTGATAGTTAAAATTGTAAGTTATTCGCATTTTAAGTTTTCAGGCAAAAACGATTTGTTATCATTTCAGCAACGAATGAAAGCACTAGCGTGCTCGTGGATACATTTTAAGAAACCTTTTATGGTAGTAAGTAGGGTGAGTGTGCCCTTGCAATGGGTTGAGATCGAGTTCACAAAATTTTAAATTTTACAAACAAATTATTAAATATTTTGAAAAAAATTAACTAAGTTGAAAACATGATAATTCGATTCTGTTCTCGATTCTAAACAAACTACTTTCTAGTTTTGCGTTAATTCATTAACACGTTGTATAGAGTCCTTTTTAATATGCTGACACTTTTTTAAAGAAATGATCAGACCGCCAAACTGAACAACTTTCTCTACGGCAGCAACATCCAAATCGGGAAAAAAAATCAGCTGTTCCATACAAAACTGCAAACCTGCTTGAGCCAAATGTATGGGACAGCTGATTATTTTTTCGCGATTTCGATGTTGGTCGCATAGAGAAAGTTGTTCAGTTTGATGGTCTAAACAACCCCCTTAAAAGTTTTAAATATTTATTTTACTTTTGTAACACCTTGTATAGGTGATCAGACCGATAAACTGAACAACTTTCTCTATGGCAGCAACATCCAAATCGGGATAAAAAATCTGCTGTTCCATACAAAACTGAAAACCTACTTGAGCCAAATGTATAGGACAGCTTATTATTTTTTCGCGATTTCGATGTTGGTCGCATAGAGAAAGTTGTTCAGTTTGATGATCTGATCATACCATTAAAAAAGTGTCAGCATGTAAAGAAGGACCCTGTATAGCTTTCTGGCCAATTCTGATTTGCAAAAATATATTTTATTTATCAGAAAGATATACTATCCGACATATATCTTGGACGTTACTTAAGCTGTTCTAAGAATAAGTGAGAGGAAGTGTTTCAAATCTGTTTCCGTAATACAAAATAGACTTAAAATTTCGTTGCTATTGGAAATGGAGTATAGGTAATTATTACGGACCAATCACATAAAAATCCGATTGTAAGGGTCAATTCAGAGTAGGCGGAGAAATGCTCGAGCACTTGACTGCCATTAACAAAAAACGACGCTGCTATCCGCTGGGTTAGATTTAACCGTTCCATACTAATACATGTTTGAATGGATTTAGGTTGATATTTAATTACCACTTATAAAGTGCTCGAGCATTTTTTACGACTATTCTGAATTGACCCTAAAAGAATAAAACGAAAAATTGTCCTTATATTACATATAATATTATTTAAAAGATCTTCTTCTCAATATCATCTACATTCGTAAAAACAAAGCATTCATATATTTACACATTCATTTATACATAATAATAATAATCACAAGTACATATAAAATAATCTGAAATAAAGGCGAACTGTCCAAAAGTCACTTCATATGGGGCGATCTCCACTTGATCATTATTATACAATTTGAAATTTACAAATATTTACAAATTAAAATACTGTGTCATATTAATCGTAGAATGAAGTCGATAATCAATTTTGGTACAGTCAGCACCAGGAGATGTAGATATAGCATATAAGCCTGTTTGAGCCACGGTTTAAACAGAAGAGACGTGTGGCGGTAGCGGATAATCTAAGTAACACAATATAAACCTTATGCTCCGTAGCATGCATATGCATATACTCACGACTATATTCCCCGAGGTAATAGTCAGAGATATTCTGAAACCTCAGAACATCCACGTTTCACCAGTAGTACCGAAACTCTGTCCAGTGTGACGGGGGGTGAGCCCGTCGCCACTTATAATGGACAGTGGGTACAATACATGCCTCGAACTTGAAGCATGCCGGTTTCCTCACGGCATTACGCAGTACGTAGCATAGCGTCGTTTTTATCGTAATGGAGTATCGCGCCCGCGCCTCCAGGTGACGTCGCCTGGAGGCGCGGGCGTAATTCTCCAAACGACGCTATGCTACGTACTATAAGGTTTATAATTGTGTTACTTTGACTATCCGCCACCGCCACACGTCTCTTATGTATAAACCGCGCCTTATGTTTATTATTTATGATAAGGTCGCGAAACGTTTTGATATACTTTCCTAAAAAGCCATCATCAAAATTGCCGAGATAGTCGAAACTGCTTTTCAAAGCACGGAATGTTAAACAGTTTTTTTCACAATTAAATGAATAAAGCACTTCATTCTACAATTACATCTAGCCATACAGTAAGCAACTAATTTGGCACATCAGAAAGAACAGTAGATCGTTTGCAATCGGTCAATTTCATTAGCATGGTGTCTTCAGAGCATAGGTGACGCCTTGCGAAGTAATGCAATAACGCAATAGCGTTGATAAAATACCCGATCATACATAAATGATCTTCCATCTTTATCTGTCGTGCCATATTGTATGCGTACCATTGGTACATCCCTTTCGAACAATGTCAGTTTGAAATTATTGTCCCCTTTAGAGGTCGGCTACATCTCCACGGCGCCGGCGCGGCGGCATCGCCGTGATACGGCGCCGTACCGTGTAAATTTACGGTACAGTTCCGTGCCGCGAAAACTTACAGTACAGTTCCGTGCCGTGAAAACTTACGGCGCGGCGCCGCTGTGACATGACGTATACGATCGTGTTCTGTTTAGACTTAGATTTTTGGTATAATTTCGTCCTTCCCTTCAGGGGCAAAGTTTAGACTTGGATTGGACTAAATAAGATGTTCATTTAGTTTAGTCCAATCAAAGTCTAAACAGAACACAATCGCACCGGAACATTTCTCGACAAGGCGCCGCGCCGTAAATTTTCACGACACGGCGCGGCGCCATGGATTTCCACGGTACGATGGGAATAACATCTGAATATTAACAGAATTTGACAAGAATTTATTCATTTATTTAATTTTAAATCCAACATAAACCAACCTCAAAACCGCCCCATTTACAACAAAATCAATCGTAATCTCATGTCATATCAATAGTGCTGTAGTGTTGCTTGACTAACATTTATCGATATTGAATCAAAGATCACGCGGTACAATCAATTTATCCTCCTATTGACTTCGCCGTAGCAGGGAAAAAACGAGCTTGACCATAAAGAATTGAAACAAATGAAGGCGCCACATTCCTTGTTTGAGCGTCAAAATCACTGATAACCTGGCAAGACCTAGGTATTGTACAGTCAGCGTCAAAGAAACCTGACCCTCTAACAATCATTTATCTAAATCTTTTTAAGCGCAAGTTTTCTCTGACCGTACTAAAATGTTTAGTTCTAGCTGTCACCGTTTCCTACTCTTTATGGCCAAGCCACCTTTATGTATACACAGAAAAGAGAACCAGAAGAAATAGCGTGAAGACTGTGACCAAAAAACGGGTCAAACTAATTTCAAACTTATCTTCATAAGTCTTATGACTGAATCTTAATTAAATTGCCATAGTGACTTATGAAATGTATGAACGGAGTTTGTTGAACGAATTGTATGAACGGATATTTCATAACATACATCAGTACGCGGGATGCACTTGCATGCTACTTATATTAAGGCGAAGACGGTTTCTCTGTTCTGTGTATGCACAGGGTGTAAAAAAAACACTGTTGGAGCCTTTAAGAGTTAAGTTTTGCTTCAGACCATCAAACTGGAGCCAACATCGAAATCTCGAAAAAAAATACCAGTTTCATACAAAACTGCAGTGCCAACTCGACTCAAATGTATGTGACAGTTAATTTTTTTCGCGATTTAGAAGTTGGCTCCATAGTGAAAGTTGTTCAGTTTGATGGTCTGAAGCACCCCCTAAAGCCTCCAACAGGGTTTTTTACACCCTGTATACAATCACGACCATAAATCAGTTTCAGAGTTGTATTTTGCTACAACTTTTTTAAGTGAGCAATTGTAACAAGTCTTGGCCTTTTATGTGTTAAGCGTTGATAGGTTAGTTTTTATCTACAAAAACACAGCATAAGAAACTTTATCCCTTATTCTTTTTTTCTCACCTCATTAACACCCATTGGAAGAAATAGTATATTCTAAACCCACACGTCGATTCCATATCAATCAATGTCCGTCAACCACAAGCACAGAACAATCTTGCTACAACATTATTGCCGTTCCAGTTACTCTGTCACGTAACGCGATACACTCGTCTCACTCACACCTAGCGGCACTAGCGACCAGCACACACGTAATCTACAGTATCACTTGGGCGCGAGTTACGACGCCCGTCTCTTTAGTGTCACTTTACCGCGCGCTAACTGCGATATGTATATCCTTATTCGCTCTAAGTTCGTCTTCTTAACCCATATCTGGAACAAGAAAAGTTCAATTGTAAAGATTACTTTGTCTTCTATGGGATGTTAGGGTAGACATTACTTTATTGGGTGATATTGAACAACTTTCCCAAAGGAACATAAGGAAAATTAGCAAAAAAGAATTTAGTATGAAAAGTCCAAAATTTATTTTTGCAAATTTCCTATGGAAAGTTGTTCAGTATCATGGGTAAAATCACCCCTTAAATAATGCAACTGTTTCACCCAACAACCTATATACAACGTGTTAATGAATTAACGCAAAACTAGAAAGTAGTTTGTTTGGAATCGAGAGCAGAATCGAATTATCATGTTTTCAACATAGGTAATTTTTTTCATAATATTAAATAAATTTTTTGTGAAATTTGAAATTTTCTAAACTCGATCTCAACCCACCGCACGGGCACACTCACCCTACTTACTACCAAAACAAGATTCTTAAAATGTATCCCCGAGCACGCTAGCACTTTCATTCATTGCTGAAATGATAACAAATCATTTTTGCCTCAAAACTTGAAATGTGAATAACTTTAAATTTTAACCATCAAAATAATGAAATTATTGTTACAATCTACTTATTTTGTTGTAAATCAGTTGGGGTGTATGAGGTTTTGCGCTTATTCATTAACACGTTGTATAGGAAGGGAAAAGAGGTAAAGGAAGACTTAGGGCCTTTCCAGACAAGCGGATGGGATTTTTTCAGCTTACATTATTTATCGATTGACTGATTCTTTTACATTTTGAAAAACAAAACACTGAATATAAAACATACACAGTGCATGCTTACATTGCATGCTTCGTATAATGTTAGCATTTGATTCATCGAATGTAGCTCGCGCTACTGGAAAAGGGCCCATAGACAGGGCTATCTAGCATGATGAAAGAAAGTGTTGATGTCGTGTCGTATCAGGAAATCAAGGCGCTTTAAAAAAAAAGACAGGATTGGTGATCAATCCACTGAAAACATACGGCGATGTATAGAGCGGTCAAGGGGAAGCGTTGTCACACGCGTCAAATTGTCATTGATTTATTGCCCGAGCTTCGCGCCGCGTCTCCCTGAACGAGGCCTTAGGGTTGGACCTGACTTGTCAACCCCCGCATGCAGGAAACAACATTACCATTACATAGCACCCATACTCTGTTAGTACAGGCACTTGCAAATAATCATTCTCTCTCTAACAAACAATGTTTTCAAGCGACAGAAAGAAGTAATACAGTTACGGGAAATGCTGTTACGGAATGCTGTTCCTTGCGGAGAAAACAGGTTTCATCATACATCATGATGTCACATGATGTTTATATACATATAATATCAGTATTCACCATGCAAATATTTGCCCCTTACGGGATTCGAACCCGCGACCCTTCGCACAGCAGGTAAGTTCACTACCGACTGAGCAATCGAGCCGTCAGTATTTTCTACTTGGAATTTGAAAATCTTTTACGTGCTTTTCGAAGCCCTGTTGAACTCAAACTAAGAAAAAGATCCTCGAGTCAACCAACTCAACTATGTAATAGACTTAATTTTCCCAAAGCAGCACGTCTTGCATGATTTCTCTACTTGCGCGCGACTCGGCTTTTCCCCATACTACAAGTCGCGGTAAGCGCGGCTTTCGCTATCCGAAAAGCGCGGGAACAGGTTATTTTCTTTGCAGCGAAGGCGCGTCGCGCGCGTGTAGAGAAATCATACTAGACGTGCAGGACACATTTTCTCTCAATTCTTCAAACTCACCGCCTCATCAGTGATGGCGTGTATGTGTCCGGAGAGCTTCTGCAGATCCCTGCCTTCGACGGAGACGCTCTGCCCGCGGTGGAACCATCGTCTCTCGTATAACAACTTGCCGTCTTCCACTCTGGTGTCTGTCGTTTCACCGCTGTCTCGGACGGGCGAGTCACCTGACAATGATGAAGAAGATATTAAGCATACCTACTCTCAATGTTGGGGCTGATTAATAATGAAATCTAATGCATTGAGAGAAAAAAAATACATCGCGGCAATATATATATATATATTTTTTTTTAATGTTTTATTGACTAAACTTATGGCCCATCAATATTATAACTATGCAAAGTTTCAGCTTCCTAAATCTAAGTCTACTAGTAAATCGCGTGTGACAGACGGACAGACACCGAGAAAGGAGGAATGGAAGGTGGGCGTGGTTGCGAGTGGCTTGCGTTGCTTCTCTGAAGCCGGCGCTGGCTCGTTGGCGCAGTATTATGTCAAGCAACATTGAACTTACAGCTATTAGAATTAAGGTGTTTCCTCGGCTGCGTGGTGACGGGCGTGTGATGTCTCGAAGGAGGTGGGGAGTGCCTGGACATGGCCCTCAGGTCGGCCTCTATGTCTCGGTCGTCCAGTTGGAAGGTGAGGGTGGTCGCGAGAGGCTTGCGGCGCTTCTCCGGTGCCGGCGCTGGCTCGTTGGCGCGCCGCCGCAGTATGCGCTTCATTACTGGTTTTACCTGAGAATTTGTTGGTGTTGTCTTTAGTTTGAGAAATGAAAGCTAAAATTGAATTATAAATAAATAATAGCTTATGAGTGAAGAGCGTCAGGAAATTGGGAGGTCTACTAAAATATTTGTAGTCTTCCCAGATATTACTTTATTAATAAAAACATCTTAAAGTGAAATTAATTGCCGAAATCCTTTAAAAATAAGTGTTCATAACTAACGATTAGAGGCGGAATTAATAGGATAGGTGTGACGTCATTTCTATGTACATCTACAACATAGTGTATTGGTCTATTCTTGGTGTGCAAATAAATAATATTTATGTTATGTTATCTATGTCCTGTCCGATACATCACATGAAAACATCGGTTTTGCAAGGAGACGAAAGAAAACTTTTTCAATCACTTAACTTGGATTTTGACATACAGGAATGAACACAATATCGTTTCTGAATCTAAGCCTAAGGCGCGGTTTGTACATAAGAGACGTTTGGCAGTAGCGGATAGTCAAAGTAACACAATTCTAAACCTTATAGTAAGTAGCATAGCGTCGTTTGGAGAATTACGACCGCGCCTCCAGGCGACGTCACCTGGAGGCGCGGGCGCGATTCTCGTTTACGACAAAAACGACGCTATGCTACGTACTATAAGGTTTATATTGTGTGACTTAGATTATCCGCCACCGCCACACAGGATGGACATAGGATGGAGAAATGTCTTTTGTGGATACAGGCTAAAGAAGGAAGGTATGTTCTGTTTTGGTGTGCAATAATTTATAATTGAATTGACCCACAACATTTAATATCCCAATTCCTCAACAGTAAAGCTTACCTCTGTAGAATCTCCATTCAGCTCCATACTGTGCCTCTCATTCTCTATTAATTTCCTCTTGTCCTCAAAGTCACTCAGCAGGTTCTCTCGTAGCTCTATCTTCTTCTCTTCGAACTCTTTCGCCGCTGCTTTCTTCTCCGCTATGTATTCTCTTTCCACCACGTCGTACATATGGTCTCTGTGGATCAGATAAGTGGTTAAAAGTGTTCTTGAGCATAACTTGATAAATATAATATTAATAGGACAAAAATTTACAAAAAATATTTGGTTTTAAGAATTACTGAATATTTAATTTTGTGACGTTCTAATGGTTTTTATACTGATCATACAAACGAAAGTAACATTATACAAGGTTTTAACCCTAACACCTTGTATAATTTTAATGGTAGACAGTTGCATTAATTTAATGGATGATTGTACTCATGATACTGAACAACTTTCCCAAAAAACATAAAGGAAATTCACAAATAATATTTATTATTTTATTTTTGAATACCTACAATCAATCATTCAACTATTCTTTATAGCACACCAAAACAGTAATGTCAGCGAATCAACAGCAGCGTCAGCAGTTCAAAAATTTGCTATTCCATACAAAACTGCAATCCTAATCAACCCAAATGTATGGGACAGCTGATTTTGTTTTTACGATTTCGATGTTGGTCCCATAGAGTAAGTTTTTATGGGGATCATCCCATAAAATAGTTAAGGTTAATTTTGTTAGAACTTATAACTTTTGGATATCGTAATAACGTAAATATATTTTACACAATAAACTATATCAGCAAAAACCTTTTTAATTTGTTGTCTCTCTCAACCACAAATATAAAATTCTAGAAGATGCCTAATAAATTGTATATAATATGTATCCTAGGATGGAACTAATCACATAAATACACCGCCTACCAATCTTCTTTTACCTTTTCTTCTACCCTAAGGTTGTCTGGAAGAAATCGCTTTTTAGTGATAAGACCGCCTATTTTTGTACCGTCTGTATTTCCTGTTTATTAACTCTCTGTATACTATGGTTTTTGGTGTAAAATAAAGTATAATTGATTGATTGAACTAACTTGTATATCCTGTTTATCCTCAGCCTCTCGTGCAGCTGGTGCTCCAGCCGCTTCACCCGCCTCAGGAACTCTGGGTGGATGCCATCCTCGAGCTGCTGCAACTGCTTCTTTAAGTTGGCGAGCTTGTCTTGGTACATCCTGTCAATTTACACAATTTATTTGAAGACTGGTTGGTTTGTTATCCTACTAATATTATAAACGCGAAAGTTTGTTAGTATGGATGGATGTTTGTTACTCTTTCACGTAAAAACTACTGAATGTTTTTTAATGAAATTTGGCACACAGATAGAATATGATCTGGATTAACACATAGGATACTTTATTAAGGTCTACGCAGACGAAGTCGCGGGCAACAGCTAGTTTTATTTATGAGAGAAATAACAACTACAGGGTCCTACTTAATATGCTGGCACTTTTTTAAGGGGATGATCAGACCATCAAACTGAACAACTTTCTCTATGGGATCCAATCCAAATCGCGAAAAATAAATCATCTGTCCCATACATTTGGCTCGAGTAAGTTTGCAGTTTTATACGGAACAGCTGAGTTTTTTTCGTGATTTTGATGTTGTTGCAATAGAGAAAGATGTTCAGTTTTATGGTCTAAACCACCCCTTTAAATGTTTATTTGTATTTTTGTAACACCTTGTACTTTTTAAAATTTTACAATTCTGCATTTGCACACCAAAAATAATTCTCGAACAAGTATGAAGACAGAAATGAAGCTGGTTCAATACCATCTTTATTGTGATTCAAAACAGGACGACATGACATGTTAAACAACTAATAATATTTGGAAATAAGATTGTTTCTTCATAATTATGGGAGTTAAAAAATGTTTATTTTAACGCTTATTTTAACTTATCTTAAGATAAACCGGAACTCACACGTATGCAAAAGATGAGTGTCAGTATCATGGCTCATGGTGATCAATTGAGCATAAGTATGCATTAATAAAATATTGGATTATATCAGAATATGTTGGAATCGATATCCAAAACTTCTGTAGAAAGTTTGCAATAAATTCAACAACTATAAATTAACAATATTGCACAAAAAATTGATAGGAAAATCTATAGAATTCAATTTGGTCAAGAAGGAATATATTCTTTTACAACAGTAGATCGGTACCATGGAAAAGTTGGTTGGAACACCAATGTGCGTTCAATGAAAAGTAGCACCAGCTTGCCCAGCACAGCAAAGAGGTCTTTACCCAGCACTGAGATAGATTCAGGAAAAAAAAAGAGCATGACGGTGTTTTTATTTATAACAAACAATGTATGTTTGTTGTGCAGTAATAGTTTTGTGTGTACTTACTGTTCCTTAATTTCCACTGGCTCGTCATTGTTGGGTATATCTGTCTCACTCGCTTCTTCAGTATCTGCAAAGCACAGAAAGAGAAGATAGAACATCAAGATAAGTGACTGATACTACAAAGATCATCCTAAGATCACTTCTAGTGATTGTGCCGTGGTGAAAGTGACACATATATGGGCATTACGTCATGAAGAGATGCGCACCAAATTAGGCGGGAAGCCATCGCTGCAATCAGCTTATCAATCCAAACTGACCTTGATACAATTACATAACCTATGTTTACATCCATCACACGCACTAATACGACAGGTGTTTAAGGTTTTATTGATAATTGGCGAGAAATGACGCCAAAATCGTGTAATGACGACGATCGTAAACAAAACTTACCTTCGTCACTATCGTCGACTGGAGGCGGCGGCAACGTGTCCTCTTGATCCCTGAACTCGTCTAAGTCGTCGTACCCGTCGTCCTCGAAGTCATACTCGTCTCCCGGGCCCGAATATGGTGATCCTTGGTAAGACATAGTCGAGGCAGAGCGTAACAGTTGCATACAGATTGACTCCGATCAACGTCTCAGAAACAAACTCTGGACACGCGAACTTCAGCTAACAACTCGAACAACAAATGGCAAATGCCAGTTATGTCACTCATATAAAGGAATTTCTTTTTATTCCACTTCGATGAAACAACGAAATTAGAGCAAATTGAAGCTGTTTTACGTCAAACTCGACAAAAAGCATCATGTTAACCGAATAACTACTGACGCTCCTTCGCTTGATTCACATCAAATTTATTTCGGCGCTAGTGGTGCGTGGATCGTATTGGCATGAAAGAGAAAGAGATATACGTTTCAAACAATTCGCTCACCATTACATTTTGGTAGCATATTATTAGCATAGACAACAAAGTTTTGGTTTAATAGAGGTGCGCTATTTAACAAAACTAGCATCGGTAAATTATTTTAGGTTGCTTTATTTCATTGCAAAATATTAACAATTCGATGAGTTCTGATGCTATAAACAATTTTGAAATAACGAAAAAGAGCAAACAGAATTATATTAACCTTAAAACATGATTGTGTGTGTTACCTATTTTAAATTTTTCAGCTTTCACTCAAAAAACGGAACTTACCGAACGAAGTATAGAAAAAAAAAACTACAAAACTCTATGCATTTTTTTGTCTATTGTTTTGATTTGACGTCATGAACGGCGGACGTCATCTTGAATGAAAAATTCTTATTTTATTATTTATTTTGCTAAATTAAACAAGTTACGCGAGCCAGTATAGTGTTTCTAATCGTTCAACGACTAAATTAAACAACCTTGATGTATGTTTGAATCAATAATCGAGTTTTACCGAGTGTGGTTGAGGTGACGCTGGACGCTTGTGTCGGTGATGTAATTTAGGAGATTGGATGGCTTCGTAGTCCCAGCTACAATGGAAGAGTCCTCATTTACGATCCCCGCAGACGACAATGGTGATACTGAGCTCGATCCTAGAATACAGGTCAGTGAATGACAATATGTATTGAATTACTGTATAATCGTTTGCCTTTCTAACTGCAAAGATGAGTGTCAACTTTGTAGATTATTTCGCCAACGAGCACAATGGATACGACATTTTATATCAAAACATGAAATACGGACTTATAGCCAGCAAAGAACTCTCAGAGTACCTTAGAGAAAGATCAAATGTTGAAGAATCTAATTCGAAACTATTGGCTAAATTAGCTAAGCAAGCTAACAGTAACTGTGCTCAGGGTACTTTCGCGCCGTTCTGGGGCGTGCTCAAGTGCTCAGCTGAGAAATTGTCCAACTTACATCAACATATGTTCCAAAAAGTGAGTGAATTGGTCAAAGATGTGGCTCGATACGCTGATGATCTGCACAAAAAACACAAAGCGGTCAAGGACTCCGAATCTAGTACTTTAGAAGTAGTTTTACTTATACAAAACACTAAGCAGGCATTACAAAAAGCTAAAGATGTGTACACAGCGAAATCTGCGGAATTAGAAAAGCTGCGGAAAGACAATGCGTCAGCTAAAGACCTTGAAAAGGCGGATGTTAAGCTGAAAAAGTTACACGAAGACTACAGACAGTTGTCAGAAAAATACAATCTTGTGAAACAGGATTTTGAAAAGAAAATGACTCAAACATGCAAACACTTCCAGGATGTCGAAGAAGCTCATTTAAAACAAATGAAACAGTTTGTTAATACTTACACTGACATCATCCAGAATAATCATGACCTCATGGGGCAAGTCCACAGAGATTTCAAACACCAGTGTCTCGAATTAACTGTTGAGAAGCTTCTAGAACAGTTTCTGATAGAAAAATACACGGCTATAGAGAAAGCCAGCTTAGTGGAGCTACCTCCTTCATTACCCAAGCCTGGGTCGGCTAACAACTCAATATCTGAAGCCGACCAAATATCTACTGTGTCGAATGGATCACACAAACCAACACCACCGACCAAACCAGCTAAGAAAGAGCAGTCCTTTGCCAGTAAAACGCTGAGGTCAACACGAACAACGTCTCTTTTGAATTTGTTTACACCAAATTTCCAAAGCAAAGACGAGACCAGCATAAGTATTGAAGGTGCTGCACCATGCTCTGCTCCTTCGAGTCCCAGCGGTACTCCGGCTACACCAGTAGCTCCTGATAAAGATGATAACATGGGAAGGACAACGCTCAGAGAATCCAAATGGTTCTTACGTAGCAGGCGAACAAAGTCTAAACCTAAGAAATCCAAGAAGAAGAAAGATGACATTTCAGAAAACTCCAATGCTGGAGACAAGTCTGATTTGGAAGAAAAAGAGGAAGAAGTTCCAACAAAAGAAGATCTGATGAATTCTCCGGAAGTTGACGAAGAAGGGTATTGTATCCGACCAAAGGATGAAAAAGGCAGTGCCTACTCATCAACAGATTCGGACTCTGAAGAGGAAAGGGAACAGAAAATCCATGTTGAGATTAAACCCATAAGCAATGGAAGTGCCCCAATGTCGGCCAGCGTGGACGAATTACGAGCAACAGTTGAAAACATGTCGCTTCACAAGATTGGTACAAACAGGCGAGGTTCTAATGCTAATGCCAGTAAAGCAAGCAGTGACCTATTGGATCTGAATTTCTTCCAGAGCCCATCGGCTAGTAACCCAACGTCGCCGCATGGCAATGTCTCCAACCCATATGCTCCATTACAGGCGAACCAATCACATTTACTTGAGAGTCCTACCCCAATTTCTACTGCGGACGTCGGCGACCTCTTTTCTGAAGTGGGCGATATGGGTCAAACTAATGTACGAACGTCAACGCCTACAATGAACACTATATCGTTGCCACGCCCGCCGTCTCGACGATCAGAAGGAGATTTCCGTACAGCCGGCTCCTCAGGCTCACGAGGCCCATCTCCGCTCACAATCGGCATGGCAGATACCATACCCTTAGCTGTTGCTTTCCATGAGATAATACATTCGTATTTCAGAGGCACAGAAGAAACTAAATGCCAAGTAAAGATGTCAGGAGACATGATGCTCTCATTCCCCACCGGTATAGTAGGAGTACTAGCCAACAATCCAAATCCAGCGAAACTGTGCTTCAAACTGAAAAATATTCACAGGTTAGACAACGTACTGCCTAACAAACAGCTCATCAGCATCAACACGTTGATGTCGACACGAGATACCACGGTCGTTGACTTCAACATGCCTGCACTGACTGCTCTTTTACGAAGACAATCAGAAAAGAACCCTACAGCACAGTATTTCAATGTGGACATATTGAAGTATCAGGTGCGACCTAAAACCGGCGCCGCGTCATGTCCCTTCCAAATAGTTTCGTATTGGAAATGTGAGACTGACCATACAGATTTGAAGGTTGATTACAAGTACAATTTGCACGCTATGAGTCCCCCATCACCACTGCTAAACGTATCCGTCTGCGTGCCTATGAACGGAGCAGTTAAGAATGTTATAGCGATGCCGAAGAACACATGGAATGCCGAAAACGAGCAGGCTCTTTGGAGATTCACCGAGTTATCTCAGCATTCGGAAGACAGAGGTGTAGGATCGCTCCGTGCGCGCTTCGAACTCGAAGATGGCCCTTCGTCTAAAGGCACTATCTCAGCCCAGTTCAACTGCGAGGGCGCAACATTATCTGGCATAGAGTTCGAACTCATTGGGAGCGGATACCGCCTATCTCTCGTAAAACGTCGGTTTGTCTCAGGCAAATATATTTGTGATAGTGAAGTGCTCTGATCGGTCCAAACCCTTATGAAATGCGTCTTGTAGATGTTAGCAGTGTGTCTACTTATACAACTGTATGATTGAGTATTTTTGGTACCTCATAGGAACGTTTCCTGTCCACAAAATTAAGTTACGTTCGTATCACATTATAAGTTTGTCAATTTTAGTGTTAATTACGTTAGTTATGATATTACAGCAATTTATTATTATTAATAATTATATTCACAGAATTACTAACTTATTCTCCAATGTAGAGTTGTGCCATTTTATACAATATTTTACTAACGTTTCTCAAACAATTACGTCTTGGACAAGAATTAACTATTTGCTGTTGAAAACTCAATTTTGCTAAGCCTGTTTAAAAACGAGTTCATCACAAAAATTTCATTCCTTTAAATATTCACACCAATCTTTAATTAATAAAATATATTCAAATAACTATTGTGAAAAAAAGTATTATCAAGTTTATAAATAAAATTGTAACCCCAAGAGAATGTAGGACTTTTACACAAAGTAAGAACTTATTTATTGTTTCTTTTCAACCTTCTCTTTGTAATTGGGGTCAATACTAAATAACTGATAACCTCTAAACATCAGTGCGTTCATTCACTTTATTAAATTTAATTGTTATTATAAACTTGTTTATGTTATTATGATCTGTCCCTTTAGTTGATCATGTATAGATTGGCCTAAGTAACAGATGTGACATTGTTGTATCGGAAATTATTCGATTTAATGGAATTTATTCTTAATCTGAAATTACCCTTCTTTTACCTCTATGTTGCTGCTTAGTTGTGTTATATGTAGTTATGCTGTTTATAAATCGGCATTTATAGTGTTACTGCAGAAAACGTGTTTATAGAGTTATATATTATACCTAAATGTTAATGTAAAAAGTTTCATTTATTTTATCAGACTCACTTTGATGAAATCTTATGTGTATAACTCTAAAAACATTTTTTTGTAAGTGCTTTAGTTTACAACCACCGGAAGAGCTTTTTTTGTTAATTTTGTAATTTAGTTTCAAGTACGAAACGACGTAAAAATATTTTATTTAATGGAGATTGGGCATTTTGGTACCTAACCCACCATAACTTACTTGCAATTCAATGTAAAGGTACTTTTGAGCAACGCAATATTGAGGGTTTGTTGAGGAAGCTGTCTGTTTGGAGTTTGATTAAACTAGATTGATTTCATAACATTCAAACAATTATGATTAAAATAAATCTTTGAGCACATGCCTACTTTTTACTGCGGTCGTTCCGGTTACGACTTTTCACGACAGAGTAACTCCGAATTTACAGCTGATTGGGAAAATCTATTGTAATAAAATAACTATTGTTACACTTAAAAAGACTTTTCGTGGATATTAATTGGTGGTACTGTGTTCCTTAAATATTTGCCCATTTTCCTTTTCTTTAACTCATTAATAATCTCATTTGTATATGTTTTTGTGTTGATAGAGTTAAATAATGATTACTAAAACTCCTTATACTTAAACTACGGCCTAAACTGATTAATATTGTATTACTTTACCAAACGTGAAGTGTTCATAAAATAGATAATTATTATAATTTTAGATCAAATCGTATTCTAGTACAAGTGAACCATTCCATTACGATTTATATTCTCTTAACAGTAAGGTTTGTTTTGTTATAGCAAATAAATTCGGACACTCGCTTACAATTTGACTATTTTAATTTTGTAATCCTTTTCGTGGAAATTAAAAAAAAAAATTATTTAACATGAAAATTGAATGTGTAATACAAGTAATATTTTTGTATTGTAAAATTTATCGCATGTATAATTCTATATAAACTACATATTTACCTTACTATGATAATTTGAAATAAATTGTAATTTTAGCATTTTTTCTGCAATTTTTTTCTTTTGTTCAACCGTCACTAAAATAGAACTCAAGAGAATTAAGTAAGTAATTTTATTTAGTTATTAGTTTAGTCGCTTTTTAGGGACAGGAAACTATCCTCTCAGGTTATCAAATTACTTAATCGATATTGTGTCTATTTATCCAGGAATAAATGATGTTTTAGTTAAATAATATTAATTTAATCTAGCATTATTACTATTGAATCAATTATACCTTGTATATCACAGCACAAAAAATATCCTATAAAATTTTCAATCAATTTGCCACAATATAAGATTGTTTTAGTTGGGTTTCTGACTCTTAAACACGAGTTTCTACCATATAAGTCTCATATTAACCAAGAAGAATACCATAGAATCATATACATACACCTTACATACAAATTACAAAGACAGTTTACTTTAGGAGCTAAACTATAAACAATTTGTTCAGTAACACCTGTCATAACTACATATTAATAACTTAATTTGACTTTAAATACATATACTAAAAGGACTATTTTTGAATATCTTATCTATTTTCTAAATCTTAAACTCTAATAACCAATAACAGCTTAAAATACAAGAAAAAACGTTTACTCTTGGATAAAAAGATAATGTCATAAGATGTGTCAGATAAATATGTATCTTATCTCTAAGTGTAGTGAGTCCGTTATTGTTAAAATGTTTCCCGTCCCTACGTGTTGCTTGTTGTTGCCATACATTTGGGAGTTCCGCGTGAAAGTGCCGTGTGACTGTCTAAAGTATTTCGTTAATTTCCAGGTGGAATTGGAGAAGTTGAATGCTGCTACTGATGAGATTAATAAGCTGGAATTGGAGTTGGATGTGAGTAGATTGTATTTCTTATTAGTCTTATTACGATTAATTCTTCTTATCATGTGGGCAACAAGCCCTGGTGTCAGAGTTTTGTCAGACCTCTGTACGGCCACTGACGTGGTTTTTATATACAAGGTCCTTCTTAATATGCTGACACTTTTTTAAAGAGATGATTAGACCATTAAACTGAACAACTTTGTCTTTGGGACTAACATCGAAAACGCGAAAAAAAAATCTGCTGTCCCATACATTTGGCTCGAGTAGGTTTGCAGTTTTATATGGAATAGCTGTTTTTTTTTTCGCGATTTCGGTGTGGGTGCCATAGAGAAAATTGTTCAATTTGGCGGTCTGATCATTATCTTATAAAAGTGTCAGCATATTAAGAAGGAACCTATATTTAGAATATACTTATAATTATTTAAGGTAGAGTTTCTGGCCGCATCTTCTCTACAGCGGAACACCTTCCGACGCGATGTTAGAGTGAAAAAAATGACGTCAAAATGAAAATAAAAATTTATTTGCAAAAATACGCTACATAAGATTTTACAAAAATACAATAGAAAGATATCTATATGATATTATTTTGAGTTGAGTTTGGTACTTGGCTTGTTTTTGCCCCACCTGAGACCAACCCATTTTTTACCCGACTGCGCCAGAAGGAGGGTAAGGGTTATGAGGCACATTTACCGACGATGACCGACGGCGGGCCCATACTAAATAACATTTTTTATGGGCCCGCCGTGGGTAAATGTGTCTCAACCCTTATTTTCTTTTGACTGTGACCTACTTCAAGCTCGTATTCACACTTTTGGTGGGGGGCACAGAAATAAATCAAGATAGAACGGCCATAATCATTGTGTTCCGCGCGTACCTGTTTCGGACCACCTGTCCATTTTTGAATTTTTGTTTTAATTTTCATTAAATGCATATGCTCACGACTATATTCCCCGAGGGGGTATTCCGAGATATTTTGAAACCTCAGAACATCCACGTTTCACCAGTAGTACCGAAACTCTGTCCAGTGTAACGGGGGGTGAGCCCGTCGCCACTTATAATGGACAGTGGGTACAATACATGCCTCGAAATTGAAGCATGCAGCATGTCTAGTATGATTTCTCTACACGCGCGCGACGCGGCTTCGCTGCATAGAAAATAACCTGTTCCCGCGCTTTTCGGAGAGCGAAAGCCGCGCTTGCCGCGACTTGTAGCATGGGAATAGGCCGAGTCGCGTGCAAGTAGAGAAATCATGCTAGACATGCAGGTTTCCTCACGATGTTTTCCTTTACCGAAAAGCCAATGGTGTTACAAATCGTACATAAAATTCCTTGGAACTCATTGGAAAAACTCATTGGTACGAGTCGGCATGGACGGGGATCGAACGATCGCCTCCTGCACTGCAGGCAATGTTACTCGCCACTGGACCACCACGGCTGTAATCTACATAGTCGCCTCAGAGCTTTTGTTGCTGCAGTTAGAAACTGCGCAATAAGGCATTTTCTCTGATTTGTCACCGATATTTACCGTAGCGCGACTCAGAGCGTAATGAGTAAACGTATGGTAAATTAAGTAATTTATTGCTTAATGTTGGCACGCGTGCCCCGCGCACTTCACCGTTCTATCTTGATTTATTTCTGTGGTGGGGGGACATTCATTTTCTCAGGACCGAGCGAAAATGGCCTATGTCCAGCAGTGCACTAGTAAAGGCTGATGATGACTCCTTGTTTAGCTAGTTAGAGCCATGTTTCTGACCACAGGCGGGAACTAAAAAGCAATCCGTCAATTATCGTTCGAATAGTTCTCATTTGACGGATTATCTATTTAATCGGATAAATAAATCGGAGTTAAGCCTCAAGTATTACGAAAGTCAGGAAACGTTTTACAATTCTACTTGTATGGGTTCGCACTTGAATCCAAGGTAGGTTTGCTATATAATTATGTAAGGCCAACAAAATAAATGTGGTTCTTGTAAATGTTACCGTTACATAATTTAGGGTACATACCTAGAAAGAGAGAGAGATCTACCGGTATACAGGGTGTTAGAGTAAACAGTTGTATTACTTTAAGGGTCTGATTCTCCCCATGATACTGAACAACTTTCCCTAAGAAACCTATAGGAAATTCGAGAAAAAATATTTCGACTTTTCATACAAACGTTCGTTCGATTGCATTTAGTATGGAAAGTTAGATTTTTTTAGGGTAAGTTGTTCAGTATCATGGGTAGAATCACTCCTTAGAGTAATGCAACTGTTTACCCTAACACCCTGTAGACCTAGGGTATTCAGACCATCAAACTGAACAACTTTTTCAATTCGGGACCAACAATGAAATCGCGAAAAAAAATCTGTCTGTCCCTAAGAAAACGTCAATGGCTACTCGACCCAAATGTAGAGAGACTTTTTTTTCGACATTTCAATGTTGGTTTCATAGTGAGAGAATTATTAAGTTGGTCCAATGACCTCCTACCGTAGGTATGTACCTAGTGCATTTAAGTTCACACCCGGTTTAAATTACCCAACCTCAAAATATGGAGTAAGTGGGTATTTGACAGGTTTTTAAAAACTGTTCTACGTTAATCACAGATGTCTAAGGACTCAACTCTATAAAAAATTTATATTTTATGTTCCATTACATACATAAAGTGCAAAAAAAATAATTTATTTAAATATCCAGCGAAAACGATTTTCCTATCAATTTACGTGGCAACAAGCAGGTGACGTCACGATGACGTAAACTTTGTACAACACTCACACTCTACACGCAACTGTTTACAAGTTTAAAAGCAGTTGACGTCATCAACCATTCGGCCAATCACAGTCGTTTACGATCACGTGACTAAAGTAGACAAAAAAAAAATGTTCTTGTCGATTTTCTCTTAAAAATATCCAGTATTTTTCTTAACTGACTAAATAGTTGGTTTCCAATATTCCAGTTCCATATACCATTATACCGAAATACTGCAATAGAATTATTCTTTAGTCTTATGACCAACAGAAAGAAAAAGAGTGTTCTACTCTAATCCTAGCACTATCCAAGAACAACAACATAAGAATAAGTATTACCGTAGTTTCCAAAATAACTATGCAAAATATAAGCCGAAAATCCCGATCCAAAGGAAATCGCTTTCATCATAGTAACATTCTTAGTCTAATTTCCGGTTTCATATTTAATACCGGAAGTACCCCGCGCTCTTAGTAGGACGCCTTTTACATTTTTAATACTGGCCTTGGGATTGATCGACCACCCCGAAGGAGAGTTAGAAATTATCAAGTAGCGACATGATATTTCAAGCATACATTTACAACTATACAGAGTGTAAACTTAAATACTTTATGGGATGTTTCAAACCATCAAACTGAAAAACTTTTACAATGTCAGCCCATAGATTGTCTGCTGGTCGACATAAAATATCACAGAAGGGCGGCCTTATGCAAACGAGCGACACAAGCGCACGCACACATAGACGCGCACGTACGCCGATCTCGCATCAAGTCAGCCGAAAGCCAGTACCAGTCCTGTCTCATTCCACAGGTCAGGTACGCTTGACGGCCGATCCCCACCGAGTGGTTAATGGCAATAGGTTAGGTATACCGTGTAAACTTCTTGGTTAAATCTCATTAGACTTGCCGCTATTTTGTGATTAGTCAATGCGAGACTTGAAAACCCTAGCGATGTCACGCTGAGAGCACGTGAAAGAATGAAATAGGGAACTATGTAAAGGAAGCTTTCATGTCAATGATTCGGTTCATTTTTGTTTGCACGCGCGCCGTTGGTAGGTTCGGTTGGTAGGTTAGTCGCGAATTGTACGATATAACTTTGCACCTTATTGCTGTGCAGAGAAAGTCACTATTTATTTAAATCTGATTTCGAAGTGATTCTTCTGTACGGGGAGTATTTATTCTGTGCCAGTACTATCTATCAATTAATTTTGTATCCGTACGGATGCGTCTATGTATGCGCTTGTTTCGCTCGTTTCGTAGAGTCGTCCTTCTAGGACCTATTTTGTGTGGCCGAGCAGGTTTTTTGCATGAGCGGCGTGTAGGTGAACTCGTCAGTGAAAAGTCACGCACACAGCCGTGCCTTGTAGTAGTGTATCGTGGCGCGGTTTTATGAAGCCTTTTCTCGGTGATATATTAACTCATGTGGTGAAGCTATTCAAAATCGTTCACCATACAGCAAAAATACATAACTTATGTAGTTAACAACATTGTAATCCAAACAAAACGTTAGCGAAACAATAAAAAGTTCAGATCACGCAAGAATCTCAACTAAAAGCAATCTTGCTAATGTAGTTTTAGCATGCATTTATTATTCTAGTTCTCGTTATTTACTTCCCCTGGGGAGATGTGGGAACACGAATTGCCGAGTCACGTGATTTCTATGCAAATGTCGTGTTTATATTCGTAAATAATAAAAATAATATAATGCATATACAGGGTGTGAACTTAAATGCTTTACGTATTAAACAGGTGTGCTTCGGACTCAGACAAAAAAACTTTCAATATGAAGCCAACATCGAAATCGTGTAATAAAAAAAAAGGTTGTCCCTTAGAAGATGTCAATAACAACTCTTATGATTTTATTCGCAATCGAAATTTTGACTCGGTAGTGAAAGCTATTCAGTACGATAAGTCGAAGCACTCCCTAAAATATGTGAATCGTTTAAGTCACAGTCCTGTACGTGAAGGCATTTTACTATTGAGAAAACAACTTTGCATTTTGCCGTGTTTGGAGAGTCGATTCGTCGAATGTCCTATTCAAAATGTTATTTAAGAATATGTTCTCTTATGATTATGACATTAATAAGAAGAAAAAGCCTAATAAAGCGGCTTGAAATGACAGCAAGTTGACAACTATAACCTGGACTTCTTCTTGGCCCACATCGTCAAGTATCAACGCCTACCCACACCCTCACACCCTTATTCGTGGGAGGCCTTTGTCCTGTACGATCCTATAGGCTGTACCCAGCGAACTAGAACTGTACCATAACTTATAAGAATCAGAAACGAACTTCTAATTCTACAACATATCCAAATACTAGGTTACTCATCTTCTCTTAGGAATTTTTATATTACTGATTATTTACGCAATGATAGGATTTCTTGTCGACTGTTTTGGCATATACGAGTATTTACGCAATACGCATTATACGAAAGCTAGAGACGGTATTATGAACTAGTCTTTGACCAATTATTATAAGGACTAGCCTTGCGGTAGCATTTACCCTCTGCCACGGTATAAGCACAATTGATCTTGTGCATTTACATTCAATTTTACACCTTATCACTAAACGAGACAGCCTATAATTGCGAAATATAACTTCGGACATAGAACGTTTGGGGTTTACACAAGACTACTTTTCATGATTTTTAACATTCAAAATTAGAATCTAAAGTTATGGGGAATAAAATCCAAAGTTGCGGATTTCATGTTACCTCGCCCCCCGCAAAAAGTGGCAGAAATGTTTGTTAGTTGAATTACACGCGTAACCAGTACACATATAAATAGTCAAAGGAACCAGTAGATAAAGTTGAAACAAAATTAGCTCGTTGAAGGAAAACATCGTGAGGAAACCTGCGTGCTTCAATTTCTAGGCATGTATTGTACCCACTGTCCATTATAACTGGCGACGGGCTCACTCCCCGTCACACTGGCTGAACAGAGTTTCTACTAGTGAAACGTAGATGTTCTGAGATTTCAGAATATCTCTGACTACCCCTCGGGGAATGTAGTGAGTATATGCTTATTTTTATGCTGAAATAAGCTTATATTGGTTTCATTAATGGCTTGGTAGCCTACTTTGGAAGCCCATAAATCATTAGTTACGTCAGCAAGGTCTTGTTCGTTCTGTTGTTATTTACATTGTTCTTTTTATGCTAATACTATATTGATTTATTGGTTTAATATTAGAAATTGCTACTCTATATTTTCTACTTTTTAACTCTAAGGAAAACACGTAGAAACGTCCGGAGCAGGAGTGACGATGAATGATAGGATTGATGTGCTTCCATATACTGCTTTATTTGGGTAAACCTAAGAGGAAGGATCTCTCTTTAAGACTAGAGTGAGCCATACAAATTGTAAAGTGTCTACTTTTTATGACGTTTAGGTTTGAGTGTGTGGTGTCAAGTAGTATGGACAAAAGGCACCAAGTGACATATGGCCTTATGTTTACGGTCACTTTTCACACACATTAGCTAAAAAAAAAGTGGACAGCCGCATAAACAAATATCTATAGTTCCATCTCCTTCTGCTATTAAAGGTACGTCATAAGACAAAAGAGACCAACTACAATCGTAAATTTATGCGGACTCTATGGAGATCCTTCCTCTTAGGGGTAAACTAAGAATACAATAGAATCGCTCGAGAAATTCCAGCCTAGCAACCACACCGTTATAAACGTAGCCCGCTACCAGACACAAACCCTCTAAAGCTTTTTAATTCCATTGACAAAACCGTGGCGCGGTTACTCGCCACATCACCCCCGTACAGAGAAACAAACAGTGTAAAATTAAATATACTGTTACGATACACTGTACGGTTGATAATATGATCGCATGGTTACATTTATAAATTTAAAATATCACGAAACCGAACTCTGCGACCAGCTCGTGTAACGACAGCAGAGGAAAGGGAGGGGCGATTGGATGTTGATGATGGTGAGTCAGGTTTTTGACCGGGACTAGGAACCGCAGGCGGTGAAACCACAGACTTGGGTCCTGCTGGTTTTTGTAGCACCGTTTTAATACCATTGACAAAACCGTGGCGCGGTTACTCGCCACAACTCTATGGACTTGGATACGATTAGCATTGGACTGATTGGAATAAGATTACCTTGCAATGCTGTGGATAAAACAGATTATAATGGAGGGGAATAAAATTAAAAGGCAAATTCTTGTTAGTCGGTCTTATTAACTGAGATAGGCTGATCCAATTTTTATATTCACTGAACCCACTGAATTGAACTGATTTTAGAATGAAATGATATGTCAAGTGGTGATATGTTGCTAGGCAGAAGCACAGAATAAAACCAGTCAAGTGCGACTCGGGCTACTCGCGCACCGAAGGGTTCCGTATCACACCACCACACAACTTAAAGTTAAGTTTTGTTTTCTCCGGGACCTTTATCGCGTGACCGCTCACACTTGGCTGGTTTTTATTATTTGTTTTTATTCTGTAGAGTTTGCTCTATAATCATACCAAGTTTTAAGCTTGTATGTATTATTGTTTTTGAGGATAGAGCGAGAAGAATAAACGTTGATAGAAACTAGTTTGTTGTATGAGGACCCCTCTTAATTTTTAACTTTATGAAATTTTTGTTATTTGTTACTAATCCGCCATAATAACGCACATTCTGTGAAAATTTCTACTATCTGGCTATTACGGTTCAAAAGTTACAGCCCTAAATAGGTAGGACAGACTGACAATCAGACGGACGGACGGACAACGCTTATGAATAGGGTCCTGTTTTCAACCTTTGGGTACGGAACCCTAAAAATAACTGTGGCATAATTGTATGCTCACGACAATATTCCTCGAGAGGGAGGGGATTTCAGAGATATTCTCAAAGCTCAGATCATCAACGTTTCACTAGAAACCAAAACTGTGTCCAGGGTGACGGGTAGTGCGCCCATCGCCACTTATAATGGACAGTGGGTACAATTCACTCCTCGAAGTTGAAGCATGCAGGTTTCCTCACGATGTTTTCTTTCACCGAAAACCCAGTGGTAATACAAATTATATTACATAAATTCCGAAAGCTTATTAGTACGTACGAGTCGGTTTGGACAGGAATCGAACCATCGCCTCCAGTACGCATAGTTACTCATCACTAGGCCACCACGGCTTTTTGCTGTTGTTAGGATATCTCCAAAAAACATTGCATAAGAAACCTTATCTAATAGAATTTCGCATGCCGCCATCATAAAATTAAGGGTATATTACTGTTGGCGCGCTCCATACAAATGAAGTCTGGTGATATTTACAATTCTAACCAATTAATCTCAATGAAATTTTGCAGAAACAATCTAGAAACAAATATATATGCTAGTATCGTGCCAGATTTTCCTTAAAATGTACAGTTTTAAAGTTACAGTGCCTCAAAGATTTCCATACAAATCTTAAATTATTCCTAGCATTGAAACTGTATATTTTAACGAAAATCTGACACGATACAAGTATAGATATATGTTTCTAGATTGTTTCTGCAAAGTTTCATTGAGTTTAATTGGTTAGTATTGAAAATATCACCAGACTTCGTTTGTATGCAGCGTGCATTTACGCATTCGGAATAAACTTCTCTTAAATAATATACCTGTATGTTTGTTTATGGAATGCGTTTGTATTATAATATGGGTAAATGAATAATACTGCACAATGCACAAAGTTGTTTTTGCGGATATTATAGCATGACAGTAAATTGTCAGTCGGAACCCACGGCCTGTTGTGTAACAAGATGAAAGAAATCCTGTTATAATAGGTGCCAGTTACCGTCGGCTTGTTGCTACTGATAGGGATGTGCGTTGTCACCGGGATCCCGGGATTGTGGGATCTTGGGAGGTTAATAGTTGTTCAGTCGTTAAGGGTATATTACTGTTGGCGCGCTCCATACAAACGAAGTTTGGTGATATTTCCAATACTAACCGATTAAACTCAATGAAATTTTGCAGTAAAAATCTAGAAACAAATCTCTATGCTTGTGTCGTGCCAGATTTTCCTTAAAATGTACAGTTTTAAAGTTACAGTGCCTCAAAGATTTCCATACAAATCTTAAATTAATCCTAGCATTGAAACTGTATATTTTAACAAAAATTGGACACGATACAAGTATAGAGATTTGTTCCTAGATTGTTTCTGCAAAATTTCATTGAGTTTAATTGGTTACTATTGAAAATATCACCAGACTTCGTTTGTATGCAGCGCGCATTTACGCATTCGGAATTAACTTCTCTTAAGTCTAAACCTAATGGTGGTGTCGAGTGTTTTCGGGGGCGAAAAGCTATCCTCATACATAACACGTCATCCCATACTGAAACCTTTACACTAATGATAATTGCACGTTTAAATATAATTGGGTAGCCTAAACAGCAATGAATTTCATATAATAGTAGTGATATAAGACAGGTTCTTTAAAACTAGTTAGGAGACTCAGCAGTTATTATTTGCATTTATTTTTATTTTTGCTGTTATAATCTCAAGAAAACATTACTCAGGGTCGATTCACACCAAAAGAGCAGTGAAGCGCATTTGCTCGCAGCGGCAATCTTATCACTAGTGAATAAAGGTCAAATGTATTTGGAGAAATTTGGGAAATTAACCTTAATTTTCTAGTGATACAATTGCCGCTGCGAACAAATGCGCTTCATTGCTTTTTTGGTGTGAATCGATCCTAAGGCTTGCAAAAATAGTAAGCCTGGGACAAACGTGCTAAAAGATTGACTGTTTTGATCATTTCTGAAAACCGGTTAATCATTGATTCCCATGACTTGCAGTAGTATAATACACAAGTCCCGGAAACCACGGGAATATTAAACAGCGGTTTTCCATCCCTATTCCAAACCCGTTGGTTACAGGTTTAGGTATGGTTTACTTGTTTACTTGCTATAGTATGCAACTCATGCACTACGATGAAGAAAAACACAGTTTGTTATCATACGACCTATTCCACACAGTACGCAGTACGCACTATTCATACTTTAACTACGCATTTGTCATGTTTATCTATTTTTCTATGTACACAAATGCCGAAGTCGTGACTAACTTAGCGATTTCAATAAGAATAGATATCATTGTGACGTTATCTAAGAAAAGATATCATGTGCACAGTTACACGATATATTTCTAAATCATCATCATCACAGCCTACATACGTCCCACTGCAGGGCACAGGCCTACCCTCAGGGAGGGTATGGGCGTTAATCCACCACGCATGCTCAATGCGGATTGGTAAACTTCACATACGCATCGATATTTCTTCTTTAGCGTATGCAGGTTTCCTCACGATGTTTTCCTTCACCGTTTGAGAGCAGTCGGTATTACGTGCTTAAGTTAGAAACACTCATTGGCATGTCTTCCGTGTGGATTCAAACCTGGACCTATAGATTGAGTTTCCATAGCTCTCCGCAACGCGCCACCTACGCTCCTATTACGACGCTTATATTTCTAAATACTGGATGACTTTTTAAATACTTTTCAAATTTCCAAGGGTGGTTCAGACCACCTAACTGAACAACTTTGACCAAGGAAGCAAAACCTGAAATCATGAAAAAATCAGCGGTTTCATACATTTGAGTCAGTTTTGCTACCATATTAAAAGCTGCTCAATCTGGTCGAACCACCACTGAATATTTGTTAATTGTTTACAAAATAACGTAATATACGTTAGCAATATTCTATAAATTCCTGGACCTGAAACCAACTAATATACTATGTGCTGCGGTAGTAGCGACTTGGGTTTTAAAGGTATAACAATAATTGTAAATGTTAAACCTTACTACGCTCTTGTCGATGGAGTATTCGCTAATCCAATCGCTATTCCGCCAGTTCCTTGAGTTCCAGATAGGATACAACATCAACCTTTTCTTTCACCTGTGCTCGATGTGCTAATAGTCTAGGAAAAATAAGATTTGAGATTGCATTAAAGACACTTTAGTAAATTGTGTTTGATATAATATTACTGTTAGTTCATAACATTTTTGTCGAGATTTCGTGATTATATTGGCTCAGGAACCAGAGAAATACCTTAAAATCGATATTAATGTACAAAGGGCAAGCTTATTTCGAAAGATATTTCTTCCAGCATACTAACATAAGAGACAGTTAATTATCACAAGGTAAATTTAATGTGTACAAACAAACAGTAAATAATTTAGTTTTGAGGTTATAATTTTTGAAGACTTACAAAATATTAAATATCTACTCAAATTTACGATATTAACCGGGGATTATTATTGTTATAAGTAAAACGTATTGAATGAAGCCATCCTGTACAAAATCACCAGTTTTCCATTTTTTGTTCATACCTAAATTGGATGTTTTGTTAATGTCTTAATTATTCAATAATACACAATAAAAAATCGGGGATTATTGAGAATTTATGTTTTTCAGGTATTTATCTACTTTATTCCAAATTATTACCAAAAGTGCAATTAATGCAATCTACTCCATACATAAATCCGTAGATTTCCCCGACTATAAGTATAAAGCTAAAAAACATAAAAAATAAACGCATTAATGCTTTATTATAACAATTTAACAAAACATTCGTTAGTACATATAACATTACGTAGAGTAGAGATAATGTAGGAATGAGGCAAGTACGTCAGTCAATGAGAGATATTAACCCGAGGTCGGCGCAGGCGCATAGTGCCGGTGTACAGTCGCCTTCCGAAGTATATAAATGTTTTATGTAATTATAATAATACTATGCATTTTGGGGAGATATGGGCCGATATGTATACGTCACCTGTACTGTGATAACTGAAAGGTAACTGTAGTTACATTTATCGCTAATTCACCGACATTTTGGATAAAGAATCTTTTTAAAAATTGTAGTATACATGTTGTACAAATTAAATGCGTTACATATTAAACGGGAAGCTGCAGACCATCAAACTGAACACCTTTTACTATGGAACCAACATCAAAATCGCGAACAAAAGTCTGCTGTTCCATAGAAAACGTCAATGGCTACTACTCTACCCTCTACCGCCTTGGGAGAGGCCTATGTTCATCATTGGAGGTCGATAGGCTGATGATGATGATGATGATGTATTTCGTTACTCAGACAAACAGACATCCTGATAGGTAACATATTTTAATAGCGAGACTCATGTAGCTGACTATTTGAGGTCAATTGTAGGGCTCCGCGTCGAAAGCAATTTAGCTTTGTTTATTATGTAACAGAATAGAGCAGTGTTTTTCATCCTGTGGGTCGGGGGGTCACCACTGTGGAGCAACTACTGTGGAAGGTTCCTCCGGTGAAAAGGAAAGATCTTCCGCCAGGCTAGGTGTGAACCCTGGGACCGGCCGTGGTCGAACAGATTTTAGTTGGACATTGTATATATGTATATCGAATCTCTGTGATTATTTCTCTTGCGCGATTCATGTCTTGTATACGATTGTGAACCTTATGTGTAGCGGCTAACGGGTTACCAATGTGACGTCGCAAGTTGTCTTATATATACATTTGCGAGTGCGACCGTAGCGCCATCTGTTAGCTTCGTTGCTATAACTTATGGGTGTTGACATCTGTGGCAAGTCCCCACAGTCTCAATAGAAAAAAAAATAATGCGTCGTCTTTGAAATCACTGACATAGTTTTTTTACAGTCCTAGGGGGAGTCGCCAGATTTTTTTACTTCTAAAGGGGTCGCGTATTCAAAAAGGTTGAAAAACACTGGAATATATACGGAGTTATCGACAGTCATTCATGAGGGTCAGGGTTCGAATCCGCACGAACGACATGCCATGTACCAATGAGTTACTAACTTATGTACGTAATACCGACTGCTGTCAATCGATGAAGGAAAACATTGTGTGGAAACCTGCATACGCTGAATAAAAGAAATTTGGATGCGTATGTGAAGTCTACCAATCCGCATTGGGCACGGGGTGTTATACTAACGTTGATATAGGTACCTATCTTTTCATTTACACTTGTCCGGCGTCGATTCCATAAGGACAGTTGTTCAGTTTGATGGTCTGAATTCACCCTTTCATTATTTGACCGGCTGTCCCTTATCCTATACAGAGTAACCGATCACTCACTTGTCCTATAATAATTGTAACCCTAAAATCTTGCAGGAATCCATGAAAACCTTCCACCTGCTGCTGAATGAGACATCCCGCCGGCTGCAGGCGTTGACCAAACGTCTAGGGACATGCGTGGACAAGTCCCGGCCTTACCACGAGGCCGTGGCGTCAGCTGTCACCGCCAGGACAGAGTGCCAGAAGGCTGCCGTACAGTTCCAGAGAGCTAGTGGTTAGTTAATTAATAATTTAAATTATTATTTTAGATAAAACATTATCCTAGGTTACAGTGTAGCCCTGGCTCCCATGCAAAGGGAAACTGGAGTGACTGGATCATCATTTCTAAGCCATATATGCTACTGGAAGCAATTGGTGCAAATATTAAGTACTAGAGTTAACCCGCGACTTCGTCCGCACAAATTATATACTAGATTTTACGTCAGATCATAAGCTATCAAACATATAAAGTGTCATCAAAATCGGTTCAGTAGTTTTTGCGTGATGCTGTTACAAACATACAAACAAACAAACAAACAAACAGACAGACAAAAATTCTAAAAAAGGTTGATTTGGAGTCCGGTATACCTAAAAACCATATCGTAATCTTTTTCATGTAAATATCTTCAGTGTACAGACACTTCTGTTAGTTTATAATAGTTAAGATTGACGGCCCGATAGCTCAGTCGGTAGTCAACCTGGCTGCTGATCCGAGGGTCGCAGGTTAGAATTCCTGAAGGGGCAAAAATGTTTGTATGATGAATATGAATATTTGTACCTAACAGAGTCATGGATTTTTGTATGTATTATTTTTGTATGATATACAAAACGTATATCGGTGTCTAGTCATCATAGCTTGCCTAAGTCTACACTCGATTCCAAATAGCAATACAATTTTAAGGCTATTTTGAATTACAGAAACAGAGATTTGAGACACAATTGCTCTCGTTTATTCTTAAAATAGATGGTAACGTCTAAGATATGTCGAATAGTAATATCTTTCTTATAAATAAATTATATTTGCTAATCATAATTGGCCAGAAAGCTAAACAGGAATCGGAATATCTTTTCATCCTTATAACTATAACTAACTAGAGTTTACCCGTGGCTTCGTCCGCACGGGTTTCCGTCATCATCGTAGCGAGATAAATTATATACCAGATTTTAAATCTAAACATAAGCTTTCAAGTAAAAAAAGATTCTTCAAAATAAGTCAAGTAGTTTTCGCGTGATTTGCGAACAAACAAACAAAAAGACGGACATCAAATCCAAAAATGAGTGATTTGGAATCAGGGACACCTAAAAACCATATCATAACTTTATTTTGGTAAATAAATATCTTCAATGTACAGACAGACACACTTCTGTTGTAGTTTTATAATAACAGTTTAAATTAAATTACCTACCCCCTCGGGGAATATAGTCGTCGTAGATATATGCTTACACAAAATTAAATTAGATAGAAAATAACATAGTTACCTAATTACTTTGAAAGTATTAGACAAAATATTGTATCTTAATTCCAGCTTTTCTAATTCCTAAAACAAAAGCACTCCGAATACAAAATCGACTCAAAACGTTATAAGTATGTAGCGCATACCATATAGCATATTAACTTGTTAACAATTTACTAGCTTCAATAAAAATTCCACCATAACATGACACACATAAAGCACCCTATCGCTATCGCGTCGCTAACGGTCTACTTCCTGTGGCTCCCCTGACCGAGAATCAGTCGGCGGTCAAGGTAAAGGTTATATAACGATACAATTTTAACTATAATCTCAACATCGATCGAAAACATTTCATTACGATATTTATTTAGATGAGCCTTTATTTAGATGATACGAATGTTTAGATAAATAATAAATATCTTGGACATTGTCACACAAATTATCTAGTCACATTTAAAGTACCAGAATCTAGCCTGGACTTGTATTATGATGACTAGACAACGATATAGAATACATATATAGATACAAACATCCATGACTCGGGTACACATATTCATATTCATCATACAAATATTTGTCCCTTACGGGATTCGAACCCGCGACCCTCGGCACAACAGGCAGGTTCACTACAGACTATGCTATCGGGCCGTCGTCGTTAGATAAAGGGATATACGATATAGGGTCCTTCATTTGCTGACGGTTTTTTTAAAGGGATGATCAGATTATTGAGACCATCAAACTGAACAACTTTCTCTATGGGATCAAAATTAAATCGCGATAAAAAAATGTTCACGTCACAACTGTAATCCTATCCTCCTCGACTTGAATGTATAGGTATAGGACAGCAGATTTTTCCTGATTTCGATGTTTGTCCGTCAGTTTGATGATCAGGAGTGCGATTTGTGAAACTCATACTTTGAACTCAGCAGTTGAAAAAGTCAATATTACTATGGAGATATGCATCTTTCTACTGCTGATTTGACTTTCAAAAATCATATTTCAGGAGTGCGATTTTCAACATCAAAATCGGGAAAAATCTGCTGTCCTATTTCGTTTAGGTCGAGTAGGATAGGATTACAGTTTTGACTGCAACAGCAGATTTTTTAACTTGCGATTTAAATTTTGATTCCATAGAGAAAGTTTTTAGTTTGATGGCCTTAATAGTCTGGTCATTCCTTTAAAAAAAACCGTCAGCATATTAAGGACCCTATATCGTATACCCCTTTATCTAAACTCTCATATCATCTAAGCACAACTTATAAGCTTGAAAGAGCTGTTCCAAAATTAGTTGTGTGAAATTGAACCAAAGTTCTGAATTCATAAGCATGCATGCATAAGCATATGCTCACGACTATATTCCCCGAGGGGGTAGTCAGAGATATTCTGAAACCTCAGAACATCCACGTGTCACCAGTAGTACCGAAACTCTGTCCAGTGTGAGGGGGGGTGAGCCCGTCGCCACTTATAATAGTCAGTGGGTACAATACATGCCTCGAAATTGAAGCATGCAGGTTACCTCACGATGTTTTCCTTCACCGAAAAGCCAGTAGTGTTACCAATCGTACATAAATTCCGAAAAACTCATTGCAACGTGTCGGCCTGGACGGGGATCGAACCATCGCTTCCTGCACGGCAGGCAAGGTTACTCGCCACTGGACGACCACGGCTATTCTGAATTCATTAACCAAGAAGTACGAATTGTAACTGAACATTAAAATCCGTTCGAAATGAGTCACAGATAGCAAATCGAATATGAACAGCATCGTACACACATGCGGTCACGGGTCGACATAGATACGCAAATTACAGCAAATTGACTCTCGTATAGGATTACAATCGCGTTTGTCTGTTAGTTTGTTGTGCGTATGAAGATTGTAGGTTATATTCATTAGCGGAAGGTTAAAAGAGAATTAGCTGTTGTACAAATACACTCACGACCATAATGTTTCGGGATAGACAGAATCTTTGCAGCAACAAACCACTATCAAGAATATTATCGTGGCAAGGAATACTTTGAACACTATTATTTAGAGTTCATACCCAATCTCCTACTAAAAGACTAGGTATCTAATTAAACAGGGTGAAATTGATATCATTAGCATCCTTTTAAACTAAGAGTCCCCATCAAACTGAACAACTTTTACTAAAATCTGCGTTCCATACTAAACTGCAATGCCTACTCGAAACAAATGTATGCAATAGCTGTTTTTTTTTGGTTGCTCCGATCGGTAAATAATTTTAATTTTTTTCCCAAGTAATAATTCCATTCGCGTTTTACCCAAACAAATTTTTTTTTTTTTTGTAATAGATTTTTTTTCACACAATTTAACTTTAATTTTTTTACAATTTAATATTATCACCAGTCTAATATTATTTTCCCAGTCGATTAAATACCTAGTTTATTCCTAGTTCGGGTTTCTCCCCAAAGTACCTATAACCAGTGTTATACAGGGTCCAACTTAATATGCTGACAGTTTTTTAAGAGGATGATCATACCACCAAACTGAACAACTTTGTCTATGGGACCTTCATCGGATTCGCGAAAAAAAAATCTGCTGTCCTTTTGGGTTGAGTAGGTTTTTAGTTTTGTATGGAACAGTAGATTTTATTTTCGGGATTTCGATGTTGGTGCTATAGAGAAAGTTGATCAGTTTCATGGTCTGATCATCATTAAGAAGGACCATATAAGTGTTTTATGGTAAATTATCTATACAGTTATGCATGGCATATGCTCTCTCTAAACCAAATGTTAAGACTAGCATAGCATATACGACTATATTCCCCGAGGGGGTAGTCAGAGATATTCTGAAACCTCAGAACATCCAAGTTTCACCAGTAGTACCGAAATTCTGTCCAGTGTGACGGGGGGTGAGCCCGTCGCCACTTATAATGGACAGTGGGTACAATACATGCCTCGAAATTGAAATTCCTTACGATGTTGCTACGCTATCTATACAGTCACAGTTACTATGACAATTGCTATTGGCCATTTCAGAGCATCTTTTCGAAAGATAGTTAAAAATTAAAAACTCGACGAGAGATTTAAACGTTAACGGTAAAATAATATGTACCTATAAATTCTACAATCAATAGGATTAATAGTTGCGGTTATCTAAAATAATCAGGTTGGTCAGGTGGTTTCAGACTACTCCCTCGGGGAATATAGTCTTGAGCATCTTAAATAATACCTTTTTGAATATACAATTATTTTATATAATAGTGACTATTCCAATATTCATCGCAGACAATTATTTGAAAGCATAAAAATTTAATTCGCTTTGCGGTCTGGCAACAATTATTACGTGACTATGCTTTTGTAATTGCTTACATAACATATCTAAGCTTATTATTATTTAGTTTTTCTTCAGGTGACTAAATACACCGCTTAATGGGGAGTTTTATTTAAATTGCCTATCCATCAACGTCATCTATCGAGTCGTTTGGAACTATTTTTCTTTTTAAGTAGCTTTCGGCAAATCCCTCATTACTACTACAGAGTATTAGGGTGAAAGTTGCATTACTTTAAGTTGCTATTGTACCTATTATAATGAACAACATTCTCTAAGCCACGGTTTATACAGAAGTGACGTGTGGCGGTGGCGGATAATCTAAGTAACACAATATAAATCTTATAGTACGTAGCATAGCGTCGTTATTACGACGCTATACTACGTAATATAATTGTGTTACTTTGACTATCCGCCACCGCCACACGTCTCTTCTGTATAAACCGCGCTTAAGGAACCTATAGGAATATATCTTAATTTTTTGTCGACTTTTCATACAAACGTTCGATCAGCTGAGTGCATTTAGTATGGAAAGTCCAAATTTTTTTTTGCGCATTTTCTATAGGTTTCATGGGGAAATTTGTTCAGTATCATAGGCACAATCAACCCTTAAAGTAATGCAACTGTTTACCCTAACACCCGCTATAGCAGTCTACTATTCCATACATTTGTTCACATAACATGTTAAGAGATAAAACGCAATGATAAGCTTCTTCCTGTTGTCCCATCACCCGATCGTGGAATGTTGTCACAACTGACGGACCGATTAGGGGCTATTTGTTACAAGTTCTGATTTCTCAAGTCGATTTCAACTACAGCGACGTATTCGCAAAAGCGGTCAAGTGCGCAGGGTACTTTTAAGAGGATATAATTCGGAGCGCGCTCCATACAAACGTACTATGGTGATAATTTCAATACTAACCAATAAAAGTCGATAAAATTTTGCAGAAACAATCTAGAAACAAATCTCTATGCTTGTATGGAGTCAGATGTTCGTTAAAATGTATAGTTTTAAAGTTACAGTGCCTCAAAGATTTCCATACAAATTTTAAATTAATCCTAGCATTGAAACTGTAAATTTTAACGGAAATCTGACTCCATACAAGCATAGAGATCTGTTTCCAGATTGTTTCTGCAAAATTTCGTTGACTTTAATTGGTTAGTATTGAATATTATCACCAGACTTCGTTTGTATGGAGCGCGCTCCGAATTATATCCTTTTAAGTGCATAAGCTTTGCGATAAATTCAAATGCTAACTTGACTCTAACAACAATTTTCCCTAAATCAAAAAATGGTTTTCATACACCCACAATATTTTAAGACCTATCCAACGATACCCCACACCATGGGATAGAAATGGAAAAGAAAAAAATGTCATCCCCACTTTTCGTGTAGGGATAAAAAAAATATTTTACAAGATCTTTTTTACCACTTTGTCGGCGTGATAAATATGTATACCCATGCCAAATTATAGCTTTCTAGTACTAAGCGTCTCTGAACTAAGCCACGGACAGACGGACGGACATGGCGAAACTATAAGGGTTCTTTGTTGACTACGGAACCCTAAAAAGTAAGTATATTTAAAACATGTCCAGATAGCAAACACTAAATGTATATTTGCACACATATCGTGTACGTTTAGTGCAAACCAAACTCCTAGCAAATAACCAGATACTCTGATAAGATACGACGCCGACGTGTGGTTACAAACATTGTCTATATTACAACATGCTTATCAATGGCCTTGTCACTGAAATAACGTTTTTTTTAGTTTGCTCTATCAATAGAAATGGACACGCAATCGTGTGACTAGTGGCAAAACTGGTGATTAAAATTAATTGTCACCTAACATTGTTTTAAAAAAAGAGCTCGTATTGGGAAAAACGAAAAAAGATTTTTTTTGTAAACTTTTAAAACACAAAACTAAAAGTCATCAACTTTCAAAGTTAACAAAAACATCGATTATTTTTACGTAAGCTACTAGACTTTTAATTTAAATGAAAACTATACAATAGCGATACATCAGACATAAAGGGCCCTTATCATTCATGGATACATCAGACATAAACGACACTTTTTAAGGGCTCACCCCCCGTCACACTGGACAGAGTTTCGGTACTACTACTGGTGAAACGTGGATGTTCTGAGGTTTCGGAATATCTCTGACTAACCCCGCGGGGAATACAGTCGTGAGCATATGCTTATGCTATGCTTATGCTTTTTTAAGGGTATGACCAGACCATCAAACTGAACAACTTACTCTACGGGACCAACATCGAAATCGCGAAAAAAAATCTGCTGTCCCATAAATTTTGCAATTTTCTATGGAACATCTGATTTATTTTTCACGATTTCGATGTTGGTGCCATAGAGAAAGTTGTTCAGTTGGACGGTCCCATCATCTCCATAAAAATTTTCAGCATATTAAGAAGGACTCTATATAAATATAACATCCATGACCGAACCGGGTTCAGACCTTTGGTTTGGCAGTCGGGTGTGACCAGCATTTTATATGTCAACAATTTCCGATTGGGAATTTTCATTTGTTAACACAAGGATACAACGCATCAGCATCTTATCTTATAGCCACGTCAAAATGACTTAGATTCTTTATTTTACACAATAACATAACGCATATTATCATATATAAAGTATCCAAACAGTAAATCATAAAACATCAGAATGCCCACTTTAGATAATTGATAATCGTTTTTAAAACATTTCTGATTTAAATATAGTCTAATCTAGTATCACGAAGATTTAATACTAAATCATGTTTTATCTATAGAACTGCACGCGGCTGCGAAGGAGACCGTCACCCTGGCGGAGCAGCGGTTCGTAAGCAAGCAGGACGAGTGGCAGTTCGACAGCAACTGGCAGGAGGTGCTCAACCACGCCATCATGAAGGTAAAGGATTGTGCATATATTTAAAACTCAGCCATACATCCTGTTACCTATGCAAGATTAGCAGTTACAGTTAGTCCCGGTATTCGTTAAGCTAGATCCCAGGAAGCTGGGAATAGGTATTGTCTATACCTTGGAGTACAGACTACCTCACAAGCGGTGAAACATGAAAATGCTCCTTGGCGGTCGGTAATGTTCAACCTTCTTCGTACCTTCTCATCGTCATCTTTGGTTTGTCCATTTCTAAGAAAATAAAAACAAAAGAGTTTTTATAAAATGTTTGTTCGGATAGAAAGGGACGAACGACGTCGAAGAAGGTCCATTGTCCATTACCGATCGCCATAGCCAATTTTCGTGTGTCCGTGCTTGTAAGGAGGATACCTAGACCAGATCAGGGACGTCATAAAAAAATGCCAGGTTCAAAGTAGCCGAAATCGAAGGGAATGTATGAAAAGATGTATGGACTTAGAGGAAGCAAGAGAGGTGTGTCAGAACCGCCCAAAGTGGAGATCTATCTCTCTCTATCTCTATCTCTGGGAAAAAGGCGTGAGTTTATGTATGTATGTAAGGAGGATTGGTATCCTTTATCATTCTAAGTACATGGCTAGATAAGTTGAACTTTTTCCCAGTAAGTATTTGTCATCGTGCTTCAAGTATTTTAGGCTTTGACTATTTATATGTGGACTGGTTACGCGTGTAATTTTACTAACAAACATTTCTGCCACTTTTTGCGGGGGGCGAGGTAACATGAAATCCGCAACTTTGGATTTTATTCCCCATAACTTTAGATTCTAATTTTGAATGTTTAAAATCATGAAAAGTAGTCTCGTGTGAACCCCAAACGTTCTAAGTTCGAAGTTATTATTTCGCAATTATATGCTGTCTCGTTTAGTGATAAGGTGTAAAATTGAATGTAAATGCACAAGATCAATTGTGCTTATACCGTGGTAGAGGGGAAATGGTACCGCAAGGCTAGTCCTAGATTTTAGGCCGAGAAGCCTTTTTGTAACTTTTTTATTATTTTTCAAATTTCATAAAGTAGATTGATCATTGAAAACAATGAGAAATAATTGATGACAAGCCTACAAAAACTCAGTAAATTTAGTAGAAATGAATAATTACATTTCCAGGTCATGGACGCAGAGAAAAGGAAGGCGGAAAGTGGACGAGAACATCAAAAGAAGGCTGCAGCTTATATTGCAGCTGAACGAAAGGTAGGTATTTTCATAAGAACTATGACATAGGTATTTTAATTGTGTAGTGTCGTCCGTTGTGTAGATTATTTAAGGGGATATAATTCGGAGCGCGCTCCATACAAACGTACTATAGTGATATTTTAAATACTAACCATTTAAAGTCAATAAAATTTGGCAGAAACACTCTAGAAACAAATCTCTATGATTGTATGGAGTCAGATTTTCGATAAAAATTAACAGTTTCAATGCTAGGATTAATTTAAAATTTGTATGGAAATCTTAAAGGCACTGTAACTTTAAAACTATACATTTTAACGAAAATCGGACTCCATACAAGCATAGAGATTTGTTTCTAGATTGTTTCTGCAAAATTTTATTGACTTTAATTGGTTAGTATTGAAAATATCACCGTAGTACGTTTGTATGGAGCGCGCTCCGAATTATATCCTCTTAATTGTAATGATGATATAAATAAGATGCCTTAAATATAAGCTACTGAAAATATTGAAATCTTATTTTCATACAATTGCGACTCCAATAAATAGAAAAATAATGAATGTTCTCAAAACAATAATTTACAATAATCAGCCTATAGTATACCGACTGCACTCAATCGGCGAAGAAAAACATCGTGGAGAATCCTACGTCCGCTAAAGATAAAATTCTGATGCGTATGTGAAGTCTACCAAGAGACTTGCGTAGTGGATTAACGACCTAACATCCTCCTTGAATACCTAGGCCCGTACCTGCAGTTGGACGTATACAGAGTGTAACAAAACACCCTCGTAATACTTAAGGGGGTGCTTAAGACCATCAAACTGAACAACTTTCACTATGGGACCAAAATCGAAATCACAAAAAAAAACGATGTTCCATACTTAACTACAAATCTACTCGAGCTAAATTCTGAACTGAGACAGCAAATTTTTTTTTCGCTATTTCGATGTTGGTCCCATAGTGAAAGTTGTTCAGTTTGATGGTCTAAACCACCCCATTAGAAGATTTAAAATTTTTATTTTTACTTTTGTAATACCTTGTATAGGCTGATGAAGATGATGAACGACCCTTTCGAAAATTACAGGCAATAACAACATTATTGATTACAGGTAACACAACTAGAAGATAACCTCAAACGTAGCATCATAAAATCCCGCCTCTACTTCGAAGAGAAGAAACTGTGCGATGAACAACTACAAACGCAAAACGAGAAGATTGAGAAACTGCAGCGTCTCATTGCAGACGCCAAGTTCCGATACTCGAAGTCCCTCAAAGCTCTCGAAGAAATATCCGAAGAAATTCATAGAAGACGAGGTGATTACCCTCTAGGAAGGAACGCTATTCCCGTCGGACCCAGAGAACCAGGCGTTGGTGCTGAACGAGACCCAATACACGACGAAGTTGCCATAGAAAAGGAAATAGATCACGATGACGACTCGAACCTCCAAGAACTAAGAATGCGCGTCAGAGAGCTAGCACTAAAACCTATCGACAGAAAAGACGTGGAAACCGACGAAGCCTGGGCCTTAGAACTCAACGAAACTATAAACAAATTAGATCAACTGTTAATGATGAAAGAAAACAACCAACAGAAAATTCGTTCTAAATTCACAGCTTCATCTCCTAGGAACGCAAGCGCGCCGTCAACAAGCACCAACACAAGCAAATACAGTCAACCACCAAGCGACAGCTGGAAAAACGAATCAAACCTCATCCGAACTAAATCGGCCAGTCGAGAAGTAGTTTATGAACATACAAACCCACCTATAAGCAAAACTGAAAAGTCTAAGTCAATGATGTCGCTAGATGTATTAGCTTTAGCAAGAGATACGACTATAATGGACAGAGAATCTTATTTAAAAGCTGTCATAGAAGATAAGTCACCTACTGGGACGTATACGGAGAGTAATTCAGATCGGAACGACAGTCCAGATGAGATACTGATGGTGGAATGTGATTCCAGTGATTCCACTCAGAATCCAGTTATTAGAATGACGAATTCCACTATTACTGATAGTGATAATAGTTAAATTATTGTTTTATTTAAAGAGGCAGTGTTGTACCGGCAGGGTATCGATTTTTATTTGGTCTTTTTTCACACAAGCGCTATAAGCGCAGTATGGACGCATCGTTGATCGGTGTTGGTTGCGAAAAGGCCTTGTGTTAAAAGGGTGTTTCCTAATTCGTGTAAAATATCAACTAGTCTCAGTGTGAAGTTATAAAAAAAGAGTTTCTCAATCAAGCAAAATTGTTTATTCAAAATAATATCACATAGATAACTTACTGACGTCAGGTTTTTGAATTTACCACCGCGTCGGAAGGTGTATCTTTTCAGGACATTAAAAAACCTACAGCAGCGCCCGCGGCATGATGGCGCATGATAAAGCTCTATCGCGCCCTAGTTAGCTTCTTTGTGCTCGCGAACGAACGAGTTAGCAGGCGCGATAAAACGTTTATCGAGGCACCATGCCGCGCGCGCTGATATACAGAACTACCCCGAAATTTAGTCGTTATACTGTTTGAAAATAATTAAAAATCCCATCGAAACGAACTAGGAAACGATCTGTATAATGAGTTGAGATTTTGTGTTGTGATTTTTTTGAAGTTTTTTTTATTTGTGTAAACACTGTCTCTACATTTTTTTAAATCTATTTATGGATGTTAGAGTTTGTTTAATAGAAAAATGGAATAAAAACCATAAAAGCTCACTTCTAGATGTCTGATCACTTAAATTGTAGTTAGATTTAAGTAAAACAGGATTCACGATATTAGAGGTATCTCGCACGAAAATGTGTCAGTGGATAGAATAGTTTACAATGAAATGTACTGCAAAATTAGTACGTATTACTTACGATAATGACAAACGATAGTATTGACATTTTCAGATACAAAAAGGACCGGCGCACAACTGGCAAAGCGCAAAGCATTTTTCACTACCAAACCATTATCGACTTTACTTGCGTTGAAATACTATAGAAAATATATTAACGCTAGTCCCCGAGAGCATCGAAACGACTTGAGGCGAAAGTTGTGTTAATAGATTTTCGATGTTATTTGCTTAGAAAAAGTATATGTCTAGAATGGGTTTAACGCTTCTACAGTTTAAAACAAAACGGGCCAACTTTCTTAAGTTGGTGTGCGTGAGGCGTAATACAAATTCTGTGTGCGTGTATATGGATAGGGTTTGGCGGCCAGTACTGCTTCTTTTTCGACGCTTTCTTAGCTTTGACTGTCAATCTTGACAACTTATCCAAGGTTAATTGAATACGAGCAAAGTCGATAATGGTTTCCAGTTGTGCGCCGGTTCTAAGAATGTATGGAATTCAAGAAAAGCAATTCCTAGACGAGTTATTACGACGCCGTGGGCCTTGATCTTTGAAAATAATTCCTCTATACAAGGTGTTACAAAAATACAAATAAACATTTAAGGGGGTGGTTTAGACCATCAAACTGAACAACTTTCACTATGGGACCAATATCCAAATCACGAAAAAAAAAATCGGATGCTCCATACTAAACTACAAATCAACTCTTGCTAAATGTATGGGATAGCAGATTTTTTTTTTCGAGATTTCGATATTGGTCCCATAGTGAATGTTGTTCAGTTTGATGGTCTAAAGTCTAAACCACCCCCTTAAATGTTTATTTGTATTTTTGTAACACTTTGTAAACCGCGTCTTGAATTAAAAGTGGAATTATTTGAAGTGTTTAATAATGTAATGATATTTTACGTTTTAATAGCAAATTCTAAAAGAGTTGGACATTTGTTGCAGAATTTAGATATTATTTATAACATACAGGGTCCTTCTTAATAAGCTGACACTTTTTTAAGGGGATGATCAGACGATCAAACTGGCTCGAGTAGGTTTGCACTTTTGTATGGGATAGCAGATTTTTTTTTCGCGATTTCGATGTTGGTGCCATAGAGAAAGTTGTTCAGTTGGATAGTCTGTACACCCTCTTAAAAACTATCAGCATATTAAATTGGACCCTGTATATACAACGTGTTAATGAATAAGCGCAAAACCTCATACACCCCAACTGATTTATAACAAAATAATTAGATTAAAACAATAATTTCATTATTTTGATACTTAAAATTTAAAGTTATAAACTTTTTAAGTTTTGAGGCAAAAATGATTTGTTATCATTTCAGCAATCAATGAAAGCGCTAGCGTGCTCGTAGATACATTTTAAGAATCTTGTTTTGGTAGTAAGTAGGGTGAGTGTGCCCTTTCGGTGGGTTGAGATCGAATTCAGTAAATTTTAAATTTTACAAACAAATTATTTAATTTTTTGTTAAACATTACCTATGTTGAAAACATGGTAATTCTATTCTGCTCTCGATTCCAAACAAACTACTTTCTAGTTTTGCGCTAATTCATTAACACGTTGTATACATATTACTTATTTAGTTGTCGTTAATTTTAGTTATCATAATCTTTGTATTTCATTATTCAGAGCGCCATATAAGTCCACCGACACTTAGCTCACAAATTATGTATTTTTAGTAGCTTCCTTATTACTGACATAAATAGAATGAAAATACAAATAAGTTTCATACATGGCCCGCAGTAGAGCCAGGAAGCTGGAAACGGTATTGTACTTAGACGAATTGTATACGGACCCGCCTTGCCTTAGTTTATTTTCGCCATTTCCCCTCTGCCAACGTGCAAGATCAAAAGATCTTACGCATTTACATACAATTTTATACCTTATCGCGGAACAATAATTTCGAACTTATGACGTTTGGGGTTCACACGACACTCGTTTTTCATGATTTTAACATTCAAAATCAGAATCTAAACTAATGGAATTACATTCAAAGTTGCGTGTCTCGTGCTACCTCGCCCCCCGCAAAGTGTCAGAAAAGTTTGTTAGTAGAATTACACGCGTAACTTGTCCTCATATAAGTAGTCTAAGGTATTGCAGTATCGCTCACTCCATTTTACCGTCTGTATTGCTTTAAAATTCTTGTTCAAAGTTTTGCCTTGAAATATGATTATACTATTCAGCGGTGGTTCAGAGTTCAGACCATCAAACTGAACAACTTTTACTATGGTTGAGCCAAGCAGCAGCATTGCAGTTTAGTATGGAACAGCTGATTTGCTTTTGAGATTTCAGGTTTGCTCTCATAATACAAGTTTTTCAGTTGGATTAAAGAATTTTGAAAGTGATTACATTAGAAACAAATAAGAGCCCAAAATCCCGATAGATTCTAATGTTCAATGGATAAGGTTCAAAATTGTTTGTTTTTCATCACGATTCCAATGTCATTTATCTATTTATGTCAGTAATAAAAAAAATCCTTGGTTTGGGACGTCAGAAATAATAGCACGATGATTCATTTATAACATAGACAAAAGGCTATCCCGAAGATAACGTTTTTAAATAGATACGTGCAACGAAAGTTTGAACATAATCCTATCCAGCTAGCTATCTCACTCTCACCACAGAATATACCGCACCCCGTCGCACTTCAAAGGTAATTTTCGACGAGCCGAGCAAGAAGCACATAAAGAAGAGGCGAGCTCGATAGCGTATGTTCAACGTCGAAAGAGAATAACTAGAAGGGAAATTCAATAATCGCGGAAACGAGATAGGCTTATACGCGAAGGCATAGAGTGAGCGAGATAAAATCTATGTTGGTCCCTTTCCGCTCTTATGCGGTATTTTCTTTGACTATGTTGAAATTGCTTACAAAATCTTGCAACTTAGACAAATGCACGATTTTTCATATCTCCATCCCTTTCCAGTATACGCGCTCAGCTTAGTCTTAATAATATTCGGTCTACGCTGTTCAAGCATCGTGAGCTCGTTGTATGGAGTACCAGTCGCTTAGTATTGTTAAAGGTCGCTGCTTTTGATTATAATACTGAAGTTAAAACGGTGAACTGACTTCAAACTAAGGATTTATGCACATTATAACGGCCGGTCGACGGACGGAGAAATCATTACGGGACCTGACGGACGTAGCTTGCCCTGTCAACGTATTCTATTCTCTATTCGTATAAATCTAGGGATTATTTTACAATGCTCTCGCTGCACCCGTTGACCGTCTTGATGCGGATAAAGCTTAATGAATTGTCGTCAGTTATTATTTCTGACGTGTGTCCTTATGACTGTATATGTGTATTTATATTTTATTAAAAAGCGGTTGTTAATGGATGTGAATGTTAAAAAGCAATAGTGGAGCGGTAGCGAAGTTGATACTGATGAAATCAACAGTGAAAGTGACCTTATGAATGCAAGACTAGGACAAGCTTATAACTATAAGAATTAGGTAGGAAATTGTTCGCAAAAATATCGCTAAACTTCGCTGCCACTCTATTTGCACTGACCCTAATCAGAAGACTGTATGAAAAGATTTGTACTTACCGTTGGTTGTTATGTTAAACTGATATTACACGCTCAAATACGGAATAAGATTGGCTGGAACCAATATCAGAATAGCCACGTCTCTTCCTCAAATGAAGACTTTAGAAAGTGTGAGCAAGACAACTAGTCTTCTCTAATACAGCTCATCTTATTCTTTACTTGGGCGAGTTATTACTCTATGGAGATTACATTTAAATGAAAAGTGGATAAATCACTTTAAAAAAGAGTAAATAAGGAAGTAATACTTTTTATTGCCACACTGGTAATAACATCTGTAGTTCTAGCCTAGCTAGAATGCCATACACGGACAAAGCGACAAAACTGTCATGCACGATCGCTTTCGCATACGCAAAGTAACAAAGACAGACACGTCTCGAGTTCTGTTTTTTTTTCTCTTCGGTGGCATCAGGCATGCAAGACTGCACTATTTTAATAATAAATCGGCTAAACATAATATTAAATTTGTGACAGAAGTATAAGGTGTCAGCCAATGACATTCTATAAACAAGGACTTCGCATCAGTGCGCTATTAAGGGAACCGCCAAAATGTGCTTACTTGTTTTACATTACTGCTTTGTACCAGAGGATATTTGAAAGGACTGGAATGTCAACGAAAATGTATGACAGCAGAGCATAACTGAGGCATACTAAGGTGACATTAGAGACATGTGCCATTTTTTGATTTTCTTATTGTATGATGTGGTGAGTCCATTTACATAGAATGTCATTGGTGTCAGCATTTGCATTTCTGTTGTACACTGATCAGGGTCAGTACTAGCCAGTGTAATCTCCATTTGAGTAAAACCTTGGTTGTAGTTTTATATAGTTGTAGATAGTTTATATAAATGTTTTAGTTCTTATGACGTCGTTCTCTAACATTGATGTAGGATATAAAATAAAAATGGTTAGTAACAATGCATTTAAAACTTCACCGTGAGAATGAAAAACTTCGCCATGTTGCGGAGAATCGTATCATTTGTTAGTTTCGGATTCATGCTAGGTACCGTATATTTTCTCTTCTTTTATTATATTGAGATACAAAGACGTTTTTAAGGGCCAATTCAGATTCAGAAATGCTCGAGCACTTCACAATTAGCGTAAAACGACACTGTTCTACGCTGGATTCGATTTTATAGTTGCATACTATTTTCAGCTCTGTTTGAATGGAATAAGGTTGGTATTTTACCACTTAAAAAGTGCTCGAGCATTTTTCTGCCTAGTCCTACCTAAGTTCATGTTCGAACTTCCGTACGTCAAAATAAATATATACCCGGATATTTAGCGGACGTGTGTTCGAACTCAAACTAAAAATAGTCGGAATCTCAGCCTGAATTCATGCTCAAAGTCGGAATCTGAGCCTAACTGCTGAGCTGGGCTCTACCCAGCCACACAAGGCCGATTTTTGTATGTAAAACGCGAACGTATGTAAAACGGCGACGAATTGCATGGTGTTGCTTGGTTGTCACATTTGTTTTTCAAGCACGGGCGACGATGCTGGCATATTTTTGTGTGCTGGAAAATCGAAGGTACGTCCATTTGACCAGGACCGAGTTTAAAAACCCGCAATTTGAGTTTTCTATTCCCGTGGCCAGGGGAAAATAATTTAAGAGTCCTTTTACAGTTCAGTGGCGCTCTCATCCCAATATTAAAGATTTCTGAATATTGAAAACCCAAAATGAAAAAGTGTTATTCCAACTTACTACAAAAGCCTAAAAAAAAAGCTATTTTTAGTATACTTTTATAGGTTGTAATAATTCCACTTTAACCCTCGGCATGCCTGGTGGAAAAAAGTTACATGGCGTGCCTGGTGGGTCTGTGAGACCCTACATTTTAAATATATTTTTCTCCTATGAATTGGTATCAATTAGTATAATTTATGATTTTATAATTAAATTAAACATGTTTATTAGGACTTTAAATAAAATACGTGTTGGAGTCAACAATATTTTTAATATAATTTTTAATTAAATTTATACCTCGTTTTTTAACGTAAAATTAAACATCTTATGTTTATAAACATGCAAAATCAACTAAAACGAAAGAGATCTCAATCAGACTTTGGGGATCATTAGGCACATATGTTATCTTATATTGTAAGCTAAAATATTTAGTCTTCTTCATTTCCGACATCATGTTCAAGAGCTTTGTTTTTGAAGCAATTTTCGTACTGGAAAATTGCATGATCTAGGCACACGGGGCTCTTGCACATCTCACAGATGTATTGTGTTTTGCGGTCTTTCTTTGATGGACAAACGTGACATCTACGCCTTACACCTGGAGCTGTTTTTTTTACCGGTGGACCTTCTTCGAGACCAATACAGTCGGCAATTCGTTTGCGCAGATCTGTAGAAAGGCGAGTGTTTTTCTGTCTTGATTTTAAATGTGATTCTATCAATGCGACACCCAGATCTTTGATGAAACTTCTGCGATTGTTTTTGCTGTCAGGGCAGTCTCTGACAGTGGCATGTCCATTTCGGAATCTGATTCGGAATCTGAAGAGTTCTCATCAGCGGCTATTTCGAAGAGGTCTTCCTCCGAATCGATCGAATCGGTTTCATGGGTTTCTTCTGTGACCTCATGAGACTCTTCGTCGCTGGAGTTGAATACAATATCATCTTCATGATCTTCGTCCACCTCCTCGAGTAGCAATCTAGCGATTTCACGGTCCCGTAAGGGCCTCTCCATTTTGAACTATAAAAGAATACGACCTTCATGAATAAAACCCATTAAATTCGTAAAAAACTTTAATATACCAAATTATAACAATCAAAATCTAGCGTATTATATAAAAAATGAGTTCCCAGTTAAAATTTAATGTTTATTTTTAACAAATTAGACACAAAACCACTAATAGCAACAAATAAATACTTACATGAAAATGTCACGCCGTATGCCTGGTCGGGTCTGCGAGACCCGAGCGCACTTTACACACGTCCTATCACTATTGGAGCGGGCCCCGGACTGAGGTAGCGGGCGGAGGGCGTCAATTAGTTCACTACGGTCAGCTACTGAGAGCAGTTACGCGCGAAATTCAAATAACAATGAATTATAACGGTTTAACTGCTGCGGTGGGTCTGTCAGACCCAACCAGGCATGCCGAGGGTTAAAGAATATCGAAATAAATGTGGCCTTTATCCAGTCTTTTTCATTTTTTCGAATTTGTACGTTTAGACCTAGGAAAAAACTATAAAATTATTGTATAATTAGTTTGCAGGCCATAACATGAAATAGCCATACAAACATACGCTCGAAAAACATAACTCTCCTTGTGGCGCAGTCTGGTAAAAATAGCTTTAAGGCTTTTGTAGTATATTTGAGTAGGTATTTTAATTTAGGCTATCTTGATTGAGAAATCTCAAATATTTTAATGAGCGTAAAAGGAGCCTTAATAGGTGTTAAACTACACTCGAAACATAGGTTTTATAAGATATTTATTAAAAAACAGAAAAAACACAAGTCTACTTAAAAAAATGAACTAATTCATAGTTCATTTTTTCAGAACTAACTTAAATTAAATCATATCATCCAATCAATGTTAAATCTTATTTAGATGTGAAAAACGATTTTAAAATAAACACACGTCACAAGTTCTTAGCTATAATGTGTTACTAAAAATGTATTTAGCATTTTGATGTCTAAACACATTTATAGTAAGAACCAGAGTTTATCACTTTAGGCACGTATTTTTAGAAATTGTATTCACATAAATTCTAGAATCTACCACGTGTCCCTCACATACATTTGTCGACCATTTTAAACACCAATAAATGAATAAAAACAAAACAATGTTTTATTTTCCCATCTTTATCATTAAGAGGATATGTGAAAAAAATAGGATTTTTCAAAGCATCATATATCATGAAGTATTAACAGTAGGAGTATGATTTGCGGATATGTGTAAATTGAACACATAATTGAAGTTTTGATTAGAGCCAAAACACGATTAAGAGACATTTTCTCTATAGAAAAATAAGCCAAAGTAGGCTCCGTCTGTATCGATAAACGCTTGGAACTGCTAAACAGTGAATAATAGAAACACGAGACTTGATTTAAAAAAAGAGATTGATATTTTATAAATTTTGATTAGAGTAGAAATGAACTTACATAAATAGTAAAATCACAATTAAATAAAGTTTGTTTTACGCAAGCGTCGTTTCAGGCACGCGCGCCGCCCCATCACATTCTCTCGCATCAGGCAGTAATATAAGCTATCACACGCCCATTTCGCTTTAATTATTTTTCGACATAGGCCCTTAACGTTTGAATTAGACTAAAGAAACTACTAAAACATAAAAAAATCATGGGGAAATAAAGAAGAAAAAAAACAAAAATTTCTATTCGATTTATTTTTACAGAAGTCATAACTTCGAATATAAACAATAGCTTAAATCTAAAAATAACAGCACAAAAAAGGTATATTTTATGTAATTTATTATTTATTTATACAATAATTAAAGGAAGGCACTTCTACGGAGTGATACATCTAATTATAGATAAAATAGATTCCCATTAATTTCACATTTAAAACGTTTAAAGAGATTTTATAAACAATTTTATCAATTTAATGATTATTTAAATTTTTTGTATACATTTAGGCCGATAGCAGACAGTCCGCAGAGTCCGCGGCAGACTTTTACTAAAAGACAATAAATTGCACAGAACCACATGAGGAAATAACCCACAGAGACAAAGCTTTTAACTCTTAAGACATCTTCGCATTAGGGTATATTTTCTTAGTCTAAGGAGCGCACAAAATGATCACGTAACGTGTTAGCCCATATATTTTACTCTGGCTGAGCAGGTTTTGTCTTGCCGTCCGGCGAATGAACGCGCATGTACCGCAGCGCCTTGCAGTAGTGTCATATTATCTTTGTTTATCGCATTGCGATTGTCCGCAGCGTTGTCTGTGTGGGATTTTTACTCATGTGACAGAACTCTTTGAGGTACCACCGAACGATCGATATTCTTACTGGTCCGGTACTATCCTTTGCTATGGGTAAACAGCAAAAGGAAGCAATACCTACAATTGGAATTCCTCGACCTTTGATATAATATTGATATCGATTAAAAAGCAATGAGATATCGCATAGTTGGGTGTAGTTACGTACAATATTATTTTCACGTAATAAAAGTACGACACAGACTGAGCGTCGTCGTCTGCGCAGGCCTTCACTTTTATTGGCTTATCTGTATACCACGGGTGTTATTATGATCGATTATAGCTTTTGTCAATATTTTATATTTTGGTGATATTTCAGATAAGCCATTTTATTCACATCTATTTAATATTTAAATCACGATACAGTTATACTACAGCTTTTGAGCCCCTGTTATTAATTAGGTGATAAAAGACAATTACTTGACAACTAATTTTATAAGGTTACCATTTTAGCTAGAAACATGATGTACTCGTATTTCATGATTCATAAACTAAGCTTAACATAAACTCATATTTTTATACGGCGTAATTTTGACGCCTTGGATTTTGGTCCGGATAAGAATTTTGAACAGATTTGGGTTCATTCATACGTTGATACGAATTAAAACGTTTCTCAAGAAATATGAAACGATCACACATCATTAAATAAGAAACGTACACGAAAAATTTGTTTAGCGCTAGCTAGCTTTCCTAAAACAGTATAATTTAAGTTATCCAGGGAAATGTACCCAAATTTTTTTGACTTATAATCTGACGTTACTTTTCTGACTACAACTTTGACTATATATTATAAGGACTAGCCTTGCGGTAGCATTTCCCCTCTGCCACGGTATAAGCACAATTGATCTTGTGCATTTACATTCAATTTTACACCTTATCACTAAACGAGACAGCCTATAATTGCGAAATAATAACTTCGAACTTAGAACGTTTTGGGTTCACACGAGACTACTTTTCATGATTTTTAACATTCAAAATTAGAATCTAAAGTTATGGGGAATAAAATCCAAAGTTGCGGATTTCATGTTACCTCGCCCCCCGCAAAAAGTGGCAGAAATGTTTGTTAGTAGAATTACACGCGTAACCAGTTCACATATAAATAGTCAAAGGACTACAATGATAATCTCATATAGAGGTGCAATGAAAGAGCATCCCCGAGTGACGAAACCTGAGTTCATCTGGCGCACCCTGGCTTGTCAGCCTTGAAACTATCATTGCTGACTTGATGATCTTTACACTTGAGCGTCATGCAGACAATAAATAAGAATTTCTTATATTTATTTATAGCTATTTGTAGCATAAGATACAAATTATATTTAAAGGTACTTTCCCCAGATAATATCACTCACAAATGCTAAAAAATTTATACAGGGTCCAACTTAATATGCTGACAGTTTTTTAAGAGGATGTTCAGACCATCAAACTGAACAACGTTCACTATGGGACCAACATCGAAATCGCGATAAAAAATCAGCTGTCCCATAAATTTGGCTCGAGTAGGTTTCCACTTTTGTATGGGACAGCAGATTTTTTTTTTGCGATTTCGTTGTTGCTGCCATAGAGAAAGTTGTTCAGTTTGACGGTCTGGTCATCCACTTAAAAAGTGTCAGCATATTAAGAAAGACCCTATATACTATGTTGTTGAACAAAATACCAAAAGTACTATAATGCATTCCAAATAAGGACGAAAAGATTTTCCGATTCCTGTATAGCTTTCTGGCCAATTATGATTAGCAAATATAAGTTATTGATCAGAAAGATATACTATCCGACATATCTTGCACGTTACTAAAGCTATTCTAAGATAAGTGAGAGGAAGTGTTACAAATCACTGTTTCTGTAATTCAAAATAGACTTAAAATTTCGTTGCTATTTGGAATGGAGTATAGTTAATCATTTCGGAAAACACTTTTACTATATTTAATTAAAATTTAATATTAAAAAAATCAGGTTCCCTATAATATAATATACAGTTAAAGAAAAATAAATTATTCTCAAGTATCTTGTGCAGAAAAAATTATGCAAAAATAGATAAAATAATACTTGTACTATCTCAATTGGAAATAAACAGCAATTTTTTTTTATAGTTCGAGTAAACTGGCTTCACTCCAGCTATGAAAAATTACATCTATAGTAAGAAATAGTCCGGAATATTGAATTGAAACCTAAGGGGCCTGTTTCACTACTTCTGGATAAGTTCTTAATAGGTTATCTGACTGATCTTTTGACCAATTTTGTATGAAAGACATGTCAAACGAAGAACAAGAACATCTGGAAGTGGTGAAACAAGAAATATTTTTGTCCTAAAATAAATTAAAGTCGCCCAAATGAGATTATAGATTACAATTTTTGAAATACGCAAGGTAAAGGATAGATGTATATGGCTTTGTTAAATTAATTATGGCATTACGAAACAGCTAATCTCGACATAATGATGACGAAATTATCCTTCATTTCATCTAACATTAGATTTAAAAAAAAAACATTTAGGTATTGGAATGGATGTTTTATAAAAAGGATGTAAATTAATCAAACATAATATTGTTGTATAATAAATCAATGTATATTTGTCGAAATAAAGACATGCTTTTCACAAAATATAATCTACAATTTTAATCTAAAATTTATTTAAATGTCAATTCAAATTTTTATTGGAAAATATTCGGTCGATCATTAAAGGTTGAAAATTTCAGAATCCGATGGACGGGATTGAACCCTTAGCTACCAACACCCTGTCGATACCTTCCGAATTTTCATTCATTCATTTAACACAACATGGCTATAACATGTTAATAAACAATAATATTTAGAAATAAGTATAACTAAATAAAAATTGCCATATAAACATTTCGGTTCAAAATATTTTGAAGCCGTCTAACAAACCTTAGTTTAGCCGGATAATCTTCAAGTGTCAATAAATCTCTTATTTCATATAACAATGTAATTTGTGAATCAATAACAAATCACAAAACAAAATACTATATAATACTTTCATCGAGGTAACCTTGTAGTACAAAATGCAGTTTTTTCAATAACTTTCGTTAAAAATGTAAATAAATGCATTGTTGTTATAAATGCCTCGTCTTTTTTATCCATATTTTACTGCAAATTATATAATTAATGGAGATGCAACCAACCATTTTTCATGTATCATAAATAGATTACATATAGTAAAACATAATGTTCGAAAAAAAAAAAGTGTTTTAATCATGCAACCGTACCTAATTCCAATGGGACACAGTACGGTAAGATCAGACCTATCAAATTTGAAACCGATCTAAACGAAAATCCGCATAATATTGGATAAATTTCAATAACCATATACAATCCGGTCACATTATCTATGAACCTGGCGTCGATACGCTATATCGGCGCTCTGGTTTCGTTTGAAACCGTGTGTACAGTCGCCATCAGATATATCACAGCAAACAAGATGGACAAATATTTCTAAGCAGTTCTAATTTTCAATAATTTCTTTTGCACATAACCATTGACGTAGAATTCTATGGACGCCGGGTCTAGTGCAAAATACTCGAATAAAGTGTCCGAGACTAAAATACACAAACCTAAGTACATATAGTAATATAAACCAACTAAAAACATTGAAAATGCTGAAATTCTTATCCATCCCACTTCCCTATCGGGGCACGGCGCGCACCGCGCGCCAACGCTTGCGCGTAGTCGTCCGATCGAACGAAGACTATTGCGTAATTCGTTCTCTTTTTTACGTTGTCGTTCTCTTTTTATTCTGACACTTTTGAGCGCGGACCCTCCACCCAGTAGTGGTAAGTCAATGCACATAACCAATCAAAAATATCTGAACGCCTAGAACATCAAATATATCTAGGCAGGCAAAGTGATCATAAACATCTAAGCAGTTTAGCAAAAAAGACCTCCTTTGGTATACATTTCAATTTTAAATAACATGGTATAGAAATTATTGAAAATTAGCTGTTCAGATATTTATGACAAAATACATGATTAGATATTACTGGAAATAATTTATTGAAAATGAGCGCTGCTCACAAATATTTGAACACCTTGTATGCTACGATATATCTGATGGCGACTGTACTAAATTATCGAGACGCGTATTGGCAACGATGATAACTGTACTGACGCGATTATTAAGTCCGTACGGACACGAAGGGGGAACCGAGGGGTATCGCATTCCAGCGAGGTGCAGAAATAATGTGAGCGGGTTGTATGTTCATAATAATTATTCAACACCCACATTCAAGAGACTTTAGAATTTGAAATTCCCTTCTAATATATATTTTTTATAGTTTTACACATTGAAGCTAGTATCACTGCCACATTTACTGCCAGTTGCACGTATGTTCATTGCAGTCACTTTTTTCTTGTTGACATAATAAAAGCTAGCAAGAGATTTAATGGAGGATTAACTTTAATGAACGAACGTGCAACTGACTGTTAGACAAGTCAACACATACAATAGTGACAGAATTATTAAAAGCTCATGTTTTATAATTATCTATAGAAATGTTCATCTTTTTTTGGAGTGTCGGTGGCAAGGGAATAGTTTGAAGTTTGACGAATTAGTTTAGCTTGGTAAAATGAACTTTATTGCTCTAAAAATAAGTATCATTGGATATCTAGCACACGTAGCCATGGTAATTTTGTTTTATAACAAAATACCCGTGTATACGGGTCGCTAAAGCCCAATCTTTGTACACGAATACTACTAGATTGTTAATTTTAATGATTATTCCTTTAAAGTATCAAGAATCTTTTATTACAGTGCAAATTGCAATAACCAATAACGAAAAATTTACTCTTTTGCAACCTATTTTCATAGTAATAAAATCCATATTCAAACACCAACTGTCAAACCACCTTAGGTGCGTTATACAGAAGAGACGTGTGACGGTGGCTGATAGTCAAAGTAACACAATTATAAACCTTATAGTACGTAGCATAGCGTCGTTTGGAGAATTACGTCCGCGCCTCCAAGCGACGTCACCCGGAGGCGCGGGAGCGATTCTCCTTTACGACAAAAACGACGCTATGCTACGTACTATAAGGTTTATATTGTGTTACTTAGATTATCCGCCACCGCGACACGTCTCTTCTGTATAAGCCGTGGCTTAGGTTGTCATTGGTAGCTAAATGCGAAGTAAATATGTATAAAACTAATCTAAGCTCACAGCTTCGACGTAGGTACGACATCTCGCCACCAGGGGGCGCGCTCGAACGTACCCGGGTGACTGAAGAATGCTTTTTGTAGGTTTTGGTACAGCTGGAAAGATAGAGAAATAAGTTTTATTATAATAGTGCATGCATATGCTTCCCCGAGGAGGTCAGTCAGAGATATTCTGAAAACAGAACATCCACGTTTCAACAGTAGTACCGCAACTGTCCAGTGTGACGGGTAGTGAGCCCGCCGCCACTTATAACAGACAGTGGGTACAATACATGCCGCGAAATTGAAGCTTGCAGGTTTCCTCATTGTGTTTTCTTTCACCACAAAGTCAGTGGTGTTACAAATCTCGGATAAATTCAGAAAAACTCAATGGTACGAGTCGGACTGGACATGGATCGAACCATCGCCTCCTGCACGGAGGCAAGGTTACTCGCCACTGAACCACCATGGCTTATTATTATACAGATTTTCATTGATAGACCATGCAATCAACGAGAATGTATGACAAGATGAACGAGAATATCGTTCTTCTTCTTATCGTCTGGGCAGCAAGCCCTGGTGTCAGAGTTTTTTCAGACCGTTTTACGGCCTCCGACGTGGTTTTTATGTAACGACGACGAGTAGCCGGGACCAACGGCTTAACGTGCCATCCGAAGCACGGAATCATCTTTCTTTTCAGACAATCAGGTGATTCAGTCTGCACGAGACGCTTAGACCACGGAGAACGACGTGAACGTAATTTAGAATTCTAAAGGAAGTTAGAGGTATGTCAGGATCACCCAAAGTGGAGAAGAAGAATCCCATAAAATCTGCCTATCCCCCTGGGAAAAAAGCGCGAGTTTATGAACGTTTGTATGTACAATACATGCCGTTTTTGGATTCGTCTGCCATAGGCAGTCCAGTTAAAGTATCCCATGCTTAAAATCCATAAGGAAAATCTAGAATAACGCTAGTAGCACTGGGTTTAAGATAAGAAATAAGACAAAAAGCAATACTCACTTTACCATCACTCTTCCCCAGAACAGAATTCAAGACGAAATCAGTCGGCGCGAGCGCATCAACCACACTAACCACCTCCCCCTTCACTTCCCCGCACATTTCCAAAACCCCCTCCCTCACCAATCTCGCCAAAGACTCCCCTTGTGCGAATCCACCTTGATACAACTCTACTAAATGTTGATCCAATGACCATAGACCATATAGAATGAAATGTTTGTATAAAACTGGTTGTAGGTCCTTGTCTTTTTCGTCTATGGATTGCAGAGAGAATATGATGGCTAGATATTCGGCGTAGACTTTGGTTAGGGTCTTCCATCTGTAGACTTGAGATTTTGTTTTCGCTTGGAACTTTGACAGGCCTTTCGATAGTTCTGATTCGTATTTTTCGTGCGTCTGTTTTAGTAGCCAGCAGAGTAGCCATTTGTAAGTTGATGTTATGACTGTAAAGAAAGGTTATATTTTAAACTGGAGTTCCGCCACTTCGTCCGCACAATTATATACCAGACTTAAAGTCAGATCATAAGCTATCAAACAAAAAGTTCCATCAAAATCGGTTCAGTAGTTTCTGCGTGATGTTTGCACAAACAAACAGACAGACAAAAATTATAAAAAGGTTGATTTGGAGTCAGGGACATCAGAAAATCTTTTTTTTTTAAATATCTTCAATGTACACTTCGATGAATGACTATAACACCTTAATAAAAAAACATAAAAAACCGGCCAAGTGCGTGTCGTGCATGTCGGGTAGGTACCCTAAAAAAAATATTTTTCAAGATTTTATTTTACCATTTTGTAGGCGTGATAAATATGTATACCCATGTCAAATTACAGCTTTCTAGTGCTAAGCGTCTCTGAGCTAAGCCGCGGACAGACGGACAGCCGGATGGACATGGCGAAACTATAAGAGTTCCTTGTTGACTACGGAACCCGAAAAACTGTCAAAGCCAATAGGAAAGGCAAGCAAGTAAAACAAAGACAAAGGTAAAATCTCATTCATCCTAGCAGGATGATCAGACCGTCAAACTGAACAACTTTCTCTACGGGACCAACATCGAAATCACGAAAAAAAAACAGCTGTTCCATACAAAACTGCAAACCTACTCGAGCCAAACGTATGGGGCAGGTGATTTTTTTCGCGATTTCGATGTTGGTTCCATAAAGTTGTTCAGTTTGACGGTCTGATCATCCCAAGGACCCTTTATGCATCACTTACACTGCGGCGTCTTCAACTGCCTAGTCTCAGTACAATCGAACTTCATGCTCAATATTTTATTAAAATCGTTGATGAAAGCAACGGTGCCTAGCGGAGAGTCCACCGCATTGCCGGCGAGCGCCGACTCGTACTGCCTGAGAAGCCAGTTGCCGGCCTGCTGCTGCAGTACATTGTTGTCTCCTTCGTATGTGACCGTTGGATCGTGGTTGTTTCTGATGTCACCCAGGCTTGAACACTGCGGATTGAGAAAGATTCATAAAAATATCTTGGTTATTTAACACTTTCGATGCTGACGACCTACATCGTAGGTCGGCGTGAATTGGGCCGCAGTGCTGAAGAACCCACGTAACGAGTCGGTTAAGTTACTGCGCGAGTCACCGACAACCATACGCCTGTGCGGGTGACCCACGACCGACGAGGGGGGTCAAGTTCTATTGCAATCACCTGTACTCATGACCTACAGCATGAGTCACCTTAACCTTACGCCTATGCGGGTGACCTACAAGGTAAGCCATTTTGTCTGTGGGGGGTCAACATTAGCACTGCACGAGGATCATGATTTTGAGCTTAGTAGCGAAAGTGTTAATGAAAGCGTTAGTGGTAAAGAAATTGAGTTTGCATAAATTTTGCGTGTTTGGTAATCTGCACACTGAAGTTTTCTGAATTTGCGTGTCTGGTGATTTGCACAATAATATTATAGTTAATTTGTATTGAAATTCATTTCACAAATTACCAAACACGCAAAGGAGTTATGTTAATTCGCATATCTGGTGCAAAGCGTTGTAAGAATATTAAGGGCCTGCCTGTTTCACCACATCTCAATAAGTTCTTTGAATGGCTTATCTGACAGCTCTTTTGACATATTTTTCATAAAAAATATGACAAGCGATTCGTCAGATAAGCTATTAAGAGTTAAGAAGCCCTTAGTATTAGGTAGCCCAGACATTTTACGGTTTCAGCCGGGATTAATAAAGAATTTTTTTTTTTTTTGTATATCAGTTAAGAGCCAATCTGAGCCTAGACATTTACAAAAATAAAATAAAAATCACGTTAACAGTCCCAAAACTAAAATTTAGAATTTACTTCGTTCTAAAAAACTTGACGGTCAATTTTTTTTTCACATTTTAAAGGTTTACCATTATACAACGTGTTAATGAATAAGCGCAAAACCTCATACACCCCAACTGATTTATAAGAAAATAATTAGATTGAAATAATAATGCCATTATTTTGATAATTAAATTTGAAGTTATTCGCATTTTAAGTTTTGAGGCAAAAATTATTTGTTATCATTTCAGCAATGAATGAAAGCGCTAGCGTACTCGTGGATATATTTTAAGAATCTTATTTTGGTAGTAAGTAGGGTAAGTGTGCCTGTGCGGTGGGATGAGATCGAGTTCAGTACATTTAAAATTTTCCAAACATTTAAAATCGAATTATCATGGTTTCAACATAGGATATTTAATATTTTGAAAAAAAAAATCCTATGTTGAAACCATGATAATTCGATTCTGCTCTCGATTCTAAACAAACTACTTTCTAGTTTTGCGTTAATTCATTAACACGTTGTATAACACTTCAAACACGGAGTAACGTTTTAGTTTACTTTAAAGCTATGAAAAATACGTTTGTATTTTCTAATTAATAACTCACTTTTTTAAATTTCGATGGCTATTTTGTTGCTCAAAAGTCATTTATATTGTTGAATCTAATTAAAATGAGTGGATTGGTATTAATATTATTAGGTTAAAAGCATTCTGGGAGAAGCTATTTAGACTTCGTCTTTTTGTCACTAAATGGTTTCGGTTACAGTTTAATATTCCCATTCATAATTACTCCCCTCCTAAACTCCGTAAAATGACAGGGCTATATGTGTGTAGACTTAAGAGCCCTACCTTCAGGAAGCCGTGTCCCCCGCAGGCCTCGCGGCACTCCTGGGCCGCACGCAGCACGTCGCCGGTGATGGCCGGCTTGCTGCTGGACACCATCGCGTGGATCTCTGAAACCGCCTCACTCTGTACAACCAACAGAATTCTACTATCAATCACAAAAATACGACTCTTTCTTGTTGTTTTTATATCAGTATTTTGATGGTTCGCCAATCATTATAGATCTATACAAGGTGTTACAAAAATACTAATAAACATTTAAGGGGGTGATTTAGACCATCAAACTGAACAAATCACTATGAGACCAAAATCGAAATCGCGAAAAAAAATCTGATGTCTTTTTTTCGCGATTTCGATGTTGGTCCCATAGTAAAAGTTGTTCAGTTTGATGGTCTAAACAACCCTCGTAAAAGTTTTAAACGTTTATTTTTACTTTTGTAAAATTGTGTTTTTCCGTGACTAACTAACAGACAACCCGCAACCTAAAAGTAGAAATTTGGAATACATATTCAAAAAAGGATGTAGGAGTTCACTAAGAAAGGAATTTTCTAAGATGCCTTGATTAAATGAGAGTCAAAAGTATTTTCAAGCCGCCTTAGCCTCCGTGACTTAACAAATACACCGCTATCTAAAGAACGGGCCAACTGCTTAACGTGCCTTACGAATCACAAAGGCGCTCGAGTTATTTAAACAAGGTGTAACAAAACACTATCACAACACTGTTTTTACTTCAGTAACTTACAACGCGTTAGTCGAATGTACTTTCTTTATTTCTTTCTTATAACAGTTAAATCCAGTGGCCTACAGTATCATTTGATCCTTATTTCGTACAAATTGGTCCTTCGAGCCGGATTTCCATTTTTTTTTAACGTTTTTTTCTATAGTGAAAGTCGTTCGTTGTCATGGTCTTAACCATAATTTTAAATATTATTAAAGTGTTTTATTACACCCTGTAAAATATAGTATGTATTTCTCTGGTACTAACCAAGTTATCAACTTTGATTCCCGCGTTGGACTTCTCTACAATGTTGAGGTAGACTCTGGTGAAGCTCTCTATGTATATCCTGAAGACAACAGCCGCCGACACGTGCCCGAATAGTCGCCATTGCTGCGAAACGCAAATAATAAAATACAGTATGTAAACTAACTACAGGCAAACCTTTAAACCACATACTCTACCTGAACATCTTTTACTATGGGAGCAAACATGTCATCGCAAAAAAAAACGTATGAACGAACAGCAGATATTTTTTATTTAACTTAACTCCGTCATCTAGCGACAGAATCAGAGAACAACGGGTAGATACGCTTATCTTATTATGGGGCCTGGCAGGCTACCAACACTTCGACCCAAATGGATCTTTTGGGTTGACCCATATACAACGTGTTAATGAATTAACGCAAAACTAGAAAGTAGTTTGTTTAGAATCGAGAGCAGAATCTAATTATCATGTTTTCAACATAGGGAATTTTTTTCAAAATATTCAATAATTTTTTTGTAAAATTTAAAATTTACTGAACTCGATGTTAACCCACCGCAAGGGCATACACATCCTACTTACTAGCAAAACAAAATTCTTAAAATGTCTACATAAGTACGCTAGCGCTTTCATTAATTGCTGAAATTACAACAAATCATTTTTACCTGAAATCGTAAAAAGCGAATAACTTTAAATTTTAACTATCAAAATAATGAAATTATTGTTTCAATCTAATTACTTTGTTATAAATCAGTTGGGGTGTATGAGGTTTTGCGTTTATTCATTAACACGTTGTATATTTATGTTCTTTATAATACATGGTAAATTATGGGAGGCAATACCCGCCTAGGGAAAGAAACCAGTAATCTCCCGGTGTTGGATAACTATCTCCCAGAAGGCACATGCGTTTAGCCACCAAAACATCTCAGTCACAAAGTTAATATTTCATGTTTTCTTCCTCCTCTACACACGCTCGCTCGGGTCTAGGGTGAGCTTCATATTGTGCATCATCGTGCCGGTGGAGTAGTGCCCGGTGAGGGATCCGACGATAGCACTTTGCTCCTGCTGCTGTTCAGTATGAACTTCGGGATTCTTGTTATCATATTGCAGTGTTCTTCTTATCTTGTATAGAAGCCCTGGCGTCTTATCCTGGCCTGGTATCTTGGACGGTACTAAAGCTGTTCTTATTATCGTGTGGGCAAGCCCTGGTGTCAGAGTTTTTTCATACCGCCTTACGGCCTCTGACGTGGTTTTTATGTAACGACTACTACCACGAGAGATAGTAGCCGGGACCAACGGGTTAACGTGCCATCCGAAGCACGGAATCATCTTTCTTTCAGACAATCAGGTGATTCGGCAATGTCTGAACTGGAGAAAAACGCACTGACATATCACTTGGTGTCCCCCGTGGGAATCGAACCTACGACCTCCATGTCAAGAACACAATGCTCATAACCATTAGACTAACATTGCAGTGTTGCAGACCCGAGAGACCGAGGGTAGATACTAACGTGTAACTGATAATCGAGTAATGGTATCTCGTCATTTTTGTTGCCGAACTGTGTGCGTGTCGCCGCGTACCGTATCGCGATCGACACCGCGCTTGCTATCGAGTGACAGCTCTCCTGCATTATACCGATACGACCTGCAATTAAGACAAATGATAAATTAAAAATAAGTCTTTAAACACATATAGGGTCCTTCTTAATATGCTGACCCTTTTTTAAGATGATCAGACCGTCAAACTGAACAACTTTCTCTACGGGACCAGCATTGTATCCCCTTAAAAAAGGGTCAGCATATTAAGAAGGACCCTGTATAAGCCCCTCCAACGAGGATTTTCCAGAAGTTTTCCAAGTATCGCTATAGCTCAGTTCCAATCCATATCAAACTTTCAAAATGTTGTTCCTTGAAATAAAAACGAGTAATTTTACGTCTGAATGATTTCCGTAAATAAAATGTCACTCTCTTTACATGATTTGGAACAGGACGGAGCGATGAATATGCCATCTGTTGATCTCGCAGGCTCAATAGATAAAAAATTGTAAGTTCAATAATATCGCTTCCGTGGGAGTTCAAGGGTTAAGAGGTAAATTTAAAGAAAAGAAAAATAACACGCTCATTACAAAAAACAATACTCTTCCTCTTTCTTTTAAACTTTCCATGAGGAACATGGGTCGAAAAACGAAACCAATTTTGGACCTTCCATACAAAAGTGCAGATCAGATTTATTTTGTATGGGAAGTACAACATTTTTTTTTCGTTTTTCGCCCCACCTTAGGTAAAGTTGTTTAGTTGCATTGTCTGAATACACCCTTAAAAGGAAAGTCCCTCGTTACGTTCCAGTATAAAATAATGTAGCAAATTAGTAAAAACTTTTAAAACTCAGCCCGCTTGTGAGAGTGAGACCTAAACTAGATCGAGACCCACAAAAAACAAAAGGATTCTCCACCTTAACTTAATATAAATTAAAACACATTACCTGCTGACAAATTCTCGAGTGCAGCGCCAAGTATTCTAGAAGGTTCAGAAAAGGAACTCTCGTAGACGCCATCTTCTGTGACGTCAGCGGTTCTGTTCAACAGGTTCTCCCGTGGTATCCGGTATTGGTTGAACATTATGAACCTGCAATATTCATATTCAGTTCTTAATTAATAAATAGAAACAAAAAAAACTGAAATCGGAGGACGTACAAAGACCAAAATTGGCATTTACATTGACAAGCATGTTTGAAGGGCGGTCCGGAAGCTGCCGGAAGGCGTTCCATGCTACCCCAGCCAGTTCGTAGTCTCCTTTCTAGAACTCTGACTCCCCAGGTTGTCAGTTCTTTGGCAGATGTGACCAGCCCATTGCCCCTTAAGCTTGCTAATTTACAGAGCAATATCAACAACTTTAGTCCTCTGACGTAACACCTCATTACCAATGTGATCTCTCAGAAAAACACCGAGCATAGTTATCTCCATAGCTTGTTGAGCCACTTTGTATTATTGAACTATTCCTATCGTCACGGTCCACGAAGTCCAATAGTCCCCGAGTGTGTATGGGAAGGTAGAAAGTTTCCTTTGACCAGTTTTTCGTGAATATCACGAAAGTCTGTTACAATTTGCGTTATGACTACATCTCTACATCCATAACCTTAAAATCTAACCAAAACCCGCCATAAAAATATATTGCAAATATATTGAGATCTTTACTTCTACCGTTTTCCTCATACTTTTTCTATATTACCAAGAACATGTGTGTGTACCTACTTATCTATAAACAATGAGGAAATATAATATATTATGTGTCATCTGATAATATTATCACAATACTATCATTATGTAATATGATAAGTGTTGATAATGATATAATTATTCACTAGTCATGTTTTTTATCGCTTTATCGCTTATCTAGACTATAACTAGTTTAAAATCCGATGCGGTTTCATAAATGTTATCGATGAAGGAAACCTGCATACTTCAATACATGCTTGAATTTCAAGGCTTGTATTCAATGTACAATCAGAAAGAAGTGCTATTTTTGAATTGTGGTCGAATGATGCATAATTTCCATGGTAATTTTGACGTCTTCTACTGCCGATTTGAACGTGTGACTTTCAAAAATCGCACTAGGTACAGGTCACTTTTTGTTTACTCTTTACTCAAATTACGGAGCGTGCTCGAATCTTTTTGCACAATTCGTCAAGATTTTTGTTTTTTAATTTATTTTTTATTTACCTTCGAGATTAATTATCTTGGATCTTAGATGTCGTTGAATGTTTCACAAAATAAGTTTCTTTTAGTGAATTACTTATTTATTCTTTTTTTATTTAAATGTTGTCGAGAAGTAGGTGTTTCGCTTCTGTCTTATGCTTCTCAGCCATTTTATTAACATCCATTATTAATCTCCATATTTTTTTAACTATTGTTCTAAAGTGCACGTTTTTGTAGAGACATGCCGATAAACTATGCATTATAAAATTAATGACGTCCGATAAGACTGCCCTTGATCATTTGATAACATACAACACATAAACTCACGACCACAATCCTTTTCAGTGTAGTCATAAACTTTGCTACAACCACCAATTAACTTTTGAATCTTGCCGAAGCAGAAGCTTGAAGGTTTCAGAATGGGTTGATGTATCATACAGCGAGAACGCAGCGGAATACCGGCGATATAGCTTGTGTGATATGGCCCTAACGCCGGATTCGACCAAGCGCGGGTAAATTTTATTCATAGATTAAGTCGCCGGTTACTCTAGGGTAAACTGATTTTGCGCTTTACCAACCAATCTATGAATAAGTTGAGAGTATATTTTACACGCCCAATTTCGACGGCGTAAAGCTTATACCGAGAATAATGAAATGTCAATGTCACTTAAATAAAAATAAAAATAATAATAATAAAGGTGGATTATACAAAGTTATTTCGGAGTAAATAGTAAGAGTAAAATTATTCCTTGTATAGTAATACAAGGAATAATTTTACTCTTACTATTTACTCCGATTCATCATATCATACTATCTCTACTCTTACTCTTCTATGAATCAAAGTAAAAAAACAACAAACCCATTATCGATGCCATTAACGCCGATCTTCTCTCCCATGTCCCCAACGATCAGGCCAGGGTATGTCTCCAGGGTGTCAGGGTTTCTGATGGGCACCACGAACCCGTGCAGGCCGTGGTTCGTCCCGTCCGGCATGATCAGCTGGGCGAAGAGTAGCGCGTGCGTGCATGACCTTCCTGTAGACATAATAGGACTCATTAATAAAGTTATAGCCTGTAGGATCCCACTGAAAAGCCTCCTCTTACGAGTAAGGGCGAGAGGGAGTGGGCTATACTCCACCACGCGGGCCCAGTATGTGTTGGTGGAGGCAACTTAGTGGTCAACTTGCTGTCAGAGAATTTACAAACCGCCAATAGGCCTCTAAACTGGCTTAACGAATAGTTACACCGCCATCCGACGGAAATATCCGGGACCAACAGCTTAACGTGCCTTCCGAAGCACGGAGTCGCTCGAGATGAAATACCACTAAACGGTAACCCATCCCACCCATAATGTATAAAAAATCTTTCGATGAAGTATATGTAGAAATTCATTTTAGTACCCATGTGTGTCACTCATAACTTACTATTCATAATAATTTGTTAACAAATATATGTCCAATTTAAACTATAAATCGCACGATTTAGATAAAAAAAGGTATGCCAAAAATCATTCGAGGTTGTAGTTTACTATAACGAAACTGATAAGAGCCATATAACGTACAAAAACTGATTAAGTATAGTTGCGATAATTTTTTTTTTTTTTTAGCGGTACTACAAAGCTTATCACTGTGATGCAATGTAACATGAAACTAAACTACATATACTATACACCGTGTTCCTGAGGTTATGCATTAACTTTGGCCTGTTATTGAGACTTATTTATTTAGCGATTTCAAATTTTGTCCCATAGCGAAATATGATCAAATTAATGGTCTTAATAACAGACCAAAATTTATGCATAACCTCAGGAACACCTTGTCTAATAACATTGTAAACGTGGCGTGGTATTTTGAAGATATTTACTTAAAAACTACTGAACCCATTTGGATGGGGGATCTCAAAAGCTTAGGGCTTAGTTTGGATTAACATTTAGTCTTCATTTTATCGGTTTCAATCGGTTCATTCTATCTAAACTTATGAGTGTTTAAAGTCAGTGGTCTGCGCGTACTAAGTCGCGTTTGTAGTTCCTACATGCATGCAATACATAGACATCAAAGAGAGAATATAACATGTACACACATAGTTGGACCTTATGTCCATGAACATAGAGTTCAACTATGGGTAGCTTGATCTGTCGCCGTGTGTACACACTGTAAACTGAGCGCTCGTTGGCATAGTCGAGCTTCGGTATTGGAAACGATCACCGAAGTTAAGCAACGCCAGGTCCGGTCAGTCTTTGGATAGGTGACCGTTTGTTTAGTGGTATTTCATCTCGAGCGTTTCCAGGCTTCGGAAGGCACGTTAAGCAGTTGGTCCCAGATAGTACCGTCAGATGGCGTTGTTTTTATTCGTTAAGTTAAGATGCCTATTAAAACGGCTTGAAAATTCTCTGACAGCAAGTTGACCACTAACTTGCCTCCACCAACATGCACTGGGCCCGCGAGGTGGAGTATGGCCCATTCCCTCTCACCATTATTCGTGAGAGGAGGCCTTTGCCCTGCAGTGGGATTCTACAGGCTATAACTTACATACACTGTAAACAACATCTCAATGTTGAATACACTGGAAGAAATGGACGAATAAATAAAGCCTCTGCGAGTGACGAAACCTGAGGGGAGACGCGTCGTCGGGGAGACGGCTAATTTCGAGAAAACAGCGCAATTTTATCTTATTTGCACTGATACAGAATATACAGGGTTCAACTTTATACGCTGGCGGATTTTAAGAGAATGATCAGACCATCAAACTAAAGAACTTTCTGTATGGAGCCAACATTGAAATCGCGAAAAAAAATCTGCTATCTCATACAAGCGTTGTCACCGGCAACATTATTATTAATGGTGCTATCTTAATTGGCAGGATTATTTTAACGAAAGATCTAAAGATCGAAAGAGAAAGGGATCTGGTATAAAACCATGCAAAGTGAACCTCCTCGTATACCCTGGTTCAGTGATTCCTGTCTTAGTAGGAAGTTAGTTAAAATAACTTTTAGGCTGAGATCCGGACACATTCCACTAAATAAATTTGCGTTTTTAATGAAAAAGGCACCCTCACCTAACTGTGAGGTGTGCGGTATTGTGGAGGATGTCCAGCATTTATTAGTGGAATGTGTCAGGTACCAATCGCAGAGGCTAAAATGGTGTACCTTTTTATTATGTATAGTACTAGTGTTTAGTTGTGTATTCGTTTGGATGTGTTAGGTTTTCATTTTATTGTTGTGTAGTCTCAAGGTTAAGGCACGATGGCATAACCTCTGTTTTAAAAGCCCCTATAAAAAAAAATATATATATAGAATAAAAAAAACAATTATTATTAACAAATATAAATATAGGAAAACATTATAAATGACATACATAAATATTCTTACACCCTGCACATGCATTTTATTGGTAATATTTTATGCGATATCGGCTTTTTTTGAAGCTATAAACATTAACTGCAGTGCATGTTGAAATCTAATACATGTTTTAAGAAAAACAATGCCATGCAACGTTGCGACATGTTTTTGAACTTTACACAGACACAGACGAAGTGGCGTGCAACAGCTAGTATTAAATAAAATAGACACGCAATTTTACCTAGATTACCAACCCAGCATTTAGCGGCCTCGAAGTCCGGCGTGTGCACGACGAACTGTTTGCGCGCCGCGTCGTACGTCGCCGTGGTGCGCATGAGTCGAGCGTCCGACCCGTGCGCTATCTCCGTCAGCGCGAAGCTCGCTAGGATCTGTAGGGACGTGAGAGGTTTTAGGGCGACGTACGACGCGGCCCGCACCGCGTCTTACGTCGCCGAGGTACGCATGAGTCGAGCGTCCTACCCGTGCGCTATCTCCGTCAGCGCGAAGCTCGCTAGGATCTGTGGGGAGGTGGAAGGTTTTAGGGCGACATACGACGCCGCTCGCTCCACGTCGTACGTCGCCGTGGTATGCATGAGTCGAGCGTCCGACCCGTGCGCTATCTCTGTCAGCGCGAAGCTCGCTAGGATCTGTGGGGAGGTGGAAGGTTTTAGGGCGAATTACGACGCCGCTCGCTCCGCGTCGTACGTCGCCGTGGTACGCATGAGTCGAACGTCCGACCCGTGCGCTATCTCCGTCAGCGCGAAGCTCGCTAGGATCTGTAGGGACGTGAGAGGTTTTAGGGCGACGTACGACGCGGTCCGCACCGCGTCTTACGTCACCGTGATACTCATGTATCGAGCATCCGACCCGTGCGATATCTCTGTCAGTGCTAAGCTAACTAGGATCTGTAGGGACGTGAGAGGTTTTAGGGCGACGTACGACGCGGTCCGCACCGCGTCTTACGTCACCGTGATACTCATGTATCGAGCATCCGACCCGTGCGCTATCTCCGTCAGCGCGAAGCTCGCTAGGATCTGTAGGGACGTGACAGGTTTTAGGGCGACGTACGACGCGGTCCGCACCGCGTCTTACGTCACCGTGATACTCATGTATCGAGCATCCGACCCGTGCGATATCTCTGTCAGTGCTAAGCTAACTAGGATCTGTAGGGACGTGAGAGGTTTTAGGGCGACGTACGACGCGGTCCGCACCGCGTCTTACGTCACCGTGATACTCATGTATCGAGCATCCGACCCGTGCGCTATCTCCGTCAGCGCGAAGCTCGCTAGGATCTGTAGGGACGTGAGAGGTTATAGGGCGACGTACGACGCGGTCCGCACCGCGTCTTACGTCACCGTGATACTCATGTATCGAGCATCCGACCCGTGCGATATCTCTGTCAGTGCTAAGCTCACTAGGATCTGTAGGGACGTGAGAGGTTTTAGGGCGACGTACGACGCGGTCCGCACCGCGTCTTACGTCACCGTGATACTCATGTATCGAGCATCCGACCCGTGCGCTATCTCCGTCAGCGCGAAGCTCGCTAGGATCTGTGGGGAGGTGGAAGGTTTTAGGGCGACATACGACGCCGCTCGCTGCGCGTCGTACATCGCCGTGGTACGCATGAGTCGAACTTCCGACCCGTGCGCTATCTCCGTCAGCGCGAAGCTCGCTAGGATCTGTAGGGACGTGAGTAGTTTTAGGGCGACGTACGACGCGGACCGCGCCGCGTCTTACGTGGCCGAGGTACGCATGAGTCGAGCGTACGACCCGTGCGCTATCTACGTCAGCGCGAAGCTCGCTAGGATCTGTGGGGAGGTGGAAGGTTTTAGGGCGACATACGACGCCGCTCGCTCCGCGTCGTACGTCGCCGTGGTATGCATGAGTCGAGCGTCCGACCCGTGCGCTATCTCTGTCAGCGCGAAGCTCGCTAGGATCTGTGGGGAGGTGGAAGGTTTTAGGGCGAATTACGACGCCGCTCGCTCCGCGTCGTACGTCGCCGTGGTACGCATGAGTCGAACGTCCGACCCGTGCGCTATCTCCGTCAGCGCGAAGCTCGCTAGGATCTGTAGGGACGTGAGAGGTTTTAGGGCGACGTACGACGCGGTCCGCACCGCGTCTTACGTCACCGTGATACTCATGTATCGAGCATCCGACCCGTGCGATATCTCTGTCAGTGCTAAGCTCACTAGGATCTGTAGGGACGTGAGAGGTTTTAGGGCGACGTACGACGCGGTCCGCACCGCGTCTTACGTCACCGTGATACTCATGTATCGAGCATCCGACCCGTGCGATATCTCTGTCAGTGCTAAGCTCACTAGGATCTGTAGGGACGTGAGAGGTTTTAGGGCGACGTACGACGCGGTCCGCACCGCGTCTTACGTCACCGTGATACTCATGTATCGAGCATCCGACCCGTGCGCTATCTCCGTCAGCGCGAAGCTCGCTAGGATCTGTAGGGACGTGAGAGGTTTTAGGGCGACGTACGACGCGGTCCGCACCGCGTCTTACGTCACCGTGATACTCATGTATCGAGCATCCGACCCGTGCGCTATCTCCGTCAGCGCGAAGCTCGCTAGGATCTGTAGGGACGTGAGAGGTTTTAGGGCGACGTACGACGCGGTCCGCACCGCGTCTTACGTCACCGTGATACTCATGTATCGAGCATCCGACCCGTGCGATATCTCTGTCAGTGCTAAGCTCACTAGGATCTGTAGGGACGTGAGAGGTTTTAGGGCGACGTACGACGCGGTCCGCACCGCGTCTTACGTCACCGTGATACTCATGTATCGAGCATCCGACCCGTGCGATATCTCTGTCAGCGCGAAGCTCGCTAGGATCTGTGGGGAGGTTTTATGATAGGATACAAAGCTCGAAAGTGTTGCTTTTGCATCTTTTCCACCTGACACATATGTTCGTTTTGCAGACTTTAGAACGTCAATCAGACCGTTAATGTAGGATCCTTATTGATTTTTTAAGGGGATGATCAGCTAAGCCAATTGCATAGGACAGCAGTTTTTTTTCGTGTTTAAGGTTATACCCATAGAGAAAGTTATTCAGTTCGATGGTCTGATCATCGTCCTAAAAACCGTCAATAGTTAGACCTTGTATAGCGGTTTTTTTAGGGGATGATTAGCCTAAACAACTTTTTACGGAACTAACATTAATATCGTGGAAAGAACAAATCAGCTGTTTCCAACAAAACTGCAAACATACTCAACCAACATATATTATTTGGATCGAGTAGGTTTGCGTTTTGTTATTACATAAGGGCTTACCTCTCGTTTAGAAATGGTAGCTTCGTAGAACTTTCTGTGTCGCTCCGTGCCCAGGGATAGTAAGGCGTTTGAGAACAGATATATTCCGATCGCCATTTTGACAGATACGCTCGGATTCCACGACTGGACCGCCTCGTTTATTGTCATCAGCGCTCGCGTCTAGAAACAAAAAATCATTTAACTCAATGGATGAGGGCAGTACAGGACCGATCGTGGCGAGCCTATGTCCAGCAGTCTATAGGCTATCTATATGAGATGACCATCATCATCAGCCTACCATAGCTCACTGTTGAACATAGGACTTTCCCAAGGCGCGACACAAAACTTGAATCATCGGCCTTCCTCATCCAGTTGCTCCCCGCTACCATTTTTAGGTCGTTGGTCCAGTGAGCAGCACGTGAGATTTAACACGCTTTTAATTAATTAATCAATCAAATCAGCCCACATCAACCCACTGCTGGGCATACGTCTCCATTTTATTGTGCCACTCCTCACGGTCCTGTGCTAATCTGATCCAATGTGAACCCGCTTTATTTTGGTTTTAATATAGCCTATTCTATTCTAATAAGGAAACAATTTAAACAAAATTCAACCATGAAACAAGAAATATAATCAAAATTCTTAGTTAAGTATTTGTTTTGGCAAATATCTCGTGTGAATATATGATTCAAATGCGATAACGTATAATGCAACGAGTATTATCATTGTTTCCTGTAGTCACAGACTGGTCTGTGATTTAATGCAAATTGTCACGATAATTATAGGCATTAGGCGTCGTCCTAATTGGCAATCACTCGCGCGAGCGTACGACAATCGCACTGCACTTTTTCAGTCACCGATCGCTCGAAATCGCGATTTAACATACCAATCTTCATCGAGTGTCCTAATTGACCATAGCGCAATCACATTAAATTAGATTTGTATGCAGGTTATTCGTTCGATTGGTGCTATGCTTAGACTATTTATATTATGGACGAGTTACGCGTGTAATTCTACTAACAAACATTTATGCCACTTTTAACGGGGGGCGAGGTAACATGAAATCCGTACATTTGTATTTTATCCCCATAACTTTAGATTCTAATTTTGATTGTTAAAAATCATGAAAAGTAGTCTCGTGTGAACCCCAAACGTGATAAGTTCGAAATTATTCCTTACTAAACTGCAATGCCTACTCGACTAAAATGTGGGAGACAGCAGATTTTTTTTTGTTCTGACAGGTTTGCTCCCATAGTAAAAGTTGTTCAGTTTGATGGGTAGAGTACGTGGTTTAAAGGTTAATTACACTTTTCCTTACACCCTGTATAGAAGATACATCATACATACATAAACTCTCGACCAAAATCTCTTTCAGGGTGGTCTCTTGCTTGTAAAACTCTGCACTGCAATTTTCTTCTTCTAGCACAATACAGCAATTATAAATAAGGTTCAAATCAACTCACCCGTTTACTATAACTGGACTTGAACATCTCTTCGGTTAAGAACTTGTATTCGTTTATCCTCTTGAGCTGCAGTTGTGTGATTCTCTTCTGCTCCTCCACGGACGGCGTGACGGGGTTGTGAGCGAACAACGGGTCTTTCTCTAACGTGTTCCATATTTTGTACTGCAACAAAACAATTTGTATATTAAACACTAGCAGCCCGTCCCGGCTTCGCACGGGGTAGACAATTGTCTATTTTACCAAGGATCCCTAATTTTTTTCAAAATGAAATGTAGCCTATGTCAAATTGGAAGAATGTAGCATTCTATTGGTGAAAGAATTTTTTAAATCGGGCCAGTACTTTTTGAGCCTATTCATTACAAACATACAAACATACAAAAATAGGTACACATCTTTCCTCTTTATAATATTAGTGTAGATTTACGTACCGACTGGTAAGGTCCGCGCTCAAAAGTGTCCAAACCAAAACACACAAAGGGACACAATTTCGCGACAATCTTCGTTTGATAGACGGAATGCGAGCTGAATAGGATGTACTGGCCACTTTCGATTCTATGGTGGATACAATACGTCTATTGGAGGCCACGGGAGACAGGAGGGCTGGCAGCTATTTTGCCCAAAGGATAAGTTTGGCCATTCAAAGGGGCAATGCCGCCAGGCTCCTAGGTACTCTGCCTCGGGTGGGCGCTTTGGAGTATATCTCCTATGTGTGATTTATGTGTAAGATTTATAGCATAGCATAGCATATGCTCACAACTATGTTCCCCGAGGGGGTAGTCAGTAGAATATCCACGTTTCACCTGTAGTACCGAAACTCTGTCCAGTGTGACGGGGGGTGAGCCCGTCGCCACTTGTAATGGACAATACATGCCTCGAAATTGAAGCATGCAGGTTTCCTCACGATGTTTTCCTTCACCGAAAAGCCAGTGGTGTTACAAATCGTACATAAATTCCGAAAAACTCATTGGTACGAGTCGGCCTGGACTGGGATCGAACCATCGCCGCCTGCACGGTAGGCAAGGTTACTCGCCACTGAACCACCACGGCTGTAAGATTTATTATGGTTTTTTTAATATGTTTTGTGCGTCTTTACAATCCTGTAGATAATTATTTAAGGACCATATCATACGAGCAATTTTTGAGCTTATGAGGCGTTGATAGAACTCTATTGATAGATATCGATATTTCTGAGATTTAACACTGCTGTCCTGTTTTTTAAGATACCTAATGACACTTAAATTATACTGGAACATGTACCTGTGTCAAAGCAAAAATATAAATACGCTTAATGCAATCAAGACATAAGTGCAACAGTTCATAAGTTTAAAGAGCTAAATATAGGAAAAACCAAAGGGAAAATCTAGACGTGTTTTCCATCTAGTACAGAGAAAATGTAAATGAGGATAAAAACTAAGGAAGATATCATTATTATTTAAACCAAATGTTAAGACTAGCATAGCATATACGACTATATTCCTCGAGGGGGTAGTCAGAGATTTTCTGAAACCACAGAACATCCACGTTTCACCAGTAGCGAAACTCTGTCCAGTATGACGGAAAGTGAGTCCGTCGCCACTTGTAATGGACAGTGGGTACAATACATGCCGCGAAATTGAAGCATGCAGGTTTCCTTACGATGTTTTCCTTCACCGAAAAGCCAGTGGTGTTACAAATGTTAAGACTATACAGGGTCCAACTTAATATGCCGACACTTCTTTAAGGGGGTGATCAGACCATCAAACTGAACAACTTTCTCTATGGGACGAACATCGAAATCGCGAAAAAAAAATCACCTGTACCATACATTTGGCACGAGTAGGTTTGCAGTTTTGCATAGAAATTGCGATTTCGATGTTGGTGCCGTATAGAAGGTTGTTCAGTTTGACGGTCTGATCATCCCCTTAAAAAGTGTCAGCATATTAAGTTGGACCCTGTATATTCCAAAGAGTCATTACTTTAGGCAAGGTTAACAGCAGTTTCCACGTCAGAGCATGTAGGACTAACATGCCACAAATTTTGCCGGCAATAATTCTCGTATTGACCGTCATGCCCGCTCGCTTTCGCATACGCAAAGTAACAAAGACAGGCAATTATTGTCGTTTTCTCGGGGGTTGCATAGTTCCTCTTTAAAAGTGTCAGCATATTAAAAAGGACACTATATACTAATTACTTCAATAAATTACAATATTTCCTCTTTTATAACCGTATTGTGCAATAAATTGAAGAATATTTAAAACTACATAAAAGCTTGGAGTTCAATACGTCATTGAAATAACTATTATTAGCAACTCTACCTACCTCTAATACACGTGGCTTTTCTCACGGACTAGGCACTAGTTGGTTTATATTTTCATATTAACAATCCTATAATAGCCGAGTAAACAACACTATTCGGCCGAGTGTACTAATTATTTGTGAGATCTATGTGACTACGATCTATGTATTCATTAAAGAAGATTATATGACCCAATTATACAGGGTGTAAGGAAACGTATTAATTAAATAATTAATTTAATGATATTTTTTTGTTCTCACATGTTTGCTTCCATACTGAAAGTTGTTCGGTTTGATGGTTAGAGTATGTGGTTTAAAGGTTAATTATGCTTTTCCTTACACCTTGTAGAAGCGTCGGTGGCGCTGTAGAGAGGTATAGACATTTATTCATAAGGGTCCTAACTTGAATTCGCACGGACAAAATTCCATGTATCAATGAGTTTTTCTAACTTATGTACGTAATACTGCTTTTAAACTGAGGAAATATCGTGAGGAAATCTGCAAAAGCTGAAGATAAAATTCGGATGCGTATGAAATCTGCCAATCCGCATTGGGCACGCGTGGTGGAGTAACGCCCGTGCACCCTCCATGAGGGTAGGCCTGTGCCCTGCAGTGGGACGTATAATAGGCTGATGATATATCTTTGTTACTTTGCACATGGCAAAATGAGCATGGATGAGTTTTCTCTTTACTCTCGACTCTTATCAAAAATTTCCTTTCAAGCTTAATATTTCGCTAACGGATCCCTAAATCGAAAAATAGTTTTCCTACACCCAACATTTTATTAAAAGACCTATCCAACGATACCCCACACCATGGGATAAAACAAAAAAAAATTGCATCCCCACTTTTCGTGTACACTAAAGAAATTTTTTTTCAAGATTTTTCTTTATCACTTTGTCGGCGTGATAAATATGTATACCCATTTCAATTTCATTTCGGACGGACATGGCGAAACTATAAGGGTTCCTTGTTGACTACGGAACCCTTAACATTGAGCTATTGTGTCACGTCATAAGTCTCGAGTAAAATCTTCCGTAGGTAGGTATCATATATTTTGTTCAAACAGGTTTGATATTTTTAGTTAAAAGCATATCTAATTATTATTTTATTGCTTTTAGCACTTTTGTATAAATAATTAGATAACACTTTATATATGTAAATGACTTGCGGTGGAATCGTAGGTAAAATGTTACTGTGCATGGGATTTGGATACCAGATCTGCCATCGTAGTATGGCAGCGTGATATAACGCTATTACGCCTTTACTCTCTTTCTATTTGCGCGCGAACGAACGAGATAATAGGCGTGATATAGCTGTATCACGCGTAACATGCTACGGCTTCAGATCACAGTTTCTAAGTGATAATAAGATAAGATATACACTGAATACGTTATTATACCTGAGAATATTCTTAACTAGACGGACAAAAAGTTTAAGTCCTATGTTAAACAAGTCATTTGTAAAAAAGGTTAATATAAACTCGATGATTATTTGAATGACCAAAATGTCTGGTCTTGACAATGTTACACTATGTAATTTAATATTGAATTTATGTAAATGTACTTTGTATATTTTGTTTTGTTTAAAAGAAGAGCGTTGTAGAGTTTCTGGCCGCATCTTCTCTACAACGGAACACCTTCCGACGCGGTGGTAGATTCAAAAACCTGACGTCAAAAAGTTATCTATGTGATATTATTTTGAATAAACAATTTTGACTTTTGAGATAATAATTAACAACTGGTTCCGGCTTACAACAGACCACCCCATTTCTTCTCTGTCGGACGATTTTGCTAAGCTGGGTTCGAAAGGATAATTATCACAATTATCATGATAAAAACAGGGTCCTTCTTAATATGCTGACACTTTTTAAGCGGATAATCAGACCGTTAAACTGAACAACGTTCTCTATAGCACCAACATCGAAATCGCGAAAAAGAAATCAGCTGTTCTATACAAAACTGCAAACCTAATGTGTGGGACAGCTGATTTATTTTCGCGATTTCGATGTTGGTCCCATAGAGAAAGTTGCTCAGTTTGATGGTCTGGTCATCCCCTTAAAAAATTGTCAGCATATTAAGAAGGCCCCTGTATAGATACCTTTGTTGATAATTATAAAATTCAATCAAAATAACATCTTGATGATTTCGGACCCTGCGACTAAGGTTTCTTAAGCAGATTTTGTGGGCGATGGGCTAGCCACTTATCACCACTTGACATCTCCTCTCATTATCTCATCATCATCTGTGTTCATGGCAGTTTTTGTACAACACTGTCGAAAAATCAAGAACTCAAATAATTATAAACACGGTAAGAACCTGTCACAATGCTTTCGTATGTGTTTTTAAGCCACGGTTTATACAGAAGAGACGTGTGGCGGTGGCGGATAATCTAAGTAACACAATATTATAAACCTTATAGTTCGTAGCATACGTCGTTTTGATAATAGCGCCCGCGCCTCCAGGTGACGTCGCCTGGTAACTCTCCAAACAACGCTATGCTACGTACTGTAAGGTTTATAATTGAGTTACTTTGACTATCCGCCACCGCCACACGTCTCTTCTATATAAACCGTGGCTTAACAATCAATAACATTACATTGTCAAGATTGTTCAATCGAAGTACTGTTTTGGTATCTAAACAATAATGTTGATATCGAGAGATATGCAAACACACACACATGTTAGATTCGATAGATTAAATAAGATGGTTTACTTATCACCGTTCGTTGTAGATAGTTATTCCTTTCTCATTATATCTTTTAATCCTAGTAAATAAACAAAAACAATTCAAGAATTAGTACTTTATCGTAGGCTTTATCACATATTAACCAAAAGTTGACAATGTTTATGATAGTCCTGACCCTTAGACCATATAACTAGGAACCAGTCTCGAGATGGCATTCCTCTCTGCCAAGTTACAAGATCAATTGATCATGTGCATTAACATACAATTTTATACCTCACTAAAGTTCACACGAGACTATTTTTAACAATCAAAATTAGAATCTAAAATAATGGAATATAATTCGAAGTTGCAGATTTCATTCTACCTCGTCCCCCACAAAAAGTGGTAGAAATGTTTGTTAGTAGAATGAGGCATTTTCCAAGACTAGTAAATCGAAAACACCGAAAATTTTCGATAAACGAACATTTACTGCACAAAAAGGTAATTAATATAATAAGCTTACAAATAAATAAAAAAATTGCTCCCTAAATTAGGGAATCGAGAAAAACACGAAACAGTTTCGATCTGACAGCTGAATTGGCATGATTATAACGCCATCCTTCCAGTGTCTTTGAACATTTTTTATAATGAAAATGCCTCATTGCACGCATAACTTTGTCCATAGCTATATGATATGGTCTAAGTACTCAGCCTTTACTGTGGTGCTATGAAGCGTGATTAAGTACTCTGTAATGGTACTGATACTCGTGTATCTTATCTTCCTCAATCACTTCAATATTGTTTGAATGGTTATCTCAATTACTAATTGACATAAATACAAGAGAACAGTGAATCCTTCTTTATGGCAAAGGTATAAGGATGGTAATTGAGTGGCAACTGAGGGAATGTCCCTAATGCCACTATTATTCACCGAGAATATACGTAGCTAGAGCATGCCTTCCCAACTGAAATCCAAGTGTACTATTATACAACGTGTTAATCAATTAACCAAAATTAGAAAGTTGTTTGTTTAGAATCGAGAGCATAATCGAATTATCATGTTTTCAACTGAGGTAATTTTTTTCAAAATATTAAATAAATGTTTGTAAAATTTAAAATTTTTACTGAACTCTATCTCACCCCACCGCACGGGCACACTCACCCTACTTACTACCAAAACAAGTTTCTTAAAATGTATCCATGAGCAATATGCTGACACTTTTTTAAGTGGATGATTAAAACGTCAAACTGAACAACTTTCTCTATGGCAACAACATTAAAATAGCGAAAAAAAAACAACTGTCTCATACATTTGGCTCCAGTATGTATGCAGTTTTGTATGGAACAGCTGATTTTTTTCCGCGATTTCGATGTTGATGCAATAGAGAAAGTTGTTCAGTTTGATGGTCTAATAATCCCCTTAAAAAGTGTCAGCATAATAAGAAGGACCCTGTATGTTAAATTATTTTAAGATTTCTATGTAACCATTTTTAAACCTTTTCTTAAATAATGTCACACCGGGACAAGTTTTGGTACTAGTAGTGAAACGTGGATGTTCTTTGAATTCAGAATATTTCTGACCACCCCCTCAGGGAATATAGTCGTAAGCATATCCGATGCTACTTAAATAAAATAACTTTCATTTTCCCCTTTTTTTATAAAGCAAAGGTTTTCTCCAAGAAATCGAATTATTTTCTCGTGACCATTTTCGCATTTACAGATCAAAATAATTAGTGTAGAATTAAATTAACATAGAGTTTTCTGTGAATTGAATTTCAATTCACAGAAAACTCTATGAATAGCAATAAAAATTTAATAAGTTTCTTAAAACTATGTCTACTATCCGTAAAAAATTATAAAATAAAGATACCGAAAAAATTCTAGACATACCAAATTAGATTAGTAACATAACATATTCGTAACATAGTATAAGCACAATAGGTTTCCAATTTACGATACATATAATTTATGATCGCTATTAGAGCAAATGCATCATACAAAAGGATTTATTTAAGAAATTTTATGGTTAAGAGAATCAAGTGATAGGTTAAAAATATTATAATCAATTTTTCTTTCTAATAGTGACAGTTTTAGTGCATGAAATAAAAATTTAAACATTTTTGTCCTCAATCTTCTTTTTAATTTATAAATTAATGGCATTTTGCTTGTTTCTGTATCTAGCACTGCATTTCTGCCAATGTGAAGTACCTAGTTTGTGGCAGTATATACAGGGTCTAACTTAATATGCTTACAGTTTTTTAAGAGGATGATCAGACCATCAAACTGAACAACTTTTTCTATGGGACCATAAGTTAAGATATCAGATATTATACAAGGTGTTACAAAAATACAAATAAATATTTAAGGTGTTGGTTTAGACCATCAAACTGAACAACTTTCACTATTGGACCAATATCGAAATCGCGAAAAAAAATTTACTCGAGCTAAATGTATGGGACGGTCGATTATTTTTCATGATTTCGTTGTTGGTCCCATAGTGAAAGTTGTTCAGTTTGATGGTCTAAACAACCCCCTTAAAAGTTTTAAAAGTTTATTTTTACTTTTGTAACACCCTGTATAACCCAATATCTTAACTATTATAAAACTGTAACAGAAGTGTGTCTGTACATTGAAGATATTTACAAAAAAAGATAACGAAATGGTTTTTAGGTGTCCCAGACTCCAAAACAACCATTTTTAGAATATTTGTCTGTCTGTTTGTGCGAGCACGCGAAAATTACTGAATCGATTTGGATGACACTTTTTTGGTTAGATAGCTTATGATTGGAGACTTAAAATCTGGTATATAATTTGTGCCTACGAAGTCATGGGTAACTCTAGTATATCATAAATATCAGATATGTTGATATTTTCGAACCCTGCATAGGTAATATATTAGTACCCTTTCTTTATCCTGTGTGTGACAAGAAATTTCTAACGAGTTTTTTAGAAGTTTTTAATTATAGAATAGAGAAGTAGTTACTACCACAAGGCCTAGCATGCCACCCCAGAGAAAACGACAATTATCGAGATGTGCGTCTGTCTTTGTTACTTTACATATGCGAGTGCGCATGACAAACCGTCATCTCGTTTTCTTGGCATGCTATACTTCATTCCAAATAAGGACGACGAGATTTTCTGATTCCTATTTAGCTTTCTGGCTAATTCTGATTACCAAATGTAATTAATTTATTGGATACATATACTATCCGACATATCTTGGACGTTACTAAAGCTGTTCTAAGAATAAGTGAGTGGAAGTGTTTCAAATCTCTGTTTCTGTAAAGCAAAATAGCCTTAAAATTTCGTTGCTATTTTGAATGGAGTAAAGCCCTACTTGTATTTGACATGGTGTTCGATAATGCGTAACTTGGTGCAAATTGTCTTTGACATATGTGTAGGGTTGACTTACCACGCATCATATGAACATCATTATACATTTCGTTACTTTTTATTGTTCATTTTGTTATTAAAAATAGTATTTGAGCTAAAGAATTACTAAAAATGAGAATTTAACATTATTTTGCAACAGTTTTTATGCACTGAAAAGACACAATTTTCTGACTTCATTCCCTTGTTCGGCTCCCCTAAAGTGTCCCCAGAAAGTGTGAGGTGAGGTGGGGTATCTGGTGTCAGAGGGGGGCGGAGAGTGGCCGTTCTGTATGTAGAACTATATGCTATGAACTATTCTGTGCTTATGCGAAAGCGAGTATGAATGACAAACCGTCATCTCGTTTTCTTGACATGCTAGCCCTACAGGAAACCATCAATTTAAAATTAAACGAACCTTAGTAGAGAAAAGAGCATACCTTAAGCTTCAGCAAGTCAATGTCTCCCTCCAAAGTCAATTTCAACCTCTTCCAATCGAAGGAGGCGTTATTTCTGTATACATCGAGGGGCCCACACGGGAGATCCGGTATAAATTTCAAGTCTTCCATCCTTAAAACATCAAACAATTTATAACCTCGATCGACAATTATAAGCACACTACCGGCAGTTTAATACAGCCGATGACTAATCCCGTACTCAAAAAGATATTAAACATTCAAATTCACTTCACGACAACATCAATAATCATAAATTATTGGGCCATTGGCAAACTGTAACTAACTGAATATCACGTGCATTCTCACCTTGTAACTGAATGATGGTGCAACGGAAACTGTAAAAGAAGTTATCGTTGAATGATTTTTTTGTCGTTTCAGCCCACACTGATTATTACCAAGGTGATTTGTAATAGGGAAATCGAATGATATAAAAGTGAATTAGCGATTGCTACGACCGCCGCCGCACAGCCGCTGTCAAAGAATGTGGATTTCTGGATGACACATGACACTGACAGATATTTTTTGATCTTCCTTTCGGAAAGGCAATGGGAACTAGCCCTTACAGCCGTTGTCTATAGTAATTTTTTTCATTTCTTATGATTAACCGCATCTTTTTTTATTTCTCTTCATGGACATCACAGCGAATGGATATTAGCGCGAAGGTATATTAGCGCGAATGAACACACGGCGACAGATCAACCTACCCATAGTTGACCTCTATGTTCATGGACATAAGGTCCAACTATGGGTAGGTTGATCTGTCGCCGTGCGAACATTAACGCGAATGGACATTAGCGCGATTGGGCATTAGCGCGAATTATAAACTAGAGACTACGTTTATTAAAAATTGTCAACAAAATATGAGGCGGAAGCCATGCAGCACTATTTTAAAACTTTTAATAAGTAAACCCTTGGTATTTCACTTCTTTGACTTTCATTCCTTTTCACCGTGAATTTAAACATGGGAAAGAAATGCATTAATTTCATTTTAAATCAATAAAACAAATTTAATGGAACATTGCATCGTTGAGACGATAAAACATGCAAAGATAGTATAAAAAGCATTATTTTACTAAGTAAGTATTTTGTAATACTATTTTTTCGTAAGAGGCCCCACTAGTCTAGGAAAAATAAGGTTTGAGATTGCATTAAAGACACTTTAGTAAATTGTGTTTGAAATAATATTACTGTTAGTTTCTAACACTTTTGTCGAGATTTCGTGGTTATATAGGCTCAGGAACCTGAGAAATACCTTAAAATCGATATTAATGTACAAATGGCAAGCTTATTTCGAAAAATATTTCTTCCAGCATACTAGCAAAAGTGACAGTTAATTATCACAAGGCAAATTTAATGTGTACAAACAAACAGTAAATAATTTGGTTTTGAGGTTATAATTTTTGAAGACTTACAAAATATTAAATATCTACTCAAATTTACGATATTAACCGGGGATTATTATTGTTATAAGTAAAACGTATTGAATGAAGCCATCCTGTACAAAATCACCAGTTTTCCATTTTTTGTTCATAACTTAATTTAATGTTTTGTAAATGTCTTAATTATTAAATAATACACAATAAAAAATCGGGGATTATTGAGAATTTATGTTTTTCTGGTATTTATCTACTATATTCCAAATTATCACCAAAAGTACAATTAATGCAACCTTCTCCATACAAAAATCCGTAGATTTCCCCGACTACACGTTTATGGGAAGGCCAATGGCCGCAAGCAGCTGCGAAGCAATAATAACTGTAACGCATGAACGTTAGGTAAAACGGTCGGCGCCTCGAAAGAGTATTGTAGATTTTGTTTGAAGTGATTTATCTGTTACGTAGTAACATATTATTAATCTGTGGCTCGGGCCTCCGCGCTCCGGTGGTCCCGGGACTGCAGTTTGGAGTTTGAGGCCCCGTAAGTAGTCAAAGAAAGTTAGAAATAGAGTCAAAATATATTGCAAATTTTCGAGCTCACTTCGATCGCTCAATCGGCTTCGCTTCTCCTTCGTTTTGCTACGCTCGCTCCTGGTTCCAAATTCCATTGCGATGATTTCATTATATTGTAGTAAATTCTCGAGCTCGCTTCGCTCGCTCCTCGTGTTTGGTTGTGTTGCTCCAAGTTTTTCACATTGCGACGAGCCAATAATATTTCAGTAAAATATTGATCACGCTTCGCTCGCTCTAGTCTAGATTTTGAATTGTTTGAATCTGCAGCTCACTTCGCTCGCTCTAGGTTTTAGATCTTGTTGCGGCGACCTGAACCCTAACCTGACCCTCCCAAGGAAAAAAATATTGCTACACCCATGGAGGGGACGGGCGGCTCAAAAAATTGGTGGCAAGACCGGTTGGGGGCCTCATTTAGTTTTGCCGCCCGGGCCTCTGAAGAGCTTAGTCCGCCCCTGTCGCCGATGCTCTTCTGGTATGAACTGACCCTTATTTTTTTCGACGCTCAGTTTTGACTGTCAATCTTGACATAATAACCATATAACTTATCTAAGTTTTTTATTATAAAGCAGTTGGTTTCCTACGAAGATGAGTAGGTAGGTAGTACACTCTATAATCATGTTAAATTTCACAATAAGTTTGGTAGGGATCTACCCTACAAATACAGTAGTTATCGTTCTATAAACAAACAGTAAATAAATAATCAAAGAATAGACGACTAACTATTAAAAATAACGCCATCTTTATTATAAGACATGAACGACTTAAACCGTTCATCTGAATGCTCAGGCGACGAAGTTTGTGACCACTTTGCTTTCACTTGTTTGGTAATAACGTAAAGCTACCTGCCCAATAGATGGCAGCACCTGCTGTAAATGTAATTAATGAATCGTCCGAAAAGGACGGGTAGATATAAGTAGCACGCGCTAGAAAGAGAAGCATAGATCACTACAACGAACGTAGATTCACAACTACATTGACACGTTAAGTTACAGACACATAAACAAGAAAAGAGAAGTTGTAAAACAACAACTCTGTTCGCTGCTTTTCTATCAGATGTAAAATGGACGGGCGGTCGTGTCGATGCGCGCTCGCGAGCTCCGCGTGTTCGTTGTAAACTCGATGTTTATTGTTTAAAAATTTGACGTGACTACGAATATTGTTTACGCGATTGTTCGACTGCTCCGGTGTTCGGTTGCCGGAGGAGATTGTGTTTGTGCATGTGTTTTTGTATGACGTTAGCGCTCAGTTCACTTGCAGTGATTTTGCTGATAGCTCACTCACCGGTGGGTGCGCGCGTGATAAACTACGTGTTCGTTTAAAAAAAAGTAGGCGAATAATCGTCTAGTGTGAGTGTTTTACAGTACCATCATGCTGTGCACGGTGACATAGTGAACGTTGTACTGACCCTGACCTCTGATAACCATGTCTGGGCGATCGGATTGCAGGAAATTTGCTCCAAACATCTTTAATAAGAGCAAGTGCACCAATTGCTTCAGGCAGAAGGAGGAGCACAGTGCCGAAGCATTGGAATCTAATCGGGTAAGTTTTCGAACAGTGCCCAAAAAAAGTTTCCCGATTCAAATTCCGAACACGTTTTTTTTTCTAATCAACAACACAAACGAAATATTCGCGTGTAGGTGTGCTCGAAGGCATGTGCATGTGTGCGTGGGATGACCACTCTTTAGGTGTTGATCTAACGGATTTCTTTAGCGTTATAATAATACAACACAAGTGATAGTTAAGATATGTGGAAGTAACATGAGAAAGAAAAAAAACACGTGGTTATAGAGTGGTGAGCCTTCTGAATCTTCTTATTTTACGAAAAGTTAGTTTGTAAACTTTTTCCAAAACTACCTACCTACCTGTTTCATTTCCAAACCTAAAATTTCACCATAGCTTATTTCCTGCTTATCTAGTTGTTACACAAAATTGATTTATTACCTTCCTATCATTTCACTTCATTACAACGATAAAGTATTGGATAAAATAATAAATCACGATAAGTATGCAACATCTTGAATTTAATAAAAATAACTTGTTAATACATAGTATTGTACCTATACTTAATTTCAAATAAGGACGAAAAGATTTTCCGATTCCTATATAGCTTTCTCACCAATTCTGATATGCAAATATAGTTTATTTATCATAAAGATACTATCCGACATATATTGGAGTGGACGTTACTAAAGCTGTTCTAACAATAAGTACGAGGAATTGTTTCAAATCTGTTTTCAGAAATTCTAAATAGCCTTAAAATTTCATTGCTATTTGAAATGGAGTATTGGTACCTACCATCACACACTTTCCTCAAAACAACTTACATTAGTAGAATACTTAAATTACCTGACTATCTGTTTTCTTCATTTTAGAACTTACTTATTTTCAAACAGAAAAGTCTTGATCAAAATAGGTAGTAGTAGGCTTACATCAAGTCACAAAATAAAAATGCAAATATTTCAATAACTAGGTAGTCAATATTTCTTTTTTTTCAATACAGGGTCCTTCTTTTTATACCAACATCGAAATCGCGAAAAAAAATCTGCTCCATCAAAACTGCAGACTTTTTTTCGCGATTTCGATGTTGGTCCCATAGTGAAAGTTGTTCAGTGTGATGGTCTGATCATCCCCTTAAAAACTGTCAGCATATTAAGTTGGACCCTGTATAATTGAGGACATTTCATACTATAAATTTTGTGATATTTATAATAAATAAATAAATATCTTGGACATTGTCACACAAATTATCTAGTCACATTTAAAGTACCAGAATCTAGCCTGGACTTGTATTATGATGACTAGACAACGATATAGAATAAATATATAGATACAAACGTCCATAACTTGGGTATAAATATTCATATTCATCATACAAATATTTGTCCTTTACGGGATTCGAACTCGCGACCCTCGGCACAGCAGGCAGGTTCACTAGAGACTGCTATCGGGCCGCCTATGAAGTTATAAGTATTAAGATTACACTCTCACAAAAAAAAAAGTTGGTACTTAAGTATAAGTACAAGCCTTTACATAGCCATATAATTTTTAGAGCAGATTTTCCAGCTAAGATGTCCCTTATGTAACTCTTTATGTCAATGACATAAGCGAGAAAATTGCTTTATCCGCGATTCCTTGTATACGCGAACTATTTCATTGCTCAGACGCATCGAAGCAGGATACGCTTGACTTGTCCAACGTTTCTAATATGGTGTTATTATGTCTTTTTGGCCAAATGTAGAATGTTGATGGTCTTTTCTAAGTATGGATCGTTTAGTACGCTCCTTTCGAAGAAATGTTTTTAGAAACAAATTGCCAGCTTAGTTCTGTTGGGTAGAATATTCAGAGATGTCTTTAGAGCTTGAATTGAGTCTGAGGCCGAGATTCAGAGACGATTTTTAAGTCTTAGTTCGAACTCCCGTATGTCAAAATGCATTCATTTTCGCCCTACTTAGTTCGAACTTAAGCTTAAAAGAATTTTCTCTGAATGGCCTGAGATTCTGAATAGGGTCAAAATTGTGTGGATTTTGACATACTGGAGTTCGAACTCAAACTAATAAAAGTCTCTGAATATTTACCTACCTACCTAAACGCGTGTGATTTCTAATCTGTAATGGATGATTCTGGCTTTTTTCCCGAGGGTTTCGTTCGAGGCGAGTAAGGGATAAGATTTCTTAAACTTATATCTATCGGTATCGCCCTAAAACCTTAGATCTGCTAAAATTGAGTCTAACTGCATGCTTAAAAAGATGACAGATGTGCCAATATACCTATATGAAAACTATGCAACATTTTCGACATTATCGAATCTTATGTCCCCGAAATTAGTTATCACGATTCACGAATAATATAACGACGACGAGACGTTTTCGTGAACCTTCAAATAGCTTTATTGGAGTCACGTTGCAGGTTCTGACACGAGTACTTGTCTCGCGTGGTGTTCGCGCGTCTCGTTTTAGCCTGCCACGAGGCTCCGCAATCCTCAATCTCTTCTTTTTCTTGATCAAAAACAATCCCTGAGATTGGGATAGATACTCCCACAAACTACTTGACATTGGCGGAAATGCAGTGTTAATGCACAAGCAAAAAGTAGATTTAATTATAAATAAATAAAAACAGCTTTAGAAGTCTTACAACAAATGACATTTCAAAGCGACTTATGGAACAATAAAAACACACGAGAATCTTCGTGCCAAAACATGGCCAGAATAATAAGACATACGAATAACCTTGAATTCTTCCTGATATTATGTGCCTATGTAAGATAATGAGAGTGTAAACTCTCTTTTATTGGTTAAGTTGCGTATCTGCATTTTTGTTTAAATCATATCTACAAGGATGTCGATAGGAATTGCAATTTTCTTTCCTAACGAATTATGATTACTTATCTTATTATATCATATAAATTCTTACCGTAATATGTATGTCATGATTAACTAATTTACCGCTTTCTATAGCAAGTTATTAAACATAGAATATGCAACTTTCTTTCTAAGTACTATTACACTACGCTCTTGGTAATTAAGCACTTAAGTTACTATTAAGTATAATGCAAATTAATGTTGAAGGAAATTAAGAGTGCATTAATATCTATCGCATCGTTCTTTTCGTTTTTTTTACAAAGCAATTTTACATCTACTAGAATATAAATAAAAGCAAAATTCTCATGTTTTATTTTTCATTTCAACTTTTTGTAATACCTACTTATTCTATTCGGAGAAATAACTCATGCGTTGAAAGTTTTATCCCACGTTTATAATTCAATAGCTTTTTCTTTTCATTTTACATCGATTATTCTATCACGGTTTGCTATTTTAATTATTATGGACTTTGAATAAGAAAATGTTGTGGTCAGAATTTCTATGTTAGGTTATGTTCTACGGGAACCATTTTTTGTACCTGTGATAGGTATGCATTCTTTACTTAGTCAGTAATTTCTACGTCACAAAATAGTAAGTAGATTTTTCCTAAATGTAGAATAGAATAGAATAGAACATAGTAATAATAAAAATCAAATTGAAAAAAATCTGTAATCTTGTGCGTGTAGTTCAAAAACCTTAATATACAAAGTTACACAACATCCTTTTTGTTTGTTTGCATGAGTTTAATAAGTTTTTCATCTTATTTGTACCTCTTATTAAAAGTATTGAAATCAACTTTCATCTAATTTCATATCCACATTTTTCAATCATTGATCGTATCTATAAGTACATTGCTGAAATTAACCTACATTGCTTTTACCGCTTACATGTCTCTTTACATGTCGCCAGTGAAGTTTCCATAAAGATATTCACCATACCTGAACACTTAACACATCGTCCAACGACACTGGCCTCATGTAAATCAGAGACGGCTTCTTGCTTGAATTCCTACATATTAACATGCTAATTTCTGCTTATTAATTCCCTTTGCTGGCTGCATGTTGTTTTTGTGCACGCTATTTAAAAAAACTTAAATCCTGGCTTTTGTAGACGATCTGCAGTGCTGCCCAGGAGATTTCTACAGTGTCAGAACCAGTGAAAACAGTAAATTTCATATTGATTGATTTACGGCGCTGCTGCTGGTGTGACTTGAACTCTGTGACATAGTGACATATCTTCGATCTCTGTACCACGTTCACTCGAGAAAGTCTCTATTCTTTTAAGTACCGTGAAACAAAATAAACAGCGGAAACGGGGTCATTTTTACGCATCGTCGTGCATGATTCATTTTGTTTGACAATTCTTCAAAATGATCATAAGTAAAGTAGCTGTTTTAAAGAAATTTGTGTCGGTAACCGTTAACGATGAATGCCGAAAGAGGTTTGCTTCATTGAGTCCGATGTAGTGCTGATAAATATCGGATATAACATTCAAGTCGGCTTTGTAACGCTCAAGTATTCGACTGACAGAAACTGGAAAATAATCTTAAATTTTATAAGCTGTAAAGTATGATTGCTTTCTTTGCTCGGAAGTTGCAGCTTTGTGTTCAAGTCTGACACGCAAACTGTAAAAAACGTGTTTCTTTAATCTAGAGAAACTGATTATACGTAGGCGTTTATCCAAAAAGGGTCCAGTTGTCGGGTTTTGAGTTAAGGATATATTCGGCATCTAGATCAGTCACATGATCATATGGAATAATAAAAAAAGTAGGTTACAATGCCGACAACTGGACCCTTTATGAAAATATTAGGCATTATTTAGAGTAGTGCCCGTTTAGAAGAGTAAACATTTCGTTCTAATAAATAGTGAGACAGTGCTATTAGACCTCATGTAAATTAAAAGGAGACAACACCACCTGTCACCTTCAACCAGGTTTATAATCAGATAATAAGTCTACCACACATGCTGATAATTTTGGTCTAAACAAATATAACTCACTTACGCAGGCGTACACCTGTTATAACAACTATAGGTAACCCTGTGGAGGCCCACACTTATTATAATATTTTTATGATTATTTAGTAAACAATGCTAAAACAAGAGATTACGAGCCTGTTTCTGAAAGGAGGCAAATACACTTGCTAAATGATTTGGATAATCGACGTCTCTTGGGACAACTCCAGTCTTCCGAAAAAGGCAATAGTGCATCCTTAGTCGGTACATAATTGTTAACAAAACAGCCCATTTTTGGCAACACGTCACATGATCTCAAAGCCAAGGCTAAAGGTACAAACAATTTTAACATTACTGTCCACAAACGTTAAATTATTTAAATCTGAACCTTATTTCCTCTCACCGAAAACAAGATAATTGTAAAATGAAAAACGTACTTGCAAAGACTAAACATCTATTCATAATAATACGGAAACGTCAAAGCCTCAAATGGCTCGGTTCGGACAATTATCTTGACAAATGCTCCACTAACGAAGCAAACTGACGGACGCCATGTTAGATGCGCGCGCGCAAGGTGACGCGCGACGAATAGGAAGTTAACGATCGATACAATGAACGCTGACTTTACATGCTTTTGCTAAATAGATGCTAATTTTTTATAGTTATGCTAGTTGTTGGAGAAAGTTTTTGCTTATTAAGCAAATTTCTTCCTTGTATTGCGACTGTTTGTGTACGACGACATGTTACAACGAAAACTAAAACGTGCCACGCGATTGTTTTATAAATTTAAAAACAACAATATTTTTAATGCTCATAATATACTATTGCTATTGAACTGTTTCTTTTAGTTAAATACATACATAAAGTAGCATAAACTCATAATCTTATCTTTCGGGGTGTTCAGATACTATGTTCTAAAATACTTTTAAACATACTTTAGAAAGGTTTTACTTAGTGGAATATACATTTTAGGGTTTCGTTTGAAATATAAACACTTATATCAAAGCGGTAATAGATGGCAAAGATTTTTTGGTTAGTATTAGATAAGGATAACAAAAATGTACTTATAAAATCACTTTACAATTACAAATATACCTCTACAATCTACATAGAAAACCATAATAAAGATAAGAGTCCATTGAATAACTCATGAATAATAATGTAAATAAACTCATTGAAACAATAAAATGTTTATTTTAAATACTGTGAATCTAGCATTTACATGAATCGGAGTTACACCTGTGCAGTAAAGTAGGAATTAATGAAAATTTAATGCTGTTTTTATTAAATTATTAACAAGTTTAATTAAAAATTATGACTATAATAAACGCGTAATGAGATGATAATAAGCCGTGGTGTATGGCATACCTACGGCATACTCCACAAATGAAGACCACGTCTTACCCGTACTTAATTAGTATGCAAAAGTCGAGTGTCCATTAATAGATATTCATTTATTAAGATTATCTGCGAATATGGAGAAAATTATAAATAGAATCTTCTATAAGATAAAGTGCCCACGAGCAGCTGAAAATTGACACAACGCGTTTTAAAAAAAGGCACATTGACTGGTTCTTGAAATTGAAGTCTTGTAAAATAAACGACAACGCTATTTTACATATTATTGTCATTAATTTTAACTTGACACTATAAGTTGTACAGGTGTAAATTTTATGACGATGTAACAATATGACTGACGACAAAATTGTGTTTGCTACACAATTTATTGAAGATCTAGAGATATTTCTTTTTACGGGCATTGGCCTAGCGTTCATTCAAGTTAATTGTAGAGTCAAGGAGATAGATTAATAGCTTGAGTACATCTATTCTACCGTATCGAACACGACTAAAGCATTGGCTTTTAATGAACATTTTTCGATTGTGTATCTACCCACTTTCCCATAAAAATTTTTTTTCTATACCACCAGAATTAACAGCGGCGACCACTTCCAAGACAATGAAGAGGATTATTCTAAATGTTCTTGGAACCGGCAATGAATTTATATGAAATAAAACTGGTCAAACGCGAGTTGGGCTTCTCGCACACCGAGGGTTCCGTACCACACAACATAGAAAAAAAGTTTTGTTTTTTCCGGGATCTTTAGCGCCAGACCGACTCACACTTGGTCGGTTTTTATTATTTGTTGTTATACTGTAAAGTTTGCTCTATAATCACGTCAAGTTTGACGCTTGTATGTATTACCGTTTTCACGATAGAGCGAGAAGAAAAAACTTAGACAAAACTAGTTCCTTGTATAAGCACCCCCCCTTAATTTGTAACTTTTTGTCATTTTTATTAATTGTTAACAAATCCGCGGTAATTACGCGTATTCTGCGAAAATTTTGACTGTCTAGCTATTACGATTCAAAAGTTACAGTCCTAAATAGTTAGGACGGACAACGTAGGCTTAGTAATAGGGTTCCGTCTTCACCCTTTGGGTACAGAACCTAAAGACATGATGTTTCGAAACCAGAGTGTTCATTTAACCTCGCATACTAGTTCCTTATTACCGAGTCGATTCTCATGACCGTATATAAACCTTTGCACTGCGGTTAACCTGTATCATTTAACTTTACTTAATAACTAGTTGAAATGGAAATCAATAGCTTTTCCCGCTTTCTCGATCCGGTGGGTTAGCACACCTTTCTGGGTCGCACACATATGTATTTGTTTAACAAAATTAACGTTTTGTACCAACAGGTTTATAATGTTTTCGTTGTCGACCGGTGGCGCCAGCACAACCAACTTTTGCGGTTAATGCGTAAGCTCAGAACGCGCAAACATTCATTTAGTAGTACTTTGACATACTTTTTAGTGTTCGGATGTTAAAAACTCAATTTTAACTGGATACGAACTTAAACGGCCCTGTTGACCTAAAGCGTTAACGTTTGCGAGTAATTAAAATGGAATTAAAATAGTGATGCTAGTTAATCTGTGTGGCACAGATAACCAATTTAAAAAGTAAAATGCTTCTTGAGCCAATTGGAGCGTACCTCGAGCTACAAAAAGGCGCAATAAATCAATCGTATTCACCTCCACACTCAATGTAAATATTTACCTCTATCCTTTAAACCACATTAACGCGTTATAAAGGCTGTGTGTTAGAAGCAAAGAACCAATTTTTTTTTGACCCAAGCTGCCGAGTAACAAAGACACGGAGATGGAATAGTTAAATTAAAAAAGAAAATAGGCAATGTTGCGTTCCGTTCCTACAAAGGTGACCGGTTTAACTAGAGACCTGATGTTACGTTTTCTAGTCAAAGTTTGTGAAATGGAAGGGAAAGAGAGGTTCAGTTTAGAATGGTTGGGCTAAACTTGTAGTGTAGCATAAAAAGGAGTGCGTGAGGAATGCGCCGACGCGATCGCCAGGTGCAACGGCCGCGCGCCCCGCCCCCGTCTCGCATTTTTGTGTACGTGCACGCCTAATGTATAAGGCTAAACCGTTTGAGAAACTATCGTGGCAACCATTAACACTAAATTAAAAATTCCCATCCAATCAAGCTTAAATTGAAATCGTAAAAGGCGAATTCAAAGATTAACCCATAAATTGAGTCCACATTAGTCTCAGATTGTCCGAGCCTCGTCGTCAATAGCCGGCGGAATTATTTACACCACGCTATCTGACTCCGAATGCTATCTGTGAACCGTTAACAATACAATGGTCTGGCAGCACTAAACAACAATATTATGTGGGTCGCGGAACCGAACGCGACACCGGATAATGCCGACAATTAAAGTCAACATTAACACTTACTTGTGATCATGAAACGAGTGCACATCGTAACTTGATAGTGTAATCGTGTTTACGTCTTCATTGTAACATGGCTAATTATAAAATTCACGCGTAACGTCCATCCGGTGGGAGCGGAACGGTACTCCGTAACTCGATAGGTTTGGTATGTCTGGTGCCCTCAGAGGAAGGATCTCCATAGAGTCCGCATAAATTTACGATTGTAGTTAGTCTCTTTTGTCTTATGACGTACCTTTAATAGTAGAAGGAGATGGAACTATAGATATTTGTTTACGCGGCTGTCCACTTTTTTTTGAGCTAGTGTGTTTGAAAAGTGATCGTAAACATAAGGTCATGTGTCACTTGGTGCCTTTTGTCCATACTACTTGACACCACACACTCAAACCTAAACGTCAAAAAAAGTGGACACTTTACAATTGGTATGGCTCACTCTATTAGCTATAATCTCTTTGATATTGCCACAACCGCCACAAAATATTGACGTGTTTTATCTAAGTAGGTTGCAAGCGGATATGTTATTGAAAATCTGTTGGTAGATTTTTTTGAATTTGGATTGAAGAAAGAAATGCTATAACCAGTTTTAGGAACCGCAATGACTAATAATGTTGACCGTGAACGCTTTGAGGCTAAAATACCACATCAAGGTCACAATACGAGTGAATAATTAAGCTTGTCCATAGATAACAATAATCCGTACACATAATTTTCACTTGATAATATAGTAGGTGCCTACGTAGGCACATTAGGTTACGTAGAACTAAATAAACCAGTGTTTGCCCAAAATTAACGTCACCTACTAAACTAAAACAAATATTTGTTTCTTTTATCTTATGTTTGATAACGTGGATAAGGTAGACTTTTCTTAGAGGCCATTTTATAAATGACACTAGAGTACGATTTTTTTTTTCATTCGCTTTTATTAAGTTAAGTAATATCTCAACCCCGCCTCGCCTTAGCATTTCCCCTCTGCCAACGTGTAAGATCAAAAGATCTTACGCATTTACATACAATTTTGTACCTTATCACTAAACGAGATAGCCTATAATTGCGGAACAATAATTTCGAACTTATGACGTTTGGGGTTCACACGACACTGTTTTTCATGATTTTTAACATTAATAATTAGAATCTAGCACTTCTCTCGCGTGGCTTTCGCGCGTCGCGTTTTTGCCTGCCACGAGGCTCCGCAATACTCAATCTCTGCTTGTTCTTGATCAAAAACAATCCCTGAGATTGGGATAGATACCCATAAACTACTTGACACTGGCGGAAATGCAGTGCTAAAGCACAAGTAAGAGTCCATTAATTATAAATAAAAAAAAAACGTTAATGAACGTACGTGCAACTGGTAATAAGACAAACAAACACAATTAAATATAATCTGTCACAAAACAATGGGTCACGGGATGGAAGACAGAATTTTTATGCAAACTATTCGTAAATAATTAAATAAGTCTTATGATATAAAAGGTCAGGTATCATTTAGATTAATTTTATAGTGTATAATGTCAATGTTCGTTGTTGTATAAATAAAGTATCCCTTTGATATAAAAATATCATTACGTCTTTTTAATTAGGTATTTCATCTTTAAAGAACAACATTTTTAACGTTTTATATAGATTGAAACAGCTCTGGGGTGTGTGCTTAAAAAAGCTCATTGTAATTACAAATTATAACCTCTATAAGACCTCTTGGCGTTACATGTATGAACAACGACAGTGCATGAACACAAAAAAGAGGGTCATTTACAAACTACACCACTTATTCACAGCTCAACGACTCGATGCGTTCCGTTTCATTGTAGTCTCGATGCGTACGCGCATCAAACGGCCCTCAGCCTCATACTGCCTAATGACTGTCCTTTATTCACGGTCTAACCCCCATTCTTTAAACCATGTATTGCGTTACTTGACTGTAAATCTCTGACTATAATTTATGCTTCGAATTAAAGTTTACGAGCCACTCTGTCTGCGATCCGAGCGTCACATATCAAATTCATATAGAAAGAAAACCAGTTCTCACGAATGCACCTGTCAGATTAATTCTGGATAGTTGCATGTGGACAAGGTTTTATAAACATCTTTTATGGGACGAAAATGAAATATGAAGGAGATAAGATATTAAAAGCGTCTTTTAGAGCTCGTTTTGTAAGTAAACTGACGGTCGTGTTCCGTCTCGTGTCTCTTTAACTCAGAAAGCAGTTTACAGTGGGCTAAAAAGTCAGTTACAGAACAACACAATACAGCTAACAACTTTTTGAGGTGCAATTTAGCAGCAGTGTTTGATGTTTTGGTTTGGAAGTACCTGAAAGTTCGTGAATCAATTTCTTCTTTCCATGAACTTTATTATACAGGGTGTTAGGGTAAACAGTTGCATTACTTTAAGGAGTTATTGTACCCATGATATTGAACAACTTTCCCTAAGAAACCTATAGAAAATTACCAAATTTTTTTGAACTTTCTATACTAAATGCAATTAGCTGATCGAACGTTTGGATGAAAAGTCGAAAAAAATATTTTTTCGCTTTTCCTATAGGTTTCCATTGGTACAATCATCCCTTAAAGTAATGCAACTGTTTACCCAAAAACCCTGTATAGCATGAAAATCACTCATGCTGTAGTGGAAAGATCAGAAAGAGGCTCGAGGCTGCCCAGGGTGCGCCATACGAACTAAAGTTTCTGTAATCAGAGTAAAGTTTTTAACCACTCGAGATGGGAATGTGGTTTAGTTTTTAATCATATGTGTTCTCTAAAACGTGACCTACCTATCTAGACTAAAGGTAAATTATACAGTAAAGTCAGTAATCTCATAATCGTCCTTCCAAAGTCATCTGCCCTAGAAAAACAAGTTGTATAAGTACCTTTACATTGAAACAACAGACGTTACTTAACATTTATTTATTTACTTGCATTATCAGGTAAATGCACCATGAGTCACGATGTCTATACATATTCATAATCTAGACGGTAGCTGCAGAGATAGCGGCTAAGTCTTGAAAGCGAAACTCTAATTAAAACATTTAAAAATATGTATATCTTGTCTTACCGAATGCATATACAGACCGAATTTGCATTCACAAATGAGTGCATCATGCTGTGTGCTTTTAATTGCTGATGGTCTGTTTTTTCTCATCAACTCTGAGTTTATGTGCCGATAATGTCAACATTTTCACTCTGGAGCTAAATAGAGTTGGCGTGCACGTAGATGAAAATATCTTACCTATTAGTCGATGATAATGTTAATGCTAATGGCTTTAAGAAACTGTCGTGTAATGGAATTGCTTCTAGCACCTTTCTGTTTTAATTCATGACATCCTAATGAGGCTTGGGATTTTATGATAGTGTTCCAATATACAAAGCAGCATTAACCTGCGTCAATGCAACCTTTTTACCTTTTCTGTTCTCGTTAATACTACAGTAATATCGAATTTAATTTCTTTCGAATGTTATTTCTGGACATCATCACGTTTATGTCCATATCAAAACATCCGGTCTCCAACCACGGTCGCGTCAAACGCATACCGTTAAAATATGCGACCAATAAAATTCTAGTCAACCGCGTATGGTAATTCCGTAATTGCCTGTTTATCCGTGACCACGGGTACTTTTATACCACAAAATGTTCACCTGCAAAACGGAATCGTTTAACCAAATAATTATATATCGATTACACAGCTCTTTTCGCTGACAAAATAAGCAGGTGGGGCACTGATGCAACGAAAATTACTCACGCTGTAACATCTCGAGTAATTCAATTATGCTCCATAATTAGACACTTGTTGCATTCAACGGTTTAAGCAATTAGGGGAAGAATAAAGAACGTTTAACATTATTCATGATTCGACAAGTCAATGCCGTCGAAAAATAAAGGTCTGCGATTAAAAGCAGTTGAGCAACGTCTGATGCAAAAGATACCCAGGGCAAGTAACCGATAATCGACCAAGTCGGCAGCATGGTGCCGATGAGCGGGCACACTCGTTTCGAAATTGAATTAACCGGGTGTAAAGCGTGGTTTCGCAATAAAATAGATGAAAATTATATACAATTAAGAACGTACGAGCGGAGCCCGAGAAGCGTCTCGGCGCCGTCCTAGCACCGCCTTAGACGACTCAGCCCATGAGAATGTTTAATTAAGCAGTAATTTACTGCTAACTGGAATATTGAATGGAGTTAGTTTAGCTTTATTCCCGTACGCGCCCGGGGCGCCTCGTTGGCAGCCGTTTGCCTGGTCCGTAATATTAGACTTCGAATGATGGATGCTAGCTGGTCTTGAATAGACGCTTCTTTGTTCGATTACAATGTTTAAATTTGTTCTTCATTATCTTTTACATCTTTCCGATCGCAATCCAAGTGTGAAATGGTCAGACATTAATTTCTGACAATGCGAAATTGATCGGACTCTATTAATTTTATTTTCGCTTGACACATATAATCTTTTATGAGTTATTTCGTAACTATATCTTCAACAATGTATAACTTTGTCTGTCAACGTACCTATTGCCAACATCGACAGTATCATTCGAGTAATTAACGGTGTCGTGTAAACTAAAGCAGTGGGCTGCTGTAACAACATTGTTCGGAGATCCCAATTCTCGTTACATATTTCCGCTAAGTGTTTCAAATTGCATTATTATCCAGCAAGTTTTGAATGTTCGTATTGTGAAATCCTTCGCTTATTTTGTTGATTGTTCGTTGCAACTTCGCGGGAACGTTAGCCGGCATTGTTTCGCGAAATGTTTTGGATGCGCCCGCGCACCGATCGCGTTTCATCACACCGACCGTCTGTCACCACCATTATTTTGTCGATTCGAGACGAGTTTCAACAATTTTGTTTTACATTGTATAGAATGTTTCGTTTGTTTACTTGAGCTCCTGGTGTCGCGTTGATATCGATGTTTGCATACGAATAAACATCGATTGTCTCTGCGATTACTAATTGTGTATCGTTTTACTCTTTGTCATGAATATTTCGTGTCTCATAACAAGCTGTGAATTAAACACAATGTACACTTCTCGGCTTTTATATGGCACAACAATTACAATACATTAGTTATGACTACCCTCGCAGAGTCTCGACTGGGGAGTGCGTCACAGCATAATTATGACGCCTCGCTAGACAAAGATCTCTTTCTCGCTCTGAATAAAACCGAATTTAATAGACTATGCGAAATCAATAGCTAAAGTACTTTACCACAAGTTACCACATTTCATAGATCTGCAAGCTATAGAGTTCTATTAGATCGCATGCAATTTGCTTCTGTTTTTTTCTGGGTTCATGACTGGCACGGCATTTCGTGCTTCTTAGTTGAAAGTAAAGCTATATTTCGATTCAAAGCATTTGCTGCATTGAGTATAATGAAACTAGTAATCGTTAGCTTCTTTACCCAAGAGCTTATAACCAATCAATACCATCTAAGCTTCTTGCTACTACCGGACTACACCACTATCCCGTCAACAGAACTCGTCAAAAGATGGCGCAATCCCGTGTCCCACGGCTCGAAGGCTCAAACAATTGTATGTAAGCAATGTAACCTCAGTCATGTTGCATGGAAGGAATTAGCATACTCGCAGGACGCCTTGCCCACGCGCAGTACAGCCAATCCATCATATTTGCTGCTGTGTGCGTAAACTGTAGGGTATAACTATAGTTTTAAGTTTCAACCATTAGTATTTGATGTTTTAGTCGTAGCTTTGGCAGTGATGCAGGAAAATTAAATTATACGACCAGGAACAACTGAAAATACATACAGGGTTCACAAATTTGGAATTGATACAATGGAAAGTCAGAGGGACACTTGTCCTGCTTAGGTTGATGTACGTACTTCTCCGAAAAGGACAAGTGCGCAGTACTGCCTATCGATGGAACTGCACTCAGAAGTGCATGAAAAGATGTACGAATGTGGGCGAAGTCTGTCAGAAATTCCTGACTCAGAATAGTAGCGTGTGCGAGCAGGTATTCTCTGTTTAATCCCGTGATAATAGTAGCTTCAGTATTGGTATGTAAACCTATCATACTTTAACGGCAATTTGAGGTAGAGAAACAAGAATTTAGAAATACCTAGTTGCAATTGCCCCGGGTGACCTGCCATATTTTTAGATTCATTAGTTTGTTGACAGCCTGGTGTTATTTCCGACCAGGATAACTTAGAGGATAATGGAGGAGGATTGATCGTAGAAAATGATAAGATGAAAATGGTAGGTTATTGCAAATAGTGATAGCAAGACAAATGTTGTATAATACCGACGCTTGGAGCTTATCAAAGATACCGGGCAATACTGGCCTGTGTAACTATCCAAAGTTGTGGTAAAAACCGGTAGGTGTTGAAACGAAATGAGCTTTATTAACATTATTTTAAATGTCATGTCTATTCATTTGTCTGGTCTAGGACAATAGGCGATCCTGAAAACGAATTGGCTGATTTGTGACTGATTTGTTTCTTTGCGAATGTCAAGTGTTTTCCACCAAGTTGTTAGGTGTCTTTAGAGATTTTTTTTTGTGTCTGGAGTTAGTCTCCTGAATTACACTTCGTTTTTTTAGTGTCACTGCATCCGACCCAACTCTGACCGTGGCGGTTTTCGGTTTTATCAGATTGAGTAAAGTAGTGTTTGCATCTGTGTTTAGCACAAACTCATGCTGTTTAAAATATCCTGCGCACTTGTCTGCTTTTGTATGCATGCTATGGAAATCACTCAAAGTGTACCTAATTATATGAACGATGAGCTAAGTTAAGTGTAACATGAATATAATTGTGGTAACTCAGCATATTACGTTCAATTCACGTTACAATGTCATATGCAAATTTTGCAGGTAGCATTTAAAGATGCGAATGAAATCGCATTGAAAGTAGATTCGTGCACGCAAGCGATTTCATAATTTGTTACTATGCCAATTACGGTTCTTTTTGCAATGATTCTCTTTTTTCTTTAATATCAGGATGTCATTGCGTTCAATAGGAGGTTATTGCGTTAATCAGGAGTGATATAAAAATGTTAAGTACTTAGTATCTACAGCAAAATGATCCTTCAGTAATGAATCGGACAATTTTTTATCTATTTGTCTGTTCGTTACCTCCTCCTATACCTAAACTAGTGTTCTTACTTATAATTGATTTTATTACAGAGTTTTTCCCTAGCTATCATCATCATGCATCCATGGCGTTAAATTATCTTGTGAAACGTCTTGATTAAATCAGACATTTAATCGGACATGCTTTTATAATTATTTTAATGGTGTAATAATATGTTAAACACAACCAGGTGCAAATGACGATCCACGGAAACTATGCCAAAGTGATTTAATCGTTTCCGACTTGAGATCTAGGCTATTAATAGTGTTTTTATCCGACTGCGCCAGAAGGAGGGTTATGTATTTATTACAATAATATTAAAAAGAAATTTGTTCCCATGTCGTGGATGTTTGCGTATTTTGTATCATTTTTATTAATTACAATAGTCATCACAATAAATTTCTGTATTAGATTTTGATACCAGGTACTTAAATTGGCACTATAATAGATAATCTGTGTGATATTGTCCGATATAAGTATTTTCTTTTGATTCAAATGTGACTTTTGTGTGTCATTTTGTAAAGTTATGTAACTATTATAATTTCCTTTGGACGGCTATAACTCCTAAACCGACTGGAGTTCTGTAGGCAGACCTGGTCCATACCCACCACAGAGATGCTCTACACCCTATGAATCAGCCTTGCAGCTGATGATTACCAAAATGTCTCTTATCTCTTATACTATAAGTCTTATGACTAAATCTTCATAAAATTGTCACAGTGACTTATGAGTTTTGACCTTTTTCTGAACGAAATTAAGGAAATAACAAGCGGAGCTACGCATATTAAAAAAAACAAATAACTTTTTTTTTGTGGTAACTCATTCACTCGCTTGAATTTATTAATTTTTACACATCCAAGGGTCCTAGACCTTAGTATTTGTGGTATTCGTTTCAACTTTATACCTTTTTGGGATGGGTTCATGAGAAGAAGTTCCTTGACAGACAAACTGATCCTACACGGGTGCAGTTTTTTCCTTTTTAGGTACAGAACCCTAAAAACTGTGACCTTACCTATGCCTATTCCTGCGACAAGTACCTACAATATTTCGGCGCCATTCCAAATCATTAGGGTACCTAATTAAGCTTTATTCAGTGCACACTGCCATATTTAAATAAAGTATGTACTAATTAGCGACGCAGAGTGAACAAATATTACGTCATCGATATTATTTAATTTGTCATTCATTGATTGTTTGTTGAGAGCTGCGCAAAGCGACCTCGCCGCCTACGCGCAATCTATTGCTACGGAATAGTTAGCTAGGGATGCAACGACATGAGTTACTGATGTTATGGTACCGATTTTTGTGGTATTAAAATAGGGTATGATATTACGATACCTATACGAGTTCCTGAGGATATTATGCATTAACTTTGGCATTTTGTTCAGACCATTAAATAGGTCATTTTTCACGATGGGGCCAACATTAAAATCAGGAAAAAAGAAATGGGGTCCTTCTTAATAAGCTGACGGTTTTTGAAGAGGATGATCAGGCCATCAAACTGACCAACTTCCTCCATGGGGCCAAAAAAAAAATCTGCTGCTACATAAAAATCTGCAAACCTACTCGACCCAAATGTTTGGAACAGGAGATTGTTTTTGCGATATCGGTTTTGGTCAAATACAGAAAGTCATTAAGTTTGATGGTCTGATCATCCTCTATAAAAACCGTCAGCATTATAGCCTAACTTGAAAATGTACTCTAAAATTGTCTTGGTATTGAATTGAATACTAGGTATCAATGAAGTCTTAACTGCACGAAGTGATTAGTATGTTTGAAGCGTTTTTAAATTACATTTTCATTTATAAATGGACTGATTCAAGTAATAATGTAATGAAATTTTAATGATAACTGAGATAAAAATATTTTCAAGTAAAAAACAAAATGATTACTAATCTGTACTGTGTGGCTGATCTGGAAGGAGCTATGCAAGGCTGGGCTCATACTTTACTGTAGCAGCATACTCATTTCTTGGTATTGGTATCGATTTCGTCAATGTTAGTACATCCCTATTTACCGCCAACTGCGCTAACAAATGACAGCGTGTAGAATATAGGTTTCGCTAAACAAAAAGGTTTTGTAACAAATTGTGATTAATAATTCATTGTTAGGCGACAATGCTTGAAAATAGAGACTCCAATGGTATGTTTTGTAACAAGCTTGGGGTCATAGTGATTCATTCTTTACAGGGTGTAAGGAAAAGTATACTCTACCCATCAAACAGAAGTACCTGTCAGAGCAAAAAAAATTATCAGCTGTCTAATACATTTTAGTCTAGTAGGTATTGCACTTTAGTATGGAACAGCTGATTTTTTTTTCTCTGACAGGTTTGCTCCCATAGTAAAAGTTATTCAATTTGATGTGTAGAGTATGTGGTTTAAAGGTTAATAATACTTTTCCTTACACCCTGTAGAAGTAATATGAATTACTGAAACATTTTATCATTTTGGGTATACTGGTAGTACCTAGTAGATTACATTTTCAACCCCAAAAGGCATTGTGATGTATGTATCTATTGTTATCATCATCAACACCTTCATCATCATCATCATCATCACCATCAACACGCACGACGGATCGATGCGTAGGAAATAAGAGCGATAGAGACTATCAAGCTAAATTTGACAAACTAGGTAGGTGATTCCATGCTCTTTGGTTTGGTACGTATGTGAAATGTCAGGTACTAATTACAAACTAGGTATAAGTATTATAATTAAATCAAAACAATTATTATGCAATCAAATATTATACAATTTGATATAATAATGGTCCAATCTTGAAAATATTACACTTAATGTGTTCACATAAAAGTGCATCAATAAACATTTTTGGTTGATCGAGTAACTGTAAAGGGACTTGTTAACACATTAAATTTTACGAGTACCAAATAAATTTTAGAACCTTTACAGCCAGCTTTAAATAAAAAGATTTTAAGTACACATTACTTTTTAATTAATAGATTTTTTTCTTTTTTTCAGGTAAGGACTTTTTTATCTGTTGCTCGGATTTGGCGGTTAAAAAGATGTTTGTGCTCATAAACTTAAGGTGGGTATAAAAGATTATTTTATAGCTGCTTTAAGATTAAATTGGTTTTTAACATAAAACTGCGCCATATTGCTTTTTCGTGCAAAAGTTTTTATGTTCTGATAAAAATTATATAAGATCGATTGTGATAAAATTATCTTCAAGTGCAAGCTTGAAAGGTTTCGAAGACCAATTTTGATTTGATAGGTTGAAGGCCGGGAACTGACGATCATGTATGGAGAGGCTTATATGGTGATGGTGAAAAGGCAAGAGATGTGTTAAATCGTAGCATGTGATACAGGGTGAAAAAAGATATCTTTGGCATCCTTTTAAACTTTGAGTCTACCCATCAAACTGAACAACTTTTACTATGGGAGCAAATCAATTGTAACAAAAAAAATCTGCTGTTTCATACAGTTGTCGTCGTTGTCGAGTCTGTATAAGAGCACTAGTGCCTACCCCAGTGGAACATAAGCATAAGTCCTTCTTAATATGCTGACACTTTTTAAGGGGATGATCAGACCGTCATACTGAACAACTTCCTCTATGGAACAAACATCGAAATCGTGCAAAAAAAATCAGCAGTTCCATACAAAACTGCAAACCTATTCGAGCCAAATGTATGGGACATCCGATTTTTTTGTGTGATTTCGATGTTGGTCCAATAGAGAAAGTTGTTCATTTTGACGGTCCGATCATTCCATTAAAAAGTGTCTGCATATTAAGAAGGACTTATGCTTATGTTCCACTGGGGTAGGTACTAGTGCTCTTACACAGACTCGACAACAATATTGTACGATGTATGAAACAGCAGATTTTTTTTGTTACAATCGATTTGCTCCCATAGTAAAAGTTGTTCAGTTTGATGGGTAGACTCGTCGTTTAAAAGGATGCCAAAGATATCAATTTCACCCTGTATATTCTATGGCACTAGGCAGAGAGAATAGATCGCCACATGATCCGATTCAAATTTCTAGTAGGTAGACCCTGTATAGTAGGAGACAAAACTGAAAAAATCTTTGTTTTTTTGTAGTAATTCTGGTTACAAAACCTTTGAATGTATATTTGGACATCATTAATTAAATAAGCACAATATTTCATAACAGCCAACTGCAAGACCTAGATAAAGTATAATTAGTACAGTGACATTGAGAGTGACCGGCGTGTGCGCACGTCAGTTGTGACAAGTGAAGCGAAGGCGGCTTATGTCACTTGAACTGTTTTACTGTGACCATAGTTAGAAGTAGAGTATCTCTAAAGGTTTTCTGCGCTTGCAAGCACAGAATGTTAACTTAAATTGAGACCCTGAAAGTATTCGATCATATACAGGGTCCAACTTAATATGCTGACACTTTTTTAAAGGGATGATCAGACAATCAAACATCAAATTACATATTATATTATTAGGAATGAGTCGAATAATCGTAGATTTTCTAGACTGTTAAAGAAATTTCTATTGGATAGCATTACCTAAAAACTAAGAAACTACCAAAATGTATAATGACAGGTACAATTATTGTATTGCAACGTTCGATTTACCTAAATAGACAAAATAAGAAGTTAAAATAGCTTGAGTGTGATTGTAGCTTCCACAGACAAACCGAGCAATTGGTTTTGCGGGATTCATTGTTATAAGTGTTACCTATGTAATAATAATAAATAAATAATAATAAGTGAAGAACTTTCTCTATGGGACAAACATCGAAATCGCGAAAAAAAAAATCTGCTGTCCCATAAATGTGGCTCGAGTAGGTTTGCAGTTTTGTATCGGACAGCAAATTTTTTGTTTCGCCATTTCGTTGTTATTCAGTTTGATGGTCTGGTCATCCCCTTAAAAAACTGTCATCATATTAAGAAGGACCCTGTATGATCGAAGTGTTAATCATTCTTTAACTAAAATTGCATGCGCAGTTGGTATCTAGGTTGACAAATATGTATTTACTTAATTTGTGTTTGTTGTTACAAATTACAACAAGTTAAAAAACTACCAATGTCATTATTTAATTGGTAGATTTAATGCGTAACTATTTTAAAAACGGCAACTTTATTTCGACTGTGCGACATTCTACGTCTTGATAATTTTGTACTGTGTTACGTTACGTTCTACGTTCGATCAATAAACCTAAATAACGGTTTTACACATGATTTGGTTAAAGTGTTCTATTTAGAACTACTGTTAGATTTTATGACTTTTAGAACTATCCATAAAAATGAGGCCCTACAAATGTTGTGAATTACTATTTGAAGCCTTTTTTGAAGCACAGTTTTGAGTTTTTGAATACCTGCCAGAATTGATAACAGTATAGTATCAATTTCTCGTACGTAGAACAGTGTAAGCAAGCATAATATAATTTGTACATGAAAGCAATGAAAACTTTAAAATAAACGAAAAGAGTTTGAATACCAAAAAATAGGTGTGTACTCTTTTTGGTACAATTACTGCACCACATGCTGGACGAAAATGTCGAAAAAAATTGAACAATCGCTATTAAACAGATTAAAAAGAAAATTGTTTTTCCTTTTAAATTTCGTTAATGGCTTACAATATGCTCTAAAAAGATTTTATTCGATTTTGAATAAAATCTTTTTAGAGCCAAAATTATAAAACTAACTAATAAGGGTTGAACAAAATTGTATTTGATTGACTAACTAAATTTGTTCTTATTTTCAGTTTAAAATACACATGTTCGTTATTTTCGTGTGACTAAAATCCGAACACAATCAAAAGGTACATAAACACGCAACGAAACTTAAAAAACAATCAATATTCAAATCGACCGATTAATAAAGGCATTAACCATTCAGTTATTGTGTAAACTAGTTATCATGATAGTGGTCAATTAAACAGTTAAACAAGAGGTAACTAAAGCTAAGTCGTGGACAATAACAATTAAAAGAAATCACGTTTTCTGACGTTTCTTAAACGGTTGGTAAATGTTGGTTGCAATGAGATATACCATGAAAAAATTTTTTTTACTTTGTGTCATCTATGTACAGTAATTTAAAATATTGTTTAACTGTTTGAAGATATACACAAACACTTAACACTTCCATTAAAGGCGTCGAAACTCAAACGAGCCGAGAGCAAACAAAGGGACATTTAAAAAAAAATGACAAGTTACGCTAGCTGTCAACGTGACGTTTAATTTCCCGCCAACACGTCACCCACGCGCGCTGCGTTCTTGATAAACAGTTCTATAAGATGGCGACATAGTAAACTTAATGGAAACTTTTTTTTAAATTTTATTTTGACTTTAGCAGGGTTGCATCGACACATAAACCTAATTTATGTAGACAACTAATTAGGTAGGACAGTTAAATAGAAAAATGTTTTACGGATTTGTTCCAATTCTAAATGACGTTTTTTTTAAATATATCATAATAATTTGCATTATTATTTACTTATCTTTCATGAATAAATTATTTACAAATACAGGAAACGAAATTTTAAATACTCAATTGTTTTAATTACCTACTTTAAGTAATTAATACATATTTAGTATTGGCAGTTAAAATCGTGTTGGTATGGTAAATGTACACACGGCGCCACATCAAGCTATACAAAACCAAAATAAACTGACCGCGCGTAGGTCGAGTAGCATATAACGTCGCGCGGCCTGCTTATTTTGGTTTTGTATAGCTTGTGTCGCCGTGTGTACCTACTAACCACATTGGGAAGGTTGCTTACAAAAATACAGCCCAAGAAAAACCAGGAAGTTCCATTGAAAACGTTCTTGACATCCCTACTCCGAATATGACTTAAATCTACCGACCTGCATTGAAATACCTAAAAAGGACCGTCGGAAATTACCACATCGTAAATAATTCATGTATTATTACTCAATCATGTCGGCAACGGTGAACGTTTTCAGTGGGACGCTTTTTTAGTGTTCCGTACCTAAATTGGCAAAACTGAACTTACACACATAAACTCATGCCTTTTTCCCAGAGGGGTAAGCAGAAACTATAGATTTCCACTTTGGGCGGTTCTGACACACCTCTCTTGCTTCCTCTAAGTCCATACATCTTTTCATACATTCCCTTCGATTTCGGCTACTTTTAACTTGGAATTTTTAATGACGTCCCTGACCTGGTCTAGGTATCCTCTCCTAGGTCTGCCTCTACCAATGTTTCCTTCCACACACGCCATATACAACGTGTTCATGAATAAGCGCAAAACCTCATACACCCCAACTGATTTATAACAAAATAATTAGATTGAAACAATAATTTCATTATTTGATAGTTAAAATTTAAAGTTATTCGCATTTAAAGTTTTCAGGCAAAATTGATTTGTTATCATTTCAGCAATGAATGTAAGCGCTAGAGTGCTCGTGGATACATTTTATGAATCTTGTTTTGGTAGTAAGTAGGGTGAGAGTGCCCGAGCGGTGGGTTGAGATCGTGTTCAGTAAATTTTTAATTTTACATACAAATTATTTATTATTTTGAAAAAAATTATCTATGTTGAAACCATGAAAATTCTGCCGTCGATACTAAACAAACTACTTTCTAGTTTTGCGTTAATTCATTAACACGTTGTATATCTGTTTCGTAAGTCGACTTTCATTCATCCTTTCAATATGTCCAAACCATCGAAGCATTCCCTTCTCTACTTTAACCACTCCATCTTCATTCAAACCACAACGTTCCCTAATAACAGTGCGTGTGAACTTGTAACTGGCAAAAAGATAAGTACATACAGGGTGAAAATGATATCATTAGCATCCTTTTAAACTAAGAGCCTACCCATCAATCTGAACAAATTTTACTATGGGAGCAAATCCATTGGAGCAAAAAAAAATCTGCTGTTCCATACTAAACTGCCGTGCTTACTCGACACAAATGTATCCAACAGCTGATTTTTTTTTCTCCGATTGGTTTGCTCTCATAGTAAAAGTTGTTCAGTTTGATGGGAGCAAACCTGTCAGCACAAAAAAAAATCTGATGTCTCATACAATTGAGTCGAGTAAGCGCAGTATAGTATGGGATAGCAGATTTTTTTTGAGCTGACATGTTTGCTTCTATCGTAAAAGTTGTTCAGTTTGATGGGTAGAGTATGTGGTTTAAAGGTTAATGATACTTTTCCTTACAACCTGTATCGCCATGATGACTACATACTTAGCTTAGTAAGTGTCCGTTTATAGTTGTCATCAACAACTAGTACGGAACACTAATTGCCCGAGTCCCGACTCGCACTTGGCTGGTTTTTTTGCCCAGTCCCGTTTTGCGGACGTTTTTCTGTTTACATTGTCCTGTCCATCGTGCAAGGAGAACCCGCACTGGAGATGAGGCATGCGCTTGCTGGGATTTCAGGAAGACGTTTGCCTTTGCGAAAAGATATTTTTTCTGGAGTAAGATCAGAGAAAAAAAGTAGGAGATGTGGCAGTATGGTCCTAAGATCTTATTCTATCCTTAGTAGACTAGACTAGATAAACAACAATAACAATTAACATTTTTGTAATCGAATATACAGGGTGAAATTGATATCATTAGCATCCTTTTAAACTAAGAGTCTACCCATCAAACTGAACAACTTTTACTATGGGACCAAACAGATCGGAGCAAAAAAAAATCAGCTGTTGCATAGATAAGGTCGAGTAGGCATTGCAGTTTAGTATGGAACAGCAGATTTTTTTTTGCTCGATCGGTTTGCTCCCATAGTAAACGTTGTTCAGTTTGATGGGTAGAATCTTAGTTTAAAAGGATGCTAATGATATCAAATTCACCCTGTATGGAAAAGGTATATCCTTCGACAGGATTCAGGCTATCCCTATATCACATGACAACATGCGTCCATGTATGGGCCGTTCGGCTAAATTGTGATATGCATGTGATAGCTTTGCTTTACGCATTATAATATAAATGAATATGATCGAAATAGTGTCCAATTGCAAAAATAGCCCCAAATAAAGTAGTTTTGTGTTACAAAATCTTCAAAGTAATATTATGACAACTCGAAGTAATTACAAATAGCGCAGTTAGCGATACAAAAAAACGATCTTTACTAAATCCGAACCGATTTTTTTCCGCCATTTTTGCACAATTTGAATAGAAATATAAAGTTTTAGTGATATGTTTATGCAAACTATTATTACCATATTCGTATGACGCCATACATAACATTCGGTAGTACAAAAATGGCTCATTTTGGAGGTTGTCTTTTCATTACGATCGCATTTTGGTAGGTATTAAAGTCGGGACAATGTAATAAGCCACATTTGACATCTGTCAGTTTAAGCTTCATAGTGAGGTGACCTGCTTAAAAACATCGATTAAAGCGAATGAATCGATACGGATTTCAAACATACGTGAATCGAATTATATGTAAATATCGCGATTTGTTGGAACTACGTTTTACATCGATTTTTTTGGGCTACATCCCTAGTGTTAAAAAAGAAAAAGGGTTCACAGACGCAACATTGTAACGACGTTCAGTTCTTTGGAACAGAAATTGTTTATTATGTTTAGAATGGTTTAGTAGTGAAAGTAAATCGTAAAATTACCTTCTTTGGTCATTATTACAATAAATATGTAATCGTAATAAAAAAGTAAAGCAATTGTACAGTTCTAACTTCGAAAAAAAATATATTATTCTATGCCCGCCGTTACAAGGTTATGATTGATGAAGTATCAATAGATGTCAAATGTGGCTTTTTAAATTGTCCCGACTGTAGTATGGATTTTGAACAAACCAAAGACTAAAAAAAAAAACTAAACCACCGTGCAGTTGGCAACAAATGGTGAAAAGCTTTTGCGTGAGTCGTTAACTTGTGTATTTTGTTATACGCCATATTGAATGCGTGCGCATGGCCACACGCGGGCGGGATACTGAAAGTGAATAGGGCTACCAGATGTAAAAACTAAGGTTTTTAAAATTTCGATAGGGTATTAGGGTAAACAGTTGCATTACTTTAAGGGGTGATTGTACCCATGACACTTAACAATTTTCACTAAAAAACCTGTAGGCAGTTATGGCTTTCCATACTAAATGCAATCAACTGATGGAAAACGTTTGTATGAAGAGCAAAACATTTTTTTTTCTAATTTCCCGACACATTTATTTCAAAAACGCATGCATTTACAGAGTGAGGATAAGCAGCCTGTACTGGTCTGCCAAACAGACTCGACCCAAATGTTTTTAAGAGAAACTTTTTTTGAGATTTGGGTGTTGATCTTGTTGGTCCTAAAGTTGTTCAGTTAGATAGTCTAATCCACGCTATAAAGATAATAACCAGAACGGTATATTACAGAAGGATTCCCCTTTTATAATTGGGGCAGCATCCTTTTTTTTTTTACATAGCAACACTACGACTACTTTAAAAAAAAAACGGCCTGTTGTATCCAACCCCTGATGCAGGAAAACCCTACTATTGGCTGGTAACCCTGAACGCGGAAGAAATAAAGTAAATTTTATTGTAAATCGGCCGTAGCGTTTCGTATGGCAAGGCGAGGGCAAAACCATTTGTTCTCCTATGAGGTTTCACATAGAAAACAAGTTGCTATGGCTTATTGTACTTTTGCGCATATTGATATGCAAGCTTGCCGCAAGGTCGTAAAATGGGCAAGTCTAGAATCTATCTTAATTTCCAGAAATCAAGTCAAGTCAAGTCAAAATAATTTATTCAATACAGGAGCTTGAAGCACACTTATTATCTGTTCTTTTTTAAGGGTATATTACTGTTGGCGCGCTCCATACAAACGAAGTCTGGTGATATTTTCAATACTAACCGAATAAACTCAATGAATTTTTGCAGAAATAATCTAGAAACGAATCTCTATGCTTGTATCGTGTCAGATTTTCCTTAAAATGTACAGTTTTTAAAGTTGGAAATCTTTGAGGCACTGTGCCTCAAAGATTTCCATACAAATATCAAATTAGTCCTTGTATATTTAAACGAAAATTGGACATGATACAAGCATATAGATTTGTTCTTAGATTGTTTCTGTAAAATTTCATTGAGTTTAATTGGTTAGTATTGAAAATATCACCAGACTTCGTTTGTATGCAGCGCGCATTTACGCATTCGGAATAAGCTACCACCGCGTCGGAACGTGTTGTCGCTGTAAAGAAGATGCGGCCAGAAACTCTACAACATAACACGACTTAATGACTATTACAATATAAATTCTTAAGCTAGGGTTATGTATACAGTAATACATAGTCTATTTAATTAAATAAATGATACTTTATCTCTCAATCAATTTTAGAATTCAACAAGTGACAGTTAAGAAAGGTTTAAAAAAAACAAGAGATGATCGTAAAAATGCAATATCACTTCAGAATAACATAAAACATTTTTTTTTGGAGTCACGTTGCTGGTTCTGACCCGAGCACTTGTCTCGCGTGGTTTTCGCGCGTCGCGTTTTAGCCTGCCACGAGGCTCCTCAATCCTCAATCTCTTCTTATTCTTGATTAAAAACAATCCCTGAGATTGGGATAGATACTTCCATAAACTACTTGACACTGGCGGAAATGCAGTGCTAAAAAACAAGAGATGATCGTAAAAATGCAATATCACTTCAGAATAACATAAAACACTTTTTTTGGAGTCACGTTGCTGGTTCTGACCCGAGCACTTGTCTCGCGTGGTTTTCGCGCGTCGCGTTTTAGCCTGCCACGAGGCTCCTCAATCCTCAATCTCTTCTTGTTATGATCAAAAACAATATTCTTGTTATGATCAAAAACAATCTCAGAGATTGGGATAGATACTCCCATAAACTACTTGACACTGGCGGAAATGCAGTGCTAACGCACAAGCATGAGTCCATTACTTATAATAAAATAAAAAAAAAAACAATTCTCTTTTTTCTTAGCATATTTAATTTAATCCTACTGCTGGGCAAAGGTCTTCCCCTTTATCCTCCATGCATCCCTGTCTTGAGCCATCTCCATCCACTCTTCGTCGAAGGTATCCAGGTCGTCTCCATCTCTTCGGGTCGACCTTGACGACGACGTCCATTCTCAGGGATCCAAGATGTTAAAACTTTGATTTGAACGTTTTGAGAGTGATAAAACATTTGCTTATCTGAAATTATGTACGTCCAAAATCACAAACATCGTTTTAAGAATACCATTTTGCTTTTAAATATGTAACTTAGTTAAACCTTTCCGAGAAGAGAATGAGTATAAAAATACAGATTAATTAAGAATCGGACCACTTTCTTTGGATTATTACGTCCGTTGTAAGTAGTACTACTTTAAATGAAATTAACTTAAAAGAAAGCAGAGTACTTGTTTGCATCTTTCCCTATACAAATTAAGTATTTGTACAATTTTAAATAAACTACCTTAACATCATCTGTTATTTATTATTTACAAGCACTTTACAATAAACGTCCGTGCGTGTTTACTGTTTACTCAAATTGTAGGTTTTAAAGCAACGCTTAATGATTTTTTTAAATAATGTCTTGTTTCAACAGTTCCAAGAAACTACTTATGTGATAAAAGTTACGGAACGTAAGTAACTGCACGAAATTTCTTTAATTTTCGCGCTAATTTCTTTGCCGCCATTTTGTCTCGAGTTCTCGTCGCACGAACTCCGACAGATTGTTTATTTTTAATTTAAAAAAAAACTGGAACTAGCGGTCTATGGTAATGACGGCAAACGTGTTAAAATAATTTATAAAAACATTTCACTAGACTATGCACTGGCTGAAACATGATAATTAAGCGATTTGAACTTTTTATCGGGGTCGATAAGATAAAATGTCGGTCGCAATCAGTGTTAATCTAGAAAACAAGATTATTTCTTGTTCGGCAAAATTTATTGGCAATAGGTACATAATGAAAAAAATAAGTTCTGTATTGAGTCCTGTAGGCCAAGCATACCTGTGTGTGATGAAGAGAGAAAGATAGAAATGTGCCTCTATCCATGCCAACTGGCCTTTGACTATTTATATGTGAACTGATTACGCGTGTAATTCTACTAACAAACATTTCTGACACTTTTTGCGGGGGGCGAGGTAACATGAAATCCGCAACTTTGAATTTTATTCCCCATAACTTTAGATTCTAATTTTGAATGTTAAAAATCATGAAAAGTAGTCTCGTGTGAACCCCAAACGTTCTAAGTTCGAAGTTATTATTTCGCAATTATAGGCTGTCTCGTTTAGTGATAAGGTGTAAAATTGAATGTAAATGCACAAGATCAATTGTGCTTATACCGTGGCAGAGGGGAAATGCTACCGCAAGGCTAGTCCTTAAAATAATTAGTCAAAGCAACTGGCAGAATTTAAAGCACTACATAATATTTTCTTGCTTTTTGCCAGTCGTGCTCTAGCACAATGTAGCTCAAATATAACTTTATTACATCAAATAAGACACACGAAAATAATCCTATTCGATATCTAAAATAGTGTCCTTCTACGTACGTGTTCGATGAAACGACAATCTAAAGGCTGGGCCACACAGAGTGCGGCTGCAGTAGTTGTAAACTATGGAATTATATGCGAGGTATCACACTGCGTCTACCGTTCCGTAGCTGTTCCGCAGCCGCGCCGGACTGCATCTAGTCCATAGTTTACAACTACTGCCGGCCCGCAGCCGTTCCGTAGCCGCACTCTGTGTGGGCCAGCCTTAAGTTTTAACTTTCGCAGTAACGTAGGAGACCCACCTAGAATACTTACTGTTTTTCCTACTAGGTCGCTACTTAATTATAAAATAATTTTTTTAAATTAATCTTTATTAGGCCATTCTATACAGATCTTGAAGACCTAGTGAAGGGAATACGGTATATCTGTTAAAAATGAAAACGATCGAAAGTGAAGGTAATGCGCACCTGTGACCGATTGCGATCGTGCCTCTCGTTCCATCAGGTCACTATAGCCGCTGCGGTTCTATAAAATACCGTTAAACTATCTTTAAACTTGGAACGAAGTTGTTTTTATTCTAAAAATATTTAAAAGCTAATTTCGGTTGACGTTATTAGCGTTAGGTGTAGCGTGGCGCAGATATTTTCAAAATGGCTACAAAACTAAAATCAAGTATGTATACTCACGTTTCCTACGTTCTGGAACCATAATAAGACTTCAATTGATGAAAAAATCTTTAGAATGTAATAACTATGTAGTAATCAGATTGGATTCTGAACTGGAAAAATGAGCACTAAAAAATATTTTCGCTTTAAAAATGAGCATTGAGCTTGATCATATTGGATTCTAAACCGAAATAAACCGGAAAAATTAACAAAACAATTAATATTTTCGCCATTAAAATGAGCATTGATCTATTAATCAGATTGGATTCTATTTCTAACCAGGAAAAATGTGCACGGAAAGAATAGTCGCATTAGAAATTAGCATTGAGTTTATTAATCAGATTGGATTCCAAAACCGGACAAATGAGCATGAAAAAAATGTTTGCGCTGTGAGCTTATTTTCCAATGCTCACAAATAGATACACACCTACCTACTACCATGTCTCTGCCTAGGAATAATTCTGTAATTAGCCACTCAGTCCAACAACTAGTCTCTACACTAGCAGCAAATTTAATTCTACTTTTATGGACTTCGAGCAATAAAAATTTAACTATCTGTCGAAATTGGCACGTCCTTGTTTAGATCCTGTACAATTAGAACGTATAAAAGTCGGACATATTGAATGTTTATTATTTTATGCGCCAGCGCAGCATTGCTTGCTTCGAGATTGGTCTAAAATGTTAATCATCTTTGATTGGTTATGGTTAGAGAAAATTTATTAATTACTGTTGCAGAAATAACATGTATATTTATGTTATTCCTTCTACAGGATGTAACAAAACAGTAGACCATCAAACTGAACAATTTTCACTATGGACATAACATCGAGAATAAAACTGCTGTCCCATACATTATTTTGAGTCGAGTAGTTTTATATGAAACCGCAGATTTTTTTAATTTTTCCTTGATGATGTTTCATTAGTGAAAGTTGTTCACTTGGATAAGTTATGTGTCAAGATTGACAGTCGAAGCTAAGAAAGCGTCGAAAAAAATTGCAACCAGTTCTGGCCACTAAACCCTATCCATATACACGCACACAGACATAATTTGTATGACGCCTCATGCACACCAACCTAAGAAAGTTGACCCGTTTTGTTTTATACGGCAGAAGCGTTAGGCTCATTCTAGAAATACATTTTTTCATTCAGCATGCAATCCTTTCTCAAGGTTCGAAAGCAAGCAAAGCATTTCGTTTCTTGTAGGTACTAAGATGAGTGAAAAAAAATATATTATCATTAGTTCGAATTCGTTCGAAATTTAAAAAGTTGTGATCATTCTAAGCAACTTAGGACAAGTTACGCGTGTAATTCTACTAACAAACTTTTCTGCCACTTTTTGCGGGGAGCGAGTTAGCACGAAAAACGCATCTTTGAATTTTATTCCAGTAGTTTAAATTCTAATTTTGAATGTTAAAAACCATAAAAAACAGTGTCGTGTGAACCCCAAACGTCATAAGTTCGACATTATTGTTCCGCAATTATAGGCTGTTGCGTTTAGTAATAAGGTATAAAATTGTATGTAAATGCGTAAGATATTTTGAGTGAGGCGGGTCCGTATATAATTCTTCTAACCTAAGCAAAGATGCTAAGTATTCATCGCAGGGAGTAGGGAGGTAAGTATTTTATAGTACCTACTCCGTCGCCTGTGGGATATTGCCTTATCTATTAATTGTTGTAAGTAATATAAACTATACTTAACATTTTCTTTAAGTATATTCATTATTTTGTGTAATTTGAATTTATACAGGCATTTATGTTATGCCATCTATACGCGTAATATTATCCTTGCTTTAATATAAGACTCCAGAATCAAACAATTTTCATCTTTCCTGTTTTCGATTTAAGTGTCTTTATAGAGGACTTCAACTCATCGAAAAACATCAAAATAATAACACATCGATAAAACCCGACCGACTCGAATATGACCACCGGTTTACAATCATGTAGGATCGAATACGCAGTTTTAATTATCCGGTTTATATGTTCACAAGTCGTTTAATACGAAATTAGTAGATTTCTTCTGTATTATTGCTTTTTTTTTAAGTATCATGTTCTGTAAATGCTTTGCTATTTTAAATGTCATTAACGGCTCTGGATACTTTTGAGCCATTCGTTATTTTTTTTCTTTATATTCTTTATTTTGATGATGGGATGATAGATGACGATGAATCTGTGGTCGATTTCGTAAGCTCGCGCGTTGCCGCCAAAATGACCATGTACGAGTTAACTTGAACCAAAACTTATGTTCTGTTATCGTATTTATTTGAGATTCCTGTTACGTCGGTCGCTTTACGCAACGGTTTGGTACACAATCCGCACGAAATTATGTCACAAATATCACTACAACCAATTTTTTACGAATTTCAAATAAGACGACACACAGCATGAGCAATGGCGCCAAGCAAACTCAAAATGCTTTGCTAGTTTTTTGTCGTGTTGCCATAGTATTGGTATTTTAATACAAGATATCCTGTTCCTTTAGAGAATCAAAGCGATTAGGAAGTGATATTGAGTTTTTTTTCTGATCTCACTGCTATAATATGAAATGGATGATTCTTGAATCGTTTTTTTTAATCTTTATTAAAAACGAAAATCGCCTGGAATGACTAGGTAATCACCCAGATGGAAAGTAAATCAATATGCGACAACACGTTCCGACGCGGTGGTAGCTTTAAAAAAGATTTGACGTTTGATAAGTGTGCTGCAAGCTCCTATATTGAATAAATTATATTGACTTTGACTTTGTCTATGATTGTTGACAGTAATTGGCGATTTTGGTCAATCGGGTTTTTTTAGTTGTAAAGTGCTAGCTTTTTTGGGTCCCATACAAAAAACGTGTTTTATCCTTTGTTTTATCAAGGCTTTTTGTTTTTGCTATATCGTAAAAACAGCAATACATACAAGCTTCAAACTTGGTGTGATTATAGAGCATATACTCTAAAGTTAAACAACATAATAAAAACCGATCAAGTGTGTGTCGGGCTCGCGCTAAGAATCCCAAAGAATTGTTCTTTGGTACGGAACTCCCAGTGTGCGAGTGGGCCTCGCACTTTGCCGGTTTTTTCCCCAAAAATCAAAGTTCTTGACGATCGCTTTTCTTCCTATCCGTGATTCTGACACATTATGGATTCCGCACAACTGCCATTGAACACATTCTCTATTCCACACAGTCTTCAATTTTACACAAACGTGTTTCATCCTATTCGCGATTCTACACAATATTAATTACACACAACTACTTTTCCTCACATTCGCTATTCCATACATTCGTTTATTATTTAATTGTTCTAGTACTTATACATAACATACATACATAACTACATAATATAACCGTTGCGTTGATGTCTTTTTATTTCATTCTAGTAAAAAAGTTCAACGATTTATAATGGGGAACTTGCACCAAAATTATAATGAGAAATTATCTTAATAATTCAATAATAATAGTTGTGAATAGAATGTTACTGAAAGATTTATTCAAAAGTTTTAATTTTTTACGAAATATTTCAATTATAAGTTAGATACGTGGATCGGAACGTAATTTCAAACACCAATCAGCGCACAGTGACGAAGCGATTAGCAACTTGCGTTAGAAGAGTACGGCAATATATTATAGCGGATGATTTGATATGAGCTTCACGCGTCATGCAAAGGAGTGACGTCAAGTCATGGCAGTGAGCGTTTTGACGCGGAATTAAAAAGTCAACAATACATAAATGATTTGTGCATATTTTAGCATTTTTGGTATTTTTATGTAAGCCTTAAATCTTAATGATAAACTAAAAATATAAAACTGTTCAAGTTCCCCATTTCCTTATATCTATCGCTTCGCTGTCATACTTCCACATAGCTTGTATCTTTAAGGATTTTTTTACGGTTTTAATCCACGGTTTATGCATTTAATTTATATTTTATACGATTATTTAATAGTTGTAAATTGTAAATAGGCGCTTAGGTTTTACGTGGCGTGTGCTAGGTGCTTCTTCGCAGTCTTATGTTAATGTGAATAGAGTTCGTAATCGTGTAGCTATTTTGATTGAAACGGTATACGTAGTTTAACGTAGTAACTTATTATTAATCTGTGGTTTAACCATCCTTTGGTCTTTTTAGGGTCTGTTAATTTTATGACTTTGCAGCCTGTGGGTTGTCATGTTTGTCCCTTATCTGTGGTACAAATAAACGTGGTATAAAATGTTATACCAAGAATAAACTAAGAATAAGCAAAATAACTTAAACCTAGTATAACGTCGGCGTAACTGTTCTGTATCATAGATACATTTCTGTTTTTTTCGCTAGTTTATCTATGAACCGCGACGTTGCCACCAACATAGTTACGAGTTTATAAGTATGAAATTATGATCTGTAATAAGGTGCAAAGTTATTCGCACCCGTCCTATCGTACAATTCGCTAACCTACCAACCGTCATAACGGCGCGCGTGCAAACTAAAATGAACCGAGTCATTAGACAAGAAAGCTTCCTTTACATAGTCTCCCTCTTTCATTCTTTCACGTGCTGGCAGCGTGACATCGTTAGGGTTTTCAAATATCGCATTGAATACTCACAAAATGACGGGAAGTCTAATGAGATTTGACCAATAAGTTTACACTAACCTAACCTAACCTATTGCCATTTACCACTCGGTGGGGATCGTCGTCAAGCGTACCTGAACTGTGGAGTGAGACAAGCCTGCTTGTAGATCAGATCAGATAAGATCTGAAGATAGATGCATTCTAAGGGTTGAGCCTTGATCCCCACGCACGATCACATGCATAAGCATAGCATAAGCATATGCTCACGACTATGTGAGTAGTCAGAGATATTCTGAAACCTCAGAACATCCACGTTTCACCAGTAGTACCGAAACTCTGTCCAGTGTGACGGGGGGTGAGCCCGTCGCCACTTGTAATGGACAGTGGGTACAATATATGCCTCGAAATTGAAGCATGCCGGTTTCCTCACGATGTTTTCCTTCACCGAAAAGCCAGTGGTGTTACAAATCGTACATAAATTCAGAAAAACTCATTGGTACGAGTCGGCTCCTGAACGGCAGGCAAGGTTACTCGCCACTGGACCACCACGGCACTACCACGATTCTTATAATTTTCAAAATACGATAAGTTTTAAATTTAACTCTTAGTTTGTACCACTCCGTGAAAAGGAAACTCTTCCATGAAAAGAATTAACAAATCAAAATCGATTATCGTAAGGCTGGATATCAAAGATCGTTGATTGCTTGAAGTTAAATTTGGTTTTCTTAAACGTTGTCTGTTCCCATGTAAGCCATCAATCTACCCGTCTTCACTCTTCACCCAGATCTCTCCACGGGATATTCTTATCTACACCTTTTATGTTTCGAATTTTTACGAGTATGCAACCTTTTGAGTGTCAATTTCTTTGAAATTGCGTCTCTTTCTCTTATCATCACTTTTAAAACACCGACGCAATAAAGGGTGTTATTTTTGTGTAAAAATGACGACCAATTCTATCTTTTTTTCTTGCCTTTCTTATGAAATTATGTAAAAATCTAATGAACCTTCAAAAATTAAAGGTTTTCTTGCCATCATCGAAGTGTCAGTTTGACGAACCACCTGAGAAATCTAGGTACTTTGATTAGTCTTGGCATTTGGTAGGTTAGCCTTTGAAAGGCGACCTCTCACCGACGCTGTCATAGCTGTAAGTACTGTTCCATTCCATAGAAATATTCGGATTTCGTGGGGGGATAAATCCCACCTATCCCCCCTGGATACGTGCTTGGTTAGTGTTTTCATATAGATTGAAGCTTTTATTACGCTCTTCCAAAAACATTTTCAGAAAACCTGTTACAACAGTAACTCCATCCAAAGTTCCAAAAGCATAACAGTTAGTTGGCGATACGCTCTTATGTATAATTACATATTAAACAGTTTGTACATGCGAGCGATACACTACATTAATCGTTACTTTTTTTAATGTAACTACTGAACCGATTTCTATGAATTTCCTCAGGGACATTATCCTTTACCCTAAGAAGAAACACTATGTTACTGGACGCAAAAGCAATTAAAAAAATCCATAAATTATAATTTTAATAAATATATGAACTTCAGCCTAACGCGGAGTGACCTGCCCTGCACCTGCGGGCTGCGCGTGCGCATCTTATAATTAGACGTCGCGACGCCGCGCCGGTCATCGACCCCCGCGACCTGGATCCCAAATAAATCGTGCACACGAGCCAACTTCAGTTTTGTCAAAGTAAATTGATGCGCTAACTTGTGTATTCAGATCTGTAGATGAATCGTCGATTTGTTTATTGTAGGATTAGGGCTACGGGGTGTTTAAAAACCATTATATACAGGGTTTTAGTGTAAACAGTTGCATTAATTTTAAGCAGGGTTCGAAATTATCAAGATATATTGATAATTTATCCATGATGATTCTTAGTTTTGGGTGAAATTTCTAACAAATAGTTCTAAAATTGCTGTTTTTGCACTCTTATCCTTTGATATACTCTTATCCAGACCAAACGGCACCTAGTCTTCGGCATTTTCGTTTCGTATCACAATGAATAACAAATAATTTAGAAAAACAACAATGAGAAATACTCGTAATATTATGTGTTGGTGAGCCTCTTTTTTCGCGAATCGTGATCAGATACACATGGCATGACATTGCTAGCGGCAGGTTTTTGTTTTTCCAATATATTTTATAATTAGCAAGATAATTATTAACGTATATTTATCAAGATAATTATGATAATTATTAATGATAATTATCCTTTCGAACCCTGCTTTTAAGGGTGATTGTAGGTACCTACTCATGATACTGAAGAACTTTCTCCAAGGAAAAGATAGGAAGTTATACTATAACAATATTGGGACTTGCCGTACTAAATGCAATCAGATGATGAAATGTTTGTATGAAAAGTTAAAATTCCCTTAGGTTTCTTGTAGAAAGTTCAGACGTGAGTGCAATCACCGCTTTAAATTAATGCAACTGTTTCACTTACACCCTGTAAAAATAGCATAGTTTAGCATATGCTCACGACTATATTCCCCGAGGGGGTAGTCAGAGATATTCTGAAACCTCAGAACATCCACGTTTCACCAGCAAAAAATTACCAGCACCACCAGCATTCGTGTATAAATAGCACAATACCTATAATAATTAATAGTACCTACTAAGTATAGAAGGGCCGCTCCTTGTCCTTGTTAACTTCAGCTACCGCCGCGCACCTCACCCCGCACTTGAAGAGATAGTTTAGTGGCGCAGACTAATGACACATAATTAGCGCGTTTGCATACGTCTTTAGTTTATGTAGTTGTAGGCTATCATCATGAGATCCTCGTATAACATGCATATAAACGCAAAACCTGAAAACCAATAGTGCAAAAAGTAAGTAGTGCAAAAGTGTTCTAACTTATACTCCATTCATGTTTTGCTTTGAGGATAGGTTAAATAGCAATGAAATTTTAAGTCAATTTTGAATTTCTGAAACAGAGATTTGAAACACTTCCTCTCTCTTATTCTTATAACAGTTTTAGTAACGTCCAAGATATGTCGGATAGTATATGTATCCAATAAATTAATTACATTTGGTAATCAGAATTGGCCAGAAAGCGAAATAGGAATCAGAAAATCTCGTCGTCCTTATTTGGAATGAAGTATAGAAAAAAATCTATGATTGACACGAAAAACTTACGAAATCAAAAATAAAGTTAATTAGATTACTTACACAATATTACTAATAGCATTAAGTCAGCCTTATTCAGCTAAAAATAAAGTCGAATAAACAACTTTTCTCAGATGCTCGTTGACTTGTTCCAAATGACTGCCAAGAAGTTCCAATTTCACGGAAAAGGCGTTGAGTAAACAAAATGAAATAGCACGGACTTCTAATTGATGATGTCGTATAAACTTTATCTGTTTCTTGCCAACAACGCAGTGTTTCTACACTTTGTTTTTACTCTAACTAATAAGCGGATTTTATTGAATCATTCATACGCCGTAACCCCATAACCCATTGTATGTCGACATTCCACTGGATAAAACCTGGAAAAACAATATAAAAATCTATTGTTCTTTGCACGAATTTCGCAAAAGCATAATGGCAGGTTAAAGCGCAGCTGTCAAAATACGATTTTATAGAAATCTTTTCAAATGGTGTAACGGTCAGTTGCACATACGTTCATTAATGTTAATCCTCCATCGTGAACAAACCTGCATGCTTCAATTTCGAGGCATGTATTGTACCCACTGTCCATTATAAGTGGCGACGGGCTCACCCCCCATCACACTGGACAGAGTTTTGGTACTACTGGTGAAATGTGGATGTTCTGAGGTTTCAGAATATCTCTGACTACCCCCTCAGGGAATATAGTCGTGAGCATATGCTATGCTATGCTCCATTAAATGTCATGCAAGCTTTTACTATTTCAACAAGACCAAAAAGTGACAGCAAGAGATTTAATGGAGGATTAACATTAATGAACGTACGTGCAACTGGCAGTAAGTCGGTTAAAATCGGGTTTATCGCTAGTACTACCGGTTGATATATCAGTAAAATGAATTGCCCGTGGACCCACTGATAGGACCGTGGGCAAAAAATAACCCTTGGGACTACTAGTAGGACCACGAGCGACTAACAATAATCGGATTATGATCAATGTTTTTTGCTATTTCATTGTTCCTCCCATACTAGGGTTGCCAGGTAATTATTTCGTAAGACCGGACATAACCATTCAAAACGCCGGATATTTGGGTTACAAGGCCGGACAGAGGGAGAACCATAGTCAGACATGAGTGCTGGTATATTCCTTTTGGAGTATTCCATAAGTATCTACCCTATTCATCAAAATCGGTTTAGCTGCGCGATTTGCTTCCATCGACCTTGCTTACCTCGCTCTCACTGCGTGATTACGTGCAAATCTAGATAGATAGTTCTTGTAATTTCAATGACATAAAGCCGGACTTGTAAATATTTGTCCGGTTTGGATCTTAAAAAGCCGGATGCCTGGCAACCCTATCCAATACGCGAAACACGATCATAATTAAAAATTCCTTTTTAGGATCTAAAACTTTTCTACAACTAACAACTGGTTTTTCATGCAGGCAGTTATTGAAGCAAGGTACTTGTAACCAGGTTTTAGGGTGGGAATGACGCGTCATGCCACTTGGCATATGTTACGGACGACATGCCATGTGCCAATGAGTTTTTCTTATCTACATAATATTGACTGCTCTCAAACGGTTAAGGAAAACATTGTGAGGAAACCTGCATACGCTGAAGATGACATTCTGATGCGTATGTGAAGTCTACCATTCCGCATTGGGCACGCGTGATGGACTTACCCCCGTACCCTCCCTGAGGTTAGGTCTGTGTCTTGCAGTGGTATATATAAGGTCCAACTTAATATGCTGACACTTTTTTAAGGGGATGATCAGACCGTTAAACTGAACAACTTTCTATATGGGACCACATCGAAATCGTGAAAAAAAAAATCTGCTGTCCCATACATTTGGCTCAAGTAGGTTTGCAGTTTTGTATGGAAGAGCAGATTTTTTTTCGCGATTTCGATGTTGGTGCCATAGAGAAAGCTGTTCAGTTTGACGGTCTGGTCATCTCCATAAAAAAAGTGTCCGCATATTAAGAAGGACCCTTTATAGGCTGATAATGACGATGAAAAATGCGTCCAGACCATCAAATGCTGCTGAAGAGAGCCTTTGTCACCTCGAACACCCACAGGAAGAGACGATGTGGTTCATTCTAAACCACACACCGAGTGGACTAATAAACATGCTCCTGCAGCCGGGAAAAGAGAAAAAAGCGATCCCGCCGTCTGATTCACTGTAGGTATTAAAGTAAATAATGCAATGTAATTCTAAGTATAGCACTGTCTGAGTGCGCTATGCGCTCGTATGTTTATACAAAATCAATACCAGACTGGATCGCAGACAGACTGTTTCATTTTATCTCTTTGTGTCTGTCTCCTTTAAAATAGGATCTGTGCACAAGTTTTGTATAGACGTCGGATTCTTGTACTCAAGAGGATTCGTACCTTTTGATAGAGAATTACCAAATTGCAAATATTTTTGATTACAAACATGTTACAGCCATGTTGTACTATTTCAAAATAAATTGAAAAATTAAGTCTCGGGCGGGACTTGAACCCGCACTCTTCCAAACCGGGGAATTGCGTTTTCAAACTACACTCACGTCCCTTAAGACGCAATAGATTCTCAAACTCAAACTCAAAATGTTTTATTCAAAATAATATCACATGGATAGCTTTCTGACGTCATTTTTGACTCTACCACCGCGTCGGAAGGTGTTCCGTTGTAGAGAAGATGCGGCCAGAAACTCTACAACACACATAAAAAAAAAATATAAATATACAAAGGACACTTACAAATACAATATTTTATTACATAGTGTAACATTGTCAAGACATTTTGGCCATTCATATAATTATCGAGTTTATAGTAGCCTTTTTACAGAGAACTTGCTTAACATGATCGAAAATTTCGTTCTCTGGGTTGTGGGCTCGGTGGCGAAATTGGAAAACGCAATTCCCCGGTTTGGAAGAGAGCAGGTATAGAATTACCAAAAACCAAGAATATCGCATTGTAGGCTTTGTTGTTTTTAATTTTTTGTGATCGCATTATGATATTCTTGATTATTGAAATTGATAAGCAATTGTAAAAGGTGGCACCAGACATCACTGGATTGACGCTTGATACCATCTTAATTGAAAAAAAGTAGTGTTATTCAGTGTTTAACCGAATTTTTCCGAAGGTTCACCACATTGCAATTTCCATAAAATTCATTTTTTTTTCGTAAGTATGAGTAGGCATGCATGCATATTTTCACGACAATTTTCACCGAGGAGGTAGTCAGAGATATTCAGAAAACTCTGAACATCCAATTTTCACTCCATCATCATCATCAGCCCATCATCGTCCACTGCTGAACATAGGCCTCTCCCAAGGCGCGCCACAAAACTCTTGTCCTCGGCCTTCCTCATCCAATCGCTCCCCGCTACTTTTTTTAGGTCGTCTGACCAGCGGGCAGCAGGGCGTCCCACACTATCACTTATCAATTTTCACTTAGTTCGTTAATATCATCGAAAGTACAATAGGTACCTTGGTGAAATTGCACTGCGGAATTAAGTGAAAACTAAGAGTATGAGGCTGGTTTCAGTCACGCTGACCGCCAGCGCGGATTGTCAGCGCCCGGGCCACGAGCTAGGTGTTGCCTCGTATCGTTTCATAGTGAAAACTGACCCGTGTAATTCAATTTCATAGTGAGAGCCGCGCGCTGACCACCCGCGCTGGCGGTCAGCGTGACTCTGAAACCAGCGTAAGGCCTTTGCCCTTTGGTACGAGTGTCCTAGGTCTTCAAAAGTCCTAGATTTGAAACAGTTTCCTTCGCTACTGCTTGATATGTGCTGTCTATACGTCATTCGCAGAATAGCTGTGCAGCGATGCCATATGGCACGCAGGCGCACCGTTACTTTACTGTAGCCGCGCATATCTAGTCCTAGTTGACATATCTGGCGGTTTAATAAAATATGTATTAGTTAACTAGATTATATCTGGGAGTTTGTCCGCCATACAATTATTTCTGGTTTTTTATTTATTTATAATTAATGGAAACTGCAATGCTGCACTGCAATTCCGCCAGTGTCAAATAGTTTATGGGAGTCCCATCCTCAGGGATTGTTTTTGATCATTAACAAGAAGAGATTGCGGATCCTCGTGGCAAGTAAAAACGCGACGTGCGAAAACCACGTGAGACAAGTGCTCGGGTCAGTACCTGCAACGTGACTCCAATCCAAACGATATAACACAATATAGCACAAGTATTCTTAAAGTCAGATCGAATTCGAAAATGGTACCTACCACCTTACCTACTACATTTTGTCATATCTGGCTGGATAGCCGTGGACCGCTACGAAATAACAATCGTCCACTGTTGTTCCCAAATCTATAGGGCGTGAAAAAAAACACCCTAGTAATATTTAAAAAGGTTGTTTAGACCAACAAACTGAACAAATCACTAGGAGCCAACAACGAGAAAAATAAAAAAATCGTCTGTTTCATCCAAAACTGCAGTACCTCATCATCACAGCCTATATACGTCACACTGAAGGGCACAGGCCTACCCTCAGGGAGGGTACAATGGGAGTTAGTCCACCACGCGTGCCTATTTGATGGGGCCACTGTCCTAAACTCTCAACCACCCATTAAACATTACACAGGATGTTTTTTTACATCTTGTATAGGTCATAAATTTTTAAGCCTTTGACGCTAAAACGGAAGACATCTTGGACATCTTTAATACAAAAGCAATTGGCTCCTTTCCTCAATTACTTAAGTAATTAGAGAGACCAGTGTAAATTCAAATAACAGTAAGAGAAGACTGTTACAATGAAACCTTTACGAGCGGTGAAGAATTCTATCAAGATTTCTAATAGTGAAACTAAACATTAAAGGCTATTATCGTCCAATACAATGCTTCAAGACAGTGGTGCTCAAACTTAAACTTACGGAGATGTTGGCTTCACAATTACTGACTTTATTATTACCACAGATTATTTAATAGTTGGATAGTTTACTCAACCCGATTTTTCGAATTTTGAACTTTCAGGCGAAAATGCGCCTTATATCAATGAGCCACAACTCAACCCTCGATCGGCCGTCAAACGTACCTGAGTTGTAGTGTGAGACAGGTCTGCTATCATACCCTTCCCACCTCACCTCTGATCGTATTGGCCTTCTGTTCCATCAGAAAAAGGAGGGTAAGAACGAGAGAGTGCTTCTGATGTTAGCGTGTACAGTATACTTATGAACTTTATCTTTACTGATCGGCCGTCAAACGTACCTGAGTTGTGGTGTGAGACAGGTCTGCTATCATACCCTTCCCACCTCACCTCTGATCGTATTGGCCTTCTGTTCCATCAGAAAAAGGAGGGTAAAAACGAGAGAGTGCTTCTGATGTTAGCGTGTACAGTATACTTATGAACTTCAAAATATCCTGCGTACCTGATTGCTTTTCTGTAAAGCATTAGCAGTCGCCATAGTCAATACCGGCAACGAACGCCATCATCATCATTACACCTTTTAAAACTCTCCCATATTTCCGATCCAATATTGGATTGGAAAGATTTTATTTGGTCTTCACTGCGCTCATGTTTTCGGTGACATACAACACCAAAAACCTTCTACTTTATCACATAATAATTTCAAAAAATGTGGCTTATCGATATGAGCATTTAGCTGGTAGCTCTCAGTAAATTTCTTCCCAATTATGCTGTTATGCTGTGCTACTCATATCCAAGATCTTCTGAACCCAATTATACCATTTTCCAAACTCTAACTCTCATTCCAAATGTTTGAGAACCGCTGTTCCACAATTAATTCAGACCGTACACTACCGTTCCAACTTCTAACAGAACCTAATTGGTGACTACGGCTATTGTTTTGTATGGCGACGTAAACAGCGGTTACGATCCAAATTAACCGCCAGGAATGTTGGTTGTAAAGGTTTAAGGTAAGGAAGACAGCGGGAGAATCTATGCAAAGACTTGCCTACAACATGCTGCATATTGTGATGTTAATAGCTGAAACGCCACGAGGCAATTGAACTGGGAGAGAGATATATTTTCAAATTAAAAGTTATTTTATGCTGTTGCCGCTCATCACTTGAACTGCTTAAATCTGCTAATTCAAACACAAAATGTTTTATTCAAAATAATATCACATGGATAGCTTTCTAACGTCATTTTTGACTTTACCATCGGGTCGGAATCGACCTAGAAACAACACTGTTAATTGCTTTTTAGCGTCAGTACCTACCTATATATACGGTTTAGTACTCGGATTTTGCCTGGTGATGGTGCCAGGGGCGTGGCTCCATGCCCTCTCCACATTTAGGAACCTAGCTTGATGACTGCTCTCTCAGGGTGGCTGCAGCATTGAGACTGGGCTGCCAAATCTGGATGCCGTACCGTTTCGTGTGTGGCTCATACTACTTTGTGTTTTAATCAATCAATCATTTACTTATACTTTATTTTAAACCAATACAGAAAGGAAATAAATAAGACGATCTATAACGGTCGTCGGTGGTCTTTTAAACAACTTTCCCACATTTTCTATTCTTTTTTTGGACTCTACAGTATCATGCCGTACTTTGCACCAGCCCGTGCCAGCTATTAACTAACGCAGTTAACAACGTGTTAAATTATCAATAAGGCTAATTCGCGAACGGTTAAACGATGCAGTAATTGCATATGGCTCTTATGACCAGTTGATAAGCTCTATTTGACGGTAACGGTTTGTTAACATGTGATTTCAGACCCGTTCTGTTTCGGACTGATGGATGCGTGGTATTAATTGTTTGTTCATGTTTATTGAGTTTTTTGTGTTCAATATTGATATTTGTTATATTCTTTTATTTATTATCATGTAGACAACTTCTGTCGAGTAGATGGCATGTCATTGAGTTTGAATTGCGATCGTGGTGAAGAGATTTTCTTGGCTTGCTGAAAGCCCAGACCACTTCTATCCCTCTTATTTTCTTATTTGCACATAGCCAATACCTGACCAAACAGCATATCGTACTAGAAAACTGATGTGCGTATGAATTGAGGAGCCACATTTTGCTATTGAAAAAAGGATTTTATCCCCTTTTTTAGGAAATTAGTAGATTTTGTAGGACCAATTCTGGAATTTGTAGCCCAAGTATAGAGAAGTAGAAGTAGAAGTTTGCTTGTAGCAAAAGTATAGAGAAGTTACATGAACAATAGGGTGGCTCCTCACATCAGATGCATCTGGTGCTACAAATTCCAGAAGTGGGCCTACAAAATCTACTAATTTCCTACAAAATGGGCATATAATCCTTTTTTCTTTAGCAAATGTGGCTCCTCAATCCATACGCACATGAAAACTGAACAAAATTCTTCAACGACATGCTATAGTACCAACTGTAGGAAGTATACCTCACAGTCGCATCCAGGAGTAAACGGTAATTAACAGAAGGTCAGGTAGCGCCCGTTATATGCGCCGGAGCATCTCGACTTATATAGCAAGTGGTCGGCGTCCGGCCGGGCTTTATATAGCAAACGCCCTTTTTAGATGCGCGTGCGACGACGTCGAGTAATTCGAGTTAGATATAAATTGTTTTTTAGACGTAAACATTTAAAAAATGAAAACTTACTACTGTATTCTTCGAAGGACTGGTTAGAGAAGGTCTAAAAATTATACAGGGTGTAAATTTAAGTGCGTTACATACTTTACCAGATGCTACACTCCATCAAACTGAACAACTTTCTCTAAGGGACCAAAGACGAAACCGCGAGAAAAAAATCGACTGTCTCCTACATTTGGATCGAGTAGGATAGGAGTTTTGTATGGAACAGTTGATTCCTTTTTCGCGATTTGACGTTGGTCCTATAAGAAAATTTGTTTAGTTTCATGGTCTGCTCATACCCTTAAAAACAGTCACCATATTAGGAAGGACCACTTATTCTATCTGTCGTTCCATATGAGGACGAAAAGATTTTTCAATTCCTAATTTAGATTTCTGGTCAATTCTGATTAGCAAACATAATTTATTTATCAGAAAGATATACAGGGTGTTAGGGTAAACAGTTGCATTACTTTAAGGGGTCATTGTACCCATGATTCTAAACAACTTTCTCTAAGAAACATGTAGGAAATTCGCAAACAATTTTTTCGACTTTTCATACAAACGTTCGATCAGTTGATTGCATGTAGTATGGAAAGTCCAATTTTTTTTTTAATTTTTTCAGTATCATGGGTACAATCACCCCTTAAAGTAATGCAACTGTTTACCCTAACACCTTGTACTATCGGACATATCTTGGACGTTACTAAAATCGTTCTAAGAATAAGCTTCAAATCTGTTTCTGTCATTTAAAATAGCTTTAAAATTTCGGTACTATTTGGAATGGAGTATAGTCTTCTTCTTATCGTGTTGGCAAAGCCCTGGTGTCCGAGTTTTTTCAGACCGCCTTACGGCCATACATGGTTTTTATGTAACGACCACTACCACCAGAGATAACAGCCGGGACCAACGGCTTAACGTGCCATCTGAAGCACGGAATCATCTTTCTTTTCAGACAATTAGGTGATTCGGCCTGCAATGTCCTAACCAACTAGGGAAAAACGCACAAAGTGACATATCACTAGGTGTCCCCCATGGGAATCGAACTCACGACCTCCTATCAAGAGCCCAATGCTCTTAAGAGAAGTTTATTCCGAATTCGTAAATGCGCGCTGCATACAAACGTAGTCTGGCGATATTTTCAATACTAACCAATTAAACTCAATGAAATTTTGCAGATACATTCTAGGAACAAATCTCTATGCTTGTATCGTGTCCGATTTTCGTTAAAATATACAGTTTCAATGCTAGGATTAATTTAAGATTTGTATGGAAACCTTTGAGGCACTGTAACTTTAAAACTGTACACTTTAAAGAAAATCTAACACGATACAAGCATTAACACGTTGTAGACCTAACTCGATATTTTACTGAATCTAACCCTTGCTGTGTAGTAACTACAGACGAATTTGTTCACGCGCACTCTCTCGCGCCAACTTTATTGAAATTGTTCTCAAAATCAACTTTTTTGACTTGTGCCGTTGTTGTAGTCACCCAGCGATTTATAGTTTCAGGCTGCAATTACGTGTCATATCAAGTAGTAGCGATGAACTAGAAGACGTTATTGCCTACAAAAAGATTGCAGAATCCACCATATTCCTTCGTCTATGATATTATGATACTGGCGTACAAATATTTCGATTTAAATGCAAGTTTATAAATAAAACTGAAATTAAGTATGCAGAAAGCGACAAGTCGATAACTTATAGTGCTGTTCTATCGATAGTTAAGTATCAAGGTCGAGATGGGCACACCGATATCCTATCAAACAAGTTAGGTGTCGATAAAGTCGATATTCTAGACATTGACAGCCCCGTTATATTGTTAATTAGTGATGCTATTACGTGTTTTGATTGTCGATAAAATTGAATGGAAATTTTACTACTGGTCATTAGAAAGAAAGTGCTGAATTTATGTTTAAGTAGTATTTGTAGGTGCTGTTAAATAGTTTTATTTTGTTTTAATACCGTAGTTTAAGATTATTGTGAAGTTTCTCTATAATTTTAGCGTCGTAAACGATGACTTTATGAGATAAGAATTTTGATATTGCAAAACAGGTATTCCCGTTTGTTTACTGACCAGCTTTTTCGCGTGTTCACTCGTCTATTGGTTTAGTTCCTGAAAAAAAGCCTTTACCAGTAGTTAAGAGTATAAATGTTTTAACTGTAATACATTTTAATTTTTTTAAAGATTACAAAAAAGTTTGAATTTAACTAACATTCACCCACACGCTTTTCTACAATAACAATGTTGTGGCGAATGCTTAAAGTAATTTTTTTAGTGAAAATAAATGATCTTGAATTTTTTTTATTTATGTATTATTTTGTATGATGCTACAGCTTTCCTTTTAAAAAGTTTAATTTTTATTTTTTTGATTTAGGATCGCCGACAATATTATAATAATTTCATAAAATTACAAAAAGCGTGTGCCACCTCAATTAAAGACAACCACGGTATGCAATACACATAAGCAGGTTTGAGGTTGTAGCAAATTGACTACCCCGTATATGTAAATGGTCGTGAGTTTATCTATGTGTGCAATGCCTTATTAATTCCGTTATCATCCACTAAAACACCCAACTAAAACTCTAAAGACATAAAATAAATCAATTTCTATCGACAAATCTTGATAGCAAGTTTTATCGCGACCACTAATCGGGGACGAGGGTTCCGTACACGCGATGGGTGCTAGCTGACACTGTACCGGTAACTTGCGGAATCCTAATAATCAGTAGATTATCTTGACATGTTGTCTGTTGGTGGAAAAAGAGATTTATTGCCTCGTTTTATAATGTTAGAATAAGTGACCTAGAATTTGAAAGGGGTGTGAAGAGGTATTTTGTAATGGCGCAAATGAATTCGTCAGACGTTATACAGGGTGTAAACGTACTATGGTGATATTTTCAATACTAACCAATTAAACTCAATGAAATTTTTCAGAATCAATCTGAAAACAAATTTCTATGCTTGTATGGAGTCAGATTTTCGTTAAAATGTTTAGTTTTAAAGTTACAGTGCCTCAAAGATTTCCATACAAACCTTAAATTAATCCTAGCATTGATACTGTACATTTTAACAAAAATCTGACTCCATACAAGCATAGATATTTGTTTTGCTCACTTAGTAAAAGTTGTTCAGTTTGATGGGTAGACTCTAGCACCCGTATTCTTAGTAGTTTTTTGTCCTCACTCGAGTCGAGGACGTTTTTGACAGAATTCGTATGACATAAATGTCAAAAATGTCCTCGACTCGAGTGAGGAAGCCTCCAGGAAACAACTAAAAATAGGGGTGTTAGTTTGAAAGGATGCTAATGATATAAATTTCACCCTGTATAATAAGTAAACATTTCTATTCAAACAAAGCCAGGACAACGAAAGCGTCATTTTCACCCACCTGCGCGCGCCGCGGTCAAAGTGCAGGTGCAATGGAAAGCGCATTTCACCGCGCAGGCGCAGGCGCAGGCGTGCTCGGCTCGTGACCAAAACAATCGAGCAAGGTTACTGCACGTTTGTTTACGTTATTGACTTCTTTTTGTTTGTTTTTTTTTTCTTTCAGACTAGTAAAGTCAGTCTGGAATGTATTATTTAACTCATTTAATTTTATACCCTGTATACCTACTGCCGTGGTAGTCCAGTGGCGAGTCCTTGCCTGCCGTGCAGGAGGCGATGGTTCGATTCTCGTACAGGCCGAATCGTACCAATGAGTTTTTCGGAATTTATGTACGATTTGTAACAACGCGGCTTTTCGGTGATGGAAAAAGTCGTGAGGAAACCTGCATGCTTCAATTTCGAGGCATGTATTGGAATAATGCTCTAGTTACCTATAGTTTTATACCGTATATTTTTAAAATAAAATCATCAAACTGAACAACTTTTTCAAAATTTGCTGTCCCATCCCATTTGGATCGAGTAGTATTGCAGGTTGGTATAAAAGCTAATATTAAGTTTATGGTATCAAATGCTGATAGCAAAAAGCTAGCCTCGACTTTGTTTGCCAAATCCTTTGTACATTGAAATAACTTTTGAATTTGACGCTCTTCCAAGCATACATTACGAGCCATCACAATGTTTACACCCAAGATACATTTAGCACGTCCTTACAATGTTATCGCGTCGTTATGGGTTCCTTAACATAAACAAGCTTGTTTTATTTGCACAAAATAAACTTGCATTAAAATTTTATTTCGCTAAGTAAATGTTTGGATTATGTTTAATGTTGAATTTAGTGAGTGGTGGGTTTTATTGTGACGGAAAATACTGCATTTCAGAGAGATACTTTGAGCGCGATTTATGCTGGCTTTTTGGCTTTTATACAGGGTCCAACTTAATATGCTGACAGTTTTTTAAGAGGATGATCAGACCATCAAACTGAACACCTTTCTCTATGGAACCAATGACGAAATAAAAATCAGCTGTCCCATACAATTGAGTCGAATAAGATTTCAGTTTAGTATGGAACAGCAGTTTTTTTTTCGCGATTTCGATTTTGGTCCCATAGAGAAAGTTGCTCAGTTTGATGGTCTGAACATCCTCTTAAAAAACTGTCAGCATATTAAGTTGGACCCTGTATGGGTCGTTTATTACGATTCAATAAACATATAGGGTCTCTCTTAATATGCTGACGGTTATTAAGGGGACGATTAGACCATCAAACTGAACAACTTTATCTAAAGGACCAAAGTCAAAATCGAAAAAAAAAAACATCTGTTCCATACTAAACTGCAATCCTTCTCGACCCAAATCGACAGCCGATGTTTTTCGTGATTTTATCGTTGCTCCCATACAGAAAAATGGTGAGACCGTCCCCTTAAAAAAAACGTCAGCATTTTAAGAAAGATCATGAAACTGATTTTAGAACTTTTGTTGAAATTGAAATCAAAGTTAGTTGTTAGATTCACAATGACCATCCCATTTCTTCATCTGACCGTCGTACATGGAGGCGTGGAACGTGTCGCCACAGGTTATGCAATGATTTGCATAACACCATAAGGCGCACGGCGTGGTGCGAGCGAGAGGGCATGAGTAATTGTAGCAGCGTGAGCGGGAAGACAAGTGGCGACAGCCGTCTCCGAAGCAAAAGCGCTACTTTGCATTTCTAACCCCTCTTATAATGTTCTGTGGTATTCCCTGTATCCTTAAACACAGGCCAATTAATTTTCTGTTCCTTTACGCGGTGGTAAGTAAGTACAAAACAAGGGTATACACGACACAGTAAAAACTATTTGCACAAACTAAAACCTTTGCGAAAACCATATGTAAATCAACATTTAGCTTTACCTACTCAACAATGTACGTACTAACCACAAAACCCAATACATTTCTAAATAAACACCACTCTTTCAACGGTTTCTACTGAGGGTCGCTGGATTCGCAGTAGAGTAAACAAGAGTCGAGAATAAACTCAGTGGTTCAAGTTAGATACTTACAGCGAACTATCTAAAGAATATTAGTGGTTCAAGTTAGATACTCACTGCGAATTTTGTTACTTCTTATCGTGTTGACAGCAAGCCCACACAGAAGCAGCGGCAGAGCCGCAGCAGCGCAGCGTGTGGCAGTTTCTTAACTGTAGTTGCGGTACGAAAGTTTGTGCAGGGCGTGATAAACTATTTATCGCGCCTTTTATCGTATTTTCCGCGGCAACAGAAAGGCGGTATCGTCAATACCTCTAATGCCCATACCACCGATGATAATATTGTGGAATCCGATCTATAAGGCTAAGGGGATCAATTTCTCTGAATGCGCCACAAGCGACAATAGTAAATTTACTAAAATTCAAAACTCAATATATTTGCAATGGTTTTTCCATTTCTTCGTACCATTCACTTGAGATGTGCACAAATATTGTTGTAGTGACATTTTATTTTTCTACTCGAAGCGCGCCTGTCTTTTGTACCAAAAGAGAGAAACAAAGAGACAAACAAACACAAACGCAAACTTGAAACAGGAGTGCAAGAGTGAAAACAAATGGAAATAAATGAAATATATACCTAATGTTTTTGACATTCTGTACCTACCCACATAATATACAGCGAGTAAACTGCGTTACATACCTTTTTTCTATGGGGCCAACATTGCAATCGCAAAAAAATTTGTTGTCCCATTAAAAATGTCAGCTGTTCTGTTTGATGGTCTGAAATACCTCCTAAAGTATGTAATGTGTAATTAAGTTTACAACCATTGAGGTAGGCAAAGAATCTGAAGACTGTGTTTATATAATTTACAAAAAAACATAAGTTTGTGTTTTTGTTTTCTAGCGTATTAAATCAACAGGAAAAAATACTGTAACCATGCATTTGCAAAAGCAAATATCTGAAAAAAATATTTACACATTGTTGCAAGGCTTGTTTTCTTAACTTTATTATTTTCCAGTGGATAACTTTTTATTAATTACTTATTATTCTTTTCAGGTACGTTGTTTGTTACATTGGCGTTGATGATCGGTTCGAAACAAAACAGTAAGTCACCATATTGGAATTGGACAGACATCTTCAAACCCAGTGTTGTTCTTGATGCGGCGATTGCCGTAATTTACCGGCATTCTTAAAAACACTGTATATGGCAGCACTTCCAAGATATACGGCAATTTGACCAGACCTTAAATGCTATAGATATCTTCAGGAATATGACACATCACAGCAATACAGTGCATAGAATAATTTTTTTTGTTGAAAATCGTAATAAATATTGAAGATACGGCAATTTTTTTGTATTTTTCTAAAATACGGCAATTTCGGATTTTAATTACGGCAACTCAAAATCTGCCAGGAACAACACTGTTTAAACCTTAAATATACAACGTGTTAATGAATTAACGCAAAACTAGAAAGTAGTTTGTTTAGAATCGAGAGCAGAATCGAATTATCATGTTTTCAAAATCGGTAATTTTTTTCAAAATATTAAATAATTAATTTGTAAAATTTAAAATTTACTGAACTCGATCTCAACCCACCGCACGGGCACACTACCCTACTTACTACCAAAACAATATTCTTAAAATGTATCCACGAGCTCTCTAGCGCTTTCATTTATTGCTGAACTGAAAACAAATCATTTTTGCCTGAAAACTTAAAATGCGAATAACTTTAAATTTTAAGTATGAAAATAATTAATTTATTGTTTCAATCTAATTATTTTGTTATAAATCAGTTGGGGTGTATGAGTTTCTGCGCTTATTCATTAACACGTTGTATACGCTATGACAGAAATTTCACCAATACATACATAATAATATGCTTACGTCTATTTCGCTCTGGGTTAAGCAGCGTCAATAGACGCCACAAGGCTACGATTCTGGCACACATCTCTCGTCTCTTCAACATCCATAGGTCGCTTCATACATGTTCGTCGGTTCTGGGTACATTTTACTTGGTCCTTCCTTACGCACGTGATTTTATCTTTTCCAAATAAAAGGTTGTTGTTAGATACAGCAGCCGACCCCGAAAGGAAATAAGGTCTTTTGTTTATGTATGTTATCTAGAAACCTATTACCATTTATGTTTCCGTTACTCCAATTTAAAATTTCACAGTTTTTTTATCTACATTCGTCATCGACAACCAAATAGGCATAATTTCCAGCCATGGCCTACAACTATAAACTAAGTAATTACCTACGAAAAAGGGACACAATACAAATGGAGGTCTGTCAGTCTGTCCGTATATGGTGAATAATAACAGCATAACTCTTAGTTCGATGGATGTTGGACATCTAGAAATGTTGAACATGTTTTTAGGGTTCCGTAAACGGTTGGCTTTGGATAATCGGTTGTGATTCTGTACGATGGTAAATAAATATGGCGTCTATGAGGCGGTTTCTTTGACACTCATCATGTAAATAGTAAAAGCAGTTCAAATATGTAGTTTAAAATAACACAATTTTAACCATACTAAAAAAAAATTCGGAGTCACAATTTAGAGAATGATTTTTTTTAAAAACATTATTTAAAAAATCCCATCCACAAACAATTCGAAAAAAGGCAACTGAAAAATGTTAACATTTTCCAAAAAAGAAAAAACTTATTCTATTCGTTCCTCATTATTAATTATTTAAATATATAAATGATTTATTCATTTCCGTAAGGGTGACATTCTTAAACATTAATTAATAATTTGACAGTAAGGTCAAAGCAATGGTAATTTTTAGTAACATACCTAAATTACTTTATCTATCTATAGGTACAAATATAAATGAAATGCTGTTCGTTGGTCCATCACTTGAGAACAATACAACGTCAGCTAGTAACTTAATAACAACAATACTATCACACTGATAATTTAATTAACATTGTATCAGCATTGTATCTATAATAAACAAATTTAACTTTGAACTAACTAAACAAGGCAGTATGGTCTAAGATCTTAGTCTGTTCTTAGTAAACGAATACAATATTTCCGTTATTTCCACAACTCGGCACTTGTCTCTCCCATTCAAAATCCCACGTCAACTGACAGATAGATTATCAAAGACCTTGAAAGCCTATCAAGTAGATCCCAAACTAACCCAACAGCATTACAATCGATTACGAAATCGAATACCGATTGCCAAATCGATTCTAATGTTAACCCACGATAAAGTTTATCGATGTAACGACCTTTATTGTTTCTCTTGTAAGGCATAAAATGCGTTGCAAATCGATTTTCGAGATAAGTAAATGTTACGTTGGATCTGAATTGTCTTTCGAAGATAATGGTTTTGCTATTTGCCAGTTCTTGATTTATGTCAAGTGATTATTGATAGCTGAGAAAAAAAGCAATGAGAAAATTCAAAGCGTGTAAATGCTAAAGTTAGCGCGCAGGTCACAGATTAACTACCCAGTAGTTATATGCTTAGGTTAGGTACGTTTCTTACGTACTAAAAATAAACACCACTCTGATGTATTTATTATAGGTAGGTACCTGCTTACCTACTTGACAGCAAGTTAATTGCGCGAAAATTGCCATATTTGGGCTTAAATCTACTTAAATTATTAATTACGAAAGTTTGCATTGATTTATGTCAGACAGGCGCTATTATTCTGAACGTTTAAGCTTTTAATTGAAATTCATGAAAAATTTGCGTGAATTATGTTTGTAACATAATTTCTTGTGGATTGTTTACCAAACAGTTGCATAAATGGACCAACATAATATCTCAAAAAACAGAACATAAGTTTTGGTTCAAGTTAACTCGTATACATGGTGATTTTAGAGGCAACACGCGAGCTTCCAAGATCGACCACAGATTCGAATAAAAAGAAAAACAACGCAACGGCTGTAAGGGCTACATCCCATTGCCTTTTAAGGAGGAAGAAATAAAAAAAACATATAACACACTGAAATCTCGATGACGTCGGCATTTTGAAAAATTAAATTCCTATTTCTTTAGAATAATTCTTTCGAGTTCATTTCTAAGTGATCAAATTCCTTAATGAATCTTATCTTTTTGCTATAACTTGTCAATCATTCTAATCTCAACAGCCTTTCTATTTTTAATTAGCTTAACTCATAATATTAATATAATTAACCGTAGAAATTAGTTTTATGCATAAGAATGCGCAATAATGATAGACTTTCTATCGTAAAGGCATACATTAAAGATGCTATAAAACTATTTTAAAACTTTTGATTAGCGAAATAACGCAATTAATTTAGCATTAACTACGTACTAACTTTGACTATTTATAATATGTGGACTGGTTACGCGTGTAATTCTACTAACAAACATTTCTGCCACTTTTTGCGGGGGGCGAGGTAACATGAAATCCGCAACTTTGGATTTTATTCCCCATAACTTTAGATTCTAATTTTGAATATTAAAAATCATGAAAAGTAGTCTCGTGTGAACCCCAAGCGTTCTAAGTTCTAAGTTATTATTTCGCAATTATAGGCTGTCTCGTTTAGTGATAAGGTGTAAAATTTAATGTAAATGCACAAGACCAATTGTGCTTATACCGTGGCAGAGGGGAAATGCTACCGCAAGGCTAGTCCTTATAATAATTAGTCAAAGCGTACTAAGTTCTCTCTTTTTAGCATCGTCAAAGGTTAATAAGAGAGAATGTGACAGAAAACTCGAACGGATAAATTCGTTGAAAGAAAAAACGAGACAGCCTTATGCGCTAATTGCATAGTGTAGGCGAGATCATATACAGGGTCCTTCTTAATATGCTGACACTTTTTTAAGGGGATGATCAGACCGTCAAACTGAACAACTTTCTCTATGGCACCAACATCAAAATCCCGTAAAAAATCACCTTTTCCATACAAAACTGCAAACCTACTTGAGCCAAACGTATGGGACGGCAGATTTTTTTTTCGCGATTAGATGTTGGTCCCATAGAGAAAGTTGTTCAGTTTGATGGTTTAAACATCCCCTTAATAAAGTGTCAGCATATTATGAAGGACCCTGTGTATAGAAATCGATGTGGTTTGTCCCTTTCTGCGTATGCTGTATATCTAAATTGAAATTGCTTACAATAACTTGCAACTTAGACAAAGGCACGATTTTTCATACACTTTTGTCATTTCTCCATCCCTTTCCAGTATACGCGCTCAGCATGTCTTAAAAATATTTAGTCTATACTACGGATAAATCGAACGGTTCTCGGACACGTAGTAGAGAAGTCGATTACTATCGGCCGATGTCGAAATATTTGTAAACGGTATCGATAGCTGAATCGATAAGAGTGGTAACTTGTAAACTATTGTGATAAACTGGGACACGATGAGCTCCATAGATCAGATAGTGCGATCGTTTAATTGTGTGGCTGGAATTGGAATAGAATCGATTTCGTTTTGTTTTGGAAAAAGAACGAATACGGTGTGATTATCTCTTTTGTACTGTATTGAGACAATAATAATTTTTGTTTTTGATTTTGGTCGTATAACGGCGTTACTTATTGTGTTTTAATATCGTATTTGTTTATCGTATCTTTAATGTACATACATACATACATACATAAACTCACGACCGTAATCCCTTTCGGGGTGATCAGAAACATAGCTACAACCACCAACTTTCTGTTTAAGAATGTAGTTGTAGCAATGCTCACATTTAGCAATTTAAGTTTCAGGATGGAATGACGTGTCAAGTAGTGAGTGGTGGCTAGCCTTTCGACCACATAAAGACTGCATGAGAAACATTTAATCCCTTAGTCGCCTCGTACGACACCCACGGGAAGAATTGGGGTGGTCCATTCTAAGCCGGAACCACACGGCTATCTTTAATGTCTAGTATACAAATGTTGTTCTATCAGATCTTCTGAATATACACGGTGTATACTTAAATGCTTTACGTAATTCAGGAAGCGCTTCAGACAATCAAACTGAACAACATTCACTACGCGGTACCTACGTGGAAGAGTCAAAAAATGTGACATAATATTGAAGAAAAACAATTTTGAGTTGATTTTGAGTTTTAAGAAGCCAACATCGAAATCGTGAAAAAAAAATTCCGTTCCATAGAAAACGTCAACGGTTAGTCTAACCAACAATTTTTTTGCGATTTCTGTTTGATGGTCTGTAGTCCTTATGTTATGAAAAGTACCTATATAAATTTACACCCTGCATTCTGAGTTACAAACATTAGGGTATGTGACGGGTTTTTAAAAAGTGTTCTACGTTAATCACTGATGTCTAAGGACTCTATAGAAAATGTATATTTTACGTTCCATTGCTTTACAGTGCAAGAAAAAAAAAATTTATTTAAATATCCCGCGTAAACGCTTTTCCTGGTAATATACGTGGCAACAAGCAGGTGACGTAACGATGACGTAAACTTTGTCCGACACTCACACTCTACTCGCAACTGTTTACATGCAGTTGACGTCATCAACCATTCGGCCAATCACAGACGTTTACAATCACGTGACTAAAGAAGACAACAAACATTTTTTCTTTGTGGATTTTCTTTTAAAATATCCAGTATTTTTCTTAACCGACTAAATAGTTGGTTTCCAAAATTCATCTTCAATATGATGCCAACAATAGATCCTATATTTTACATGCTGTCAAATACCCTATTAAAACTCTTTCTTCTTGGTCAAGTCAGAGAACTAAAAATAAATCAGTATCTGCATCGTAGGTTCTGACCTCAACCTGTCACGCTTACTGATAATGATGATCAACATATTTTTAAAAGTAATTAATTAACCTGTAAGCTCCCCGATTTTAATCTGACAAGGTTTAGCCAAAAATGACAGGATATTAAATATCCTGTCATTTTTGCATGAAATTTTCATCTGCAGTTGTCCATTAACCGACTTTTTTTTTGGCAACGATTAACGATCTATATTTAAAATGGAGGACGAATTTTGCGAGAAATGAAGGCGAGGTAGATGGCGCCACTTAAATAAGAAAAACAAATGATTTTTAATTTTTTTTTTTCTTAATTAATGGCCGGTTGCTTGCGTCTAGCGCGGCAATTCTGCCAATGTCAAGTAGTTTATAATCTCACGTGATTGTTTTATGGTTAAAACACAAAATAGTTTCACAAAATGGCGGAGCCACGTGCAAGCCTAAGAGAGGCCAACACGCATGCGTCTACCCTCCGCCAGACGCAGCGCGACTCCTTTTTAAATTTAAGTTTAGGATGTTTTTACTATAATTTTGTAATAAACGTGACAACTATTAATTTTAGTAGACCATACTAGAAACTAGAAAAATATCTATTAAAAAAACGAATGTTAAATTTAACTGTTGTAGATTTATCAAAGTTTTTGTTACTTGTTACCCAAGCTAATATTGTTACCCAATTTATTTTCCGTGCATTTTACTCTGTCCCCATAACAAATAGGTACCTGACCTATCAGTCGACACAGGTGGCCCTACGTGACTAGTGTTGTGATAACTTATCGATATTCCGTCTACACGCCACGCACTATCGGTAATTTAAAATTCCTAGAATTTATGCGATGTAGCGGTATAATTTTATTACTCGCAATAAAATCTTTCGAGTCTCGGGACATGTGAATAGTGGTGTTAGGAATTAATTAAGTTTAAAAAAAGATAATTCTAAGTCACACATAAGTGTTGAAATGTCCTTTCGAGGTATTTATTTCAAAACCATTTGAGCTTAAACTACTTATGTAGGTACGTAACACCGACTGCTCTCAAACTGTGAAGGAAAACATCGCGAGAAAACCTGCATTCGCTGAAGAAGAAATTCAGATGCGTAGGTGAAGTCTGGGTCGGGTGGGCTCCTTGAGGTTATTCCTGTGCCCTGCAGTGGGACGTGTATAGGCTGAAGCTGATGCTGCTAACTTTCAACGAAGGAGTAAAGGAATATGGTATTTTTTTCGTGATTTTATTGGTAAATGTCTATTAAAGGAGAACAATATTGAACGTATAATCAAGTAGTGGTAGCAGACATCAAGACGATCCTGAAGGGATGCGTATTCGTATGTGATAGCAAGCGCGCATGATGAATTTCTCGTTTTGTTGCTGTGTCCTGCGATGCATGCTAGCCCTACTAGTCCACCGGCCCACTTGTTATCTTACCCCAGTTTATTATTTTAATTTCTATGCTAATGACACAGAAAGGAGTCAAAATCTCGTGGTACATACCTTCATAAAAACATCAGTAAAGTTAGCTACTAGATAACGTCGTGAATATCTCTTTAAAAACCTATAAATTTATATAATAAACTATCCATTACCTGCTACCAAATTTACGACTATCGATTAAAAAGATATTTGAAAGACAACCCGCTGCCCTACCGTTGGAAACTGATCACAATAGAATTTTAACGGTATGACCAGTTTATGCCAAACTGTTTAAATTTCCTCTTATTTCTGTCCTCAAAATGTAGGCCAATCCGTTTTTTTACGTCGACGACAGGTTTTTAGATAAAAAACCCGACACCGTTGAGTGAATCTAAAATTTGTAATGCGTTGTTTGCGATATTATCGATGTTTTTACTTTTTTTATGGCTCACGCCTACGATGAGCACGATTTTTCCGCTTGAACGTATCGAATTTGCTTTAATATGTTTTTTTCTAGATAATAGATTATTGTGATGGGAAACAATGGTTGTAGGTTAATTCGTATACCTATACCTACCGAGAAAATAACAGTACTTTTTTAAACATAAAAGGAAAATAAAATAAAACTCTCAAAAATATTCTGTGTACTAAAGTTGATTTTGTGAAACAAGTTAAAAAAAAAAAGAAATCCATTTAATTCATTTCATAAATTTTTATTTAAAAAGGAAAAGATTGAACCAGGAAAAAATTAAAAAAAAAAGTATTTTTTTGATTCATTAATCCAGACGATTTATTTTGAAATCATATTTAATACGGATTTCGTTAATCAGCCTGACAAAGCACTTTTACCCATTTACGGAGCACCCAATAATGTACACCGTAAAGTTCAAGATTACAATTAATAAAACTTCATTATTCTTAGCTTGTCTCTCGTCAAAAACAAATTTCTTACGACATAACTGCTGCCTGTAATTAAACAGTGACTCACAAGACGACAGACATGGTATCCTTGTTGAAAAAGAAAAAAAATGCAATTTCCGCTCGTATCGAGTACAAGTATCGAGTTACCCTTGCGATATCGATACTTGTAGGGAGGCGGGTGTCCTCACTCGATTCCATAAATATCGAAATCTGGTGTTAACTTGTGAAAAAAATTGAAGGTCATGGCTTTACATTGAGTGATAAAGACGGATGGATGCAATTATAATAAAGCGGAACGTCACACGTCGTACTCCATTACCTACCTATATTTTTATATGAACGAAACCATACTAAACTACAAATCATGAATGGGACAACTGTGTCATCATGTATGTTTTTCAACATTTCGATGTTGGGCCCACAATGAAAGTTGTTCAGTTTGATGGTACAAACAACCTACTTAAAAGTTTTATAGTAAAAGTTGTTCAGGTCGATGGTGAACCGCACCTGAAAATTTTGAGAGAGTTTAAAAAATCACTCTGTTACATTTAGCTAAACATAGGTACATACGGGCTTTATGACATATCATATTTTCTGTTTATTTATGTATTTCCGAATATCTCTCGTAAACATTATGCAAAAAAGATAAGGCTCTTATCCAACTTTAGCACAATTGCATTCGCAACGGAAGCTCAACATCAACACGTGCGCATGCGCAGGTGGGCGGGAAATCTCACGTGACGAGCGGAATCAGTTGAATGAAGAATGTTGGCCTTGCAGAAGATTATAGACTAGTTAGATATACATAGAAGGCTAATGCAGGACAACATATGATATACATAACACTTAAATGGTTTTGGATAAAAAAATATCATCTTCATCATCAGAGAAAACCTTTGCATTGATAAAAAAAATACGGTTTTCTCTTTCTAACTCTATGCTGACAGAAACGGTAAACTTTAATTGTCAAATTCTGTCATTTTTAGGGCTTGTTTCACCACGCTTAAGTTCTTGTTAGGTTATTTGACAGGTAATTTGATATATCTTTCACACGATATAAACGATCGGTGGAGGTCGTGGGTTCGATTCCAACGGGGGACGAAGTGATATGCAGGCTGAATAACCTGATTGTCTGAAAAAAAAGCGTGCTTCGGATGGCACGTTAAGCCGTCCCGGTTACTAGCTCTGGTTGTAGTCGTCACATTAAAACCACGTCAGAGGCCGTTAGGCGGTCTGAAAAAACTCTGACACTAGGGCTTGCCCACACGATAAGAAGAAGAACGATCTGTCAAATAAGCTAACAAGAACTTATCCAGAAGTGGTAAACAGGCCCTTAATATATTTTTTCTTAGTGGCCAGTTATTTTAAGTTTACCACGGAGTTTACAGGTCGACGAGTGACGTCACTTTAATAAAAACTATTATACCCTTCTTCTGGCGCAGTCGGGTAAAAATATCTGTTAGTAATCCATATTGTTTTTGAGACAAATTATCTTGAAATGGTTTTCGATTCAGCCATCCAAAGAAAAAACTGGACATACGCAATTTTTTATTTATAATTAATGGACTTCTTGCACCGCATTTCCGCCAATGTCAAGTAGTTTGTGGGAGTATCTATCCCAATCTCAGGGATTGTTTTTGATCAAGAACAAGAAGATATTGAGTATTGCGGACCCTCGTGGAAGGCAAAAACGCGCGAGACAAGTGCTCGGGTCAGAACCTGCAACGTGACTCAACATACGCAATTATGTCATATATTGACATTTGACTGACAGCTACATGACATTTCAATCATCGATTTCCGGAAAGGAAAAGTCAACTTTACATACTCGACTAAAGTCACATTATATTTAAAGCCTTAGTCTTGTCCTTATTGACCTTATTTTACAGTTTCTCTTTTCAAGTTGAACTTTTAATAAATTATCGAGAGTAAAAACTGACCGGTGTGACAATAATAACGAGATTCGAAATTAAACTCAGTGTTTTGTGGGAAAATGTAGGTATAAAACGGTTTGTAGGTTGCCAGCGGTTGGTTGATTGGTTGTTGATTTAAAAATGGAATATGGGCCAAGTGATTATTCGGTATCGCTTTCAATTTGATTTAAAACAAGTTCTGAGTTCAATACGATGAGTTATTAATAATGTACTTACTTTTTTAAAGAATATAATTCGGAGCGCGCTCCATATGAACGGGGTCTGGTGATATTTTCAATACTTATCAATTCAAGTCAATGAAATATTTCAGAAACAATCTAGAAACTAATCTCTATGTTTGTATGAAGTCCGATTTTTGTTAAAATGTACGATACAAAGTGAATAAGCGTAAAACCTTATAGGTTCAACTCAACTCAACCAACTGATTTCTAACAAAATACTTACAGTTTTATTTTATATTTATTTAATAGTACTTACCTATACAACGTGTTAATGAATAAGCGCTAAACCTCATACACCCCAACTGATTTATAACAACAATTTCATTATTTTTATACTTAGTTAAAATTTAAAGTTATTCGTATTTTAAGTTTTGAGGCAAAACGTAGTTAAGTTTTGATTTGTTATCATTTCAGCAATGAATGAAAGCGCTAACGTGCTCATGGATACATTTTAAGAATCTTGTTTTGGTAGTAAGTAGGGTGAGTGTACCTGTTAGTTGAGATCGTGTTCAGTAAATTTTAAACTTTACAAACAAATTACTTATTATTATTAAAAAAAAATACCTTCGTTGACACCATGATAATTCGATTCTGCTCTCGATTCTAAACAAACTACTTTCTAGTTATGCGTTTATTCATTAACACGTTGTATATTCTTTATTTGCATACCAAATATAAAAGTGATAAAGTGATAGTGATTATTATTGTTATTGTTGGCTGGGTTATTGCAAGCAAGGGTCGTTATGTAACACTGAGACCATTGCTGGTCTTTTGTGTTCACCCTAAGCTCACCCATATTTTACACATACATCCGAACTATTTTTTTATTATTCTCGGGTATGCAGGTTTCCTCACGATGTTTTCCTTCACCGCCGAGCTAATGATAATGATAAAAACAACCGTACATAAATTCCGATGAACTTAGTGGTACAGGCCAGGAATCGAACCGCCGCCTCGTGATTGAGTCGCTAGCTCTCTTCCGTATGGACTATAATCGCTCTTATGGATTACCATAGCTTTTAAATTAAACAAAAAGGATTTAAATAAAAAAACTAAATTATTAAGATATACAAAAAACCCGACTGCAAAAAAAACCTATTAACTGAAAAGAGAAAAACAAGCTCTAAAATCACTAATCAGCAATAACAGCTTTATTTGAGCTAATATAATTTGAATGTTATTAGGTAGGTATCGCAAACGGGGACAAAGGAGATTTTTGGTTGGTTATTGGTTTGTCTCCCGCCTGCAATACCTACCTAATAACATTCAAATTACATTATCCCAAATAAAGCTGTTATAGCTGATTAGTGACTATAGAGCTTGTTTTTCTCTTTTCAGTTTATAGGTTTTTTATGCAGTCGGGTTTTTTGTTTATCTTAATAATTTAGTTTATTTCATACTTTTTAGTCTTGTGTCGAAACGGTAACATAAAAGTACTATAATATTTATATATTTGGAATCGTCTGATCACTGCTTCCATTTGATACCCATATTGTAATTTTTAACAAAAAAAATTGTTTATTCCCCGTCTCTTTTTTAATTCGTAGACGCCATCTTGAAATAATATACCCTATGTCACTCTCATGATTTTTACGAATCCAATGACACCCCATACGTTAAAATCCATCAAGCCGTTTAGGCTGTAGGCCGTGCCAAAGAAATATACATACAAACATACATACATACATACATACATACGCTCGAAAAACATAACCCTCCTTCTGTCGCAGTCGGGTAATAAGCAAATGCACAAAAAGCAGTTTCAAATAAATCAGACAGACCTCTGACTCCGAATAACGTTTATTCCGATCCATCAAAAGAAACATGTCCGTTTGTATCACAGAACTAGAGTGGTTTGTATAATGATAAAAAATGACGGACTAGTTAGCAATCTAATCTTTAATAACTTAACTGAACTGCTGAATTGCTTATTAGTCTTATAGATACCAGCACGTCTAGTATGATTTCTCTACTCGCGTGCGACGCGCCTTCGCTGCATAGAAAATAACCTGTTCCCGCGCGTTTAGGAGAGCGAAAGCCGCGCTTGCCGCGACTTTTAGATTGGGAAAAAGCCGAGTCGCGCTCAGGTAGAGAAATCATGTTAGACGTGCAGGAGTGCGATTTTTGAAACTCATACTTAGAATTACTATAGAGATATGCATCTTTCTACTGCTGATTTGACTTTCAAAAATCATATTTCAGGAGTGCGATTTTTCAACTGCTGATTTCAACGAATGAGTTTCAAAAATCGCACTCCTGCACGTCTAGCATGATTTCTCTACTTGCGCGCGACTTGGGTTTTTCCCATACTACAAGTCGCGGCAAGCGCGGCTTTCGTTCTCCGAAAAGCGAAGGAACAGGTTATCTTCTATGCAGCGAAGGCGCGTCGTGCGCGTGTAGAGAAATCATATTAGACGTGCTGGAGTTTATCTGCTAACAGTGGAGTTTTACATACCATAATTATACACATCACAAAATCAGAGTTATTCAATCCACAATAGTGTCCTGATCAGAATTTTCGAGAACTCAAAAATAAATCAAAATAAATTCATAGGGGGAATGATGAGGGTAAAGACACACCTTGGACATTTGGCTGTCATAAATTGGAAAAACTTAGAAGAAGTAACCATGTGCCATAACAGGAATATACACTTGATTACATTTTACGCCACGATCCTGCCAGAGGGGGTGAGGTAAGAAATTGATGGGGGGCAGGGAGTGTCTGTACTGTATGTGGCACTAGATACTCTTTCTTATTCTCTGATAAGTATGTCTAGATAGACAATCAGAGCTACGGACGCGTCGAAAAAATATCAATGAACTCTCGGTGATAAACCCTGTCGCTACACACGCACACAGAGATAAGCTGTATGACGCCAAGGTTGTCTGGAAGAAATCGCTGTTTAGCGATAAGACCACCTATTTTTGTTCCGTCTGTATTTACTCTCTGTATACTATGTTTTTTGGTGTAAAATAAAGTATAATTGATTGATTGATTGACTGTATGACGCCTCACGCACACCAGCCTAAGAAAGTTAGCCACTTTTGTTTTATACGGTAGAAGCGTGAGGCTCAACTCAGCCTAGACAAATACTATATATAAGGTGTAAAATTTAATAATTTTGACAGCCCTAAGAAAAAGTTTTTTTGTTTAGTATCTTAACGACACCCTGTATGTAAAAGAAATAGACCGTACTTAGTAGTTTTTTCTGGCATTTGCTTCGCTCGATTTGATAACTCAACTAGAGCTAAAACTGAGAGTTTTTTGCGAATTTAATTTCGAGATTTATAGCTAATACGGTAATTAGATAGTGTGACAATTCTAAAAGTGACAGTTGGGACAAACGTTCAACTAATCGTACACTTTTGTTTGATCATCCTGTTTACATACCTATACTCATGTTATATTTCAGTTAATTATACAGGGTGTAAAGTTGAATGCTTTACATATTTTGGTGCTTCAGATCATAAAACAAAAGTAAGGTGCGTTTGAACAACGTTCACTGTGGAGTCAACATCTAATTTGCGAAAAAAAAATGTTGTTTCATATATTTTACACCCTATGAATATGAATAAGTAGGTACCTAAAACCAAATTGTTATGTTCTAAGAAGAATGAGTACTTTACAGCCGAAGGAAACATTTTGTGATAATTAAAATAGTTTCAACAACAACTGTCTAACATAGAAAAAAATTTACAAACCTAAAAACCTAACCTACTTGTTTACTGACTATAAATTCCATCGAATCCAAAAAACAAACTAAAACCCAACGGGGACAGAAAAACGGGATCATTCATTAATATGTTTGTGAAAAAAAATCAAAAAGTTATTGTACGTGATAATAGCGAAACTGCGTGGTCACCGTAGCTCTGCGCGTGCGTCGAAATTTAGCCGGCTTTTTGTGAATGAGCCGGCGGACAGGTTCTGTTAGATGTTAGAACAAATTTAACGGGACTCACCTTCTCTTGCGCAGGTTTTTTTAATCTGTGCCACAAGTTGTTGACTGCTGTCATTTTTGAGAACAGACGTTTATTTCTCAGTCTTTTCCAATACTTATAGGTATTTCTAGTGACAAATGGGCTCGTACTGACATGAAGAGGTAAGCACGTACGATAGTGAGTGAGTGCGAATGAGATAGGACTAAACCATTGCATACTCTATCAGTCGATTGTGTTAGCTCTTGTCTGCCACGAGGTGAGGTTAAAAATGGTGGGGTGACTGAGGTGCAGGCAGTGTCCGTGCTGTATGTATGTACTATAATTTTTTTTCTGTGTTTTCAAAAGTTGCTTGACATTCTAAACATTATTTCGAAACTACTGTTATTTTGTTAGGATATACCTATAGGGTCCTTCTTGATGCCATTGCTTGTTTCATTCTGACAGTTTTTTAAAGAGATGATCGGACCATCCATATTAAGTTCGACCCTGCATTTGTATCCTCTGCACATACAATTTTATCTCTGTTCGTCTTTTTGTGCTGTGCAAAAAACAGTTGAAAAGTTTTCAGTTTCCAATTTTTGTCTTTTTACCAGTTTATAACTTGGACCAAAGGTTTACCATCCCATTTCTAGAGGCAACGAAATACGACATAGTTTTGACTGTTTAAAATCTAGGTGTGTCTATTTTACATAACTAATTTCATCTGGAACATTCTCATAAATTTGAAGGAAGTTCAGAAGTTAAGAACAGTTCGTTGGTTTGGTCAAATATTTTCATATTGTTTAAACATAAAAGTATAAAATTCCTGGACCTTTATATAGAAAGGGGAGGAACGGAGTAGGTAGGTACCAAAAGTTATAACACTTTATAGCGTTGTTATAAAGGCCCGGGAGTTTTATAACAGCGCTATAAAATTTTATACCTTTTCGTAACCAAATTTTACCTACTCTGTTCCTCACTTTTCTGTAGGAAATAACCGATTTGATTCAAAGTACGTTTATCCGAATGCCCTCTACCGACTCTCCTTCGATTCTACTTAGATTCATAACGAAAAGGTATACGATTTTATAGCGCTGTTATAAAGCTCCCGGGCCTTTATAACATCGCTATAAAGTGTTATAACTTTTGGTACCTACCTACTCCGTTCCTCACCTTTCTTTAGCACATAACCGATTCGATTTCGATTGCGATTACGTGCTACGAATGCCTTCTACCGACAAACTCTTCCATTTAGATTCATAACGAAAAGGTATACAATTTTATAGCGCTGCTATAAAGCTCCTGGACATTTATAAAAGTGCTATTAAATTTTATACCTTTTCTTTAAACATGATGACAATATTTATGAGGCTAGTGACGCCTCGAATGTTTACCCGGGCATGTATGAGTTGTATGGATGTGAATGAGGCGAACGAAGTATGTAAACTCACCCTTTGTAGTCTTCCCAATTAATATATCAATGTGTGTGTAAAAAAGACAGTGTTAAATGAATAAAAACAAACAAACATACGAACGTTAGTCAAAAAACGAAAAGAGAATTTATCCAAAACTTTATTTAACGACTAAGCAGTTAGTGGTCACAGTTAAATGACGCAATCATTATAGTTTTATGTCGGTAACAGTTCTTGTGGTCAACTCGACCTAGTTAGAGTACGTAAACAATGTTATAAACATAAACTTACGAGTTTATTCCATTTCGGGGTGGTCAGAAACTTAAAAATATGTCATAACTGGCCAAGTTAACTTTTAGCTTACTAACGTTAGTCAGTATTTACCTAACGGCCTAAAGGATGGTTCAAGGACATGGGTGGTTAATAAAACAAAATTCAACCTTTCGTTTCAAAGAGCATCACTGTGGCGAGTTGAGTGCTCTCAAACGGTGACGGAAACATCGTGAGGAAACCTGCTTACGCTGAAGAAGAAATTCTGATGCGTATGTGAAGTCTACGCATCCACATTGGGCACGCGTGGTGGACTGATGCCCACACAGTTTAAGGCTGAGGGCAGGCCTGTGTCCTGCAGTGGGACGTGTATAGGCTGATGATGATGATGATGAACCCTTTGAGGAAGAACATATCCTTAAGGGTATATTACCGTTGGCGCGCTCCATACAATCGAAGTCTGGTTATATTATCAATACTAACCAATTAAAGTCAATGAAATTTTTCAAAAACAATCTAGTTTAGCCTTGGCCTGTATGTTGCCAGATTTTGAAATGTATAGTTTTAAAGTTACAATGCCTTGAAGATTTTCATACAAATCTTAAATTAATCCTAGCATTGAAACTGTATATTTTAACGAAAATCTGAAACCATAAATATCTTGGACATTGTCACACAAATTATCTAGTCACATTGAAAGTACCAGAATCTAGCCTGGACTTGTATTATGATTACTAGACAACGATATATAATACATAAATAGATACAAACGTCCATGACTCGGGTACAAATATTCATATTCATCATACAAATATTTGTCCCTTACGGGATTCGAACCCACGGCACTCGGCACAGCAGGCAGGTTCACTACCGACTGTGCTATCGGGCCGTCTTTAGATATTTGTTTCTAGATTTTTTCTTCAAAATTTCATAGATTGGTTAGTATTGAAAATATAACCACACTTCGTTTGTTCGAATAAACTTCTTTTAAGAACAATATACATGCGTATTTATTTAGTGATTGTATTTTTTTGTTTACAGGTACGTTTTTTTGCGAAGGCGAAGTTAGAACCTGAGTAAAAGTAAGATATAGCCTGTATGACCTATGTCCGACGCTACGACGTCGCGACGGCACCGCTGCGATATCGCCGTGTTTCCGCCGCGACACTGATTGATCTCAGAAATATCGCGGCGATATACAACGTTTTAATGAATAAGCGTAAAACTTCATACACCCCAACTGATTTATAACAAAATAATTAGACTGAAACAATAATTTCATTATTTTGATAGTAAAAATTTAAAGTTATTCGCATTTTAAGTTTTGAGGCAAACATTATTTGTTATCATTTCAGCAATGAATGAAAGCGCTAGCGTACTCATGGATACATTTTAAGAATCTTGTTTTGGTAGCAAGTAGGGTGAGAGTGCCTAAGCGGTGGGTTGAGATCGAGTTCAGTTAATTTTAAATTTTACAAAAAAATCCTATGTTGGGTAAGGATTCTGCTCTCGATTCTAAACAAACTACTTTCTAGTTTTGCGTTAATTCATTTCATTAACACGTTGTAATTCCGTCAACGCCTACTACGCTCAAAAATCGCTTATGTGATATGGCCCTAAACGGTAGCCATACGGTGCATCAGAGAGTTCAGAGAAGTCATTTTGTTTAGGTATGTAAGTTGCGTGTATATCTACATATCTATTGGCTATATCTCTATGTTTAACCACTCTACCGCAATAGACCGTCGGGAATCGGACCTGCGACCTTCAGTCCACAGACTTGGCTATAGAATCTGTTTACATCTGAAGATTATAGTTTTACCATCATATTATTCTAAAATATAGACAATTTTAATTAGGTATTATGTTTAATTAAATATCTAAAAAGCTTGTCGCGTGAATGTGTTCTTGCTTATATGACCTCAAGTGCGACAAGCTTTTAGATATTTAATTAAACATAATATAATTGTTAATGTTTTAGCGATAACTTTGATAATAGTTTCTTTTATTAGAATCGATCCATGCAAACTATATCCACTACAAATACATTGCCCCACTAGAATTAATAACTTTTTTTGTAGTAAACCTTAATAAAAGCTTGTTTTTAAAAAGTTTTATTACGTTTAATTTTTTTAACTAGCTTTTCCAGCTTGTCCATCCACAAGATTTTCTCATTTTTCGTCCCATGTTCCTTATAGTGCGTCCAAGATAGCCCAGTGATTTTGACAGATCGTTTTAGAGCGATTATTTTACTTTCTGAAAATGTTTGAGCTGCAAAACCTTTAATTTTGTATATTTTTAGTGTATTATAAGGTAAAGATGGCTCAAACAGCTTTTAAAATTACTATAAAATCTCTAAAACCGCTTGTCAAAATCACGGAGTTATCTTGGAGGCACTATAGGGAATGATTTTTAGTTTCAATATCTAAATAAACCCTTAAATTTTTTTCTGATGTATAAAATAGTGATTAAAACAATGATTAAAATGAAGTACCTACTTAATAAGGATTTTTTTTAAAATAAAATATCCGTTAACTCAAACGATTATTATATCAATGCAGTAAAAATAAAGGCTCGTCCACAAAGCACCTGTCTCAACAATCTACAATAAAGCAAGGGACACACCGTTGCGGGTACCGCTAACAAATTTCAGGCTGCAACAAAACAGTAATAAAGTGGAACGGTCGCTGCGGTGGGCGCTTCTATTATGTCCTGCCATAGACAATGCTAGTCTAGAAACGACACGGAAGTCGGATGGATATTGAATTTTGTGGTTTACTATTTGTATGAAATGAAAATGTTGAAGAGATGAAAACTGTTAAATTCATATTTGTTTTCTGGAACTCGTATTCGAATTAAAATGGTTAGGTACTTGGTTGTAGTTTTTAAATGTAAATAAAAAATTAAATAAAGGTCCTTTTTAATATGCTGACCCTTTTCTAAGGAGATCAGACCATCAAACTGAACAACTTTAACTATGTGACCAACTTCAAAATCGCGAAAATAATCGGTGGCGCGTTGCGGAGAGCTGTGGAAACTCAATCTTGAGGTCCAGGTTCGATGTTCGATTCATCCGGACGGATGTCATGTCATGTACCAATGAGTTTGCCTAATTTAAGTACGTAATACCGACTGCTCTCAAACGGTGAAGGAAAACATCGTGAGGAAACCTGCATAGGTACGCTGAAGAAGAAATTTCGATGCGTATGTAAAGTCTTCCAATTTTGGGTACGCGTGGTGGACTAACGCCCATACACCCTCCCTGAGGGTAGGCCTGCGCCCTGCAGTGGGGCGCCTCTTATTATCGAGTTTTAATCGAAGTCTCATAATCTAATATAGACTTGTAAATGATAACTAAACAATAGATTGTGTAATCTATAATTCATACATAGATATCATTGATAATAATATCATGATGTGGATCCCAAAACCGCACCACAAATACCTACCTAACTAGACTATCGAAGAAATTACATGTTAACAACAATATAACAAAGTATTTCCTATTTAATCCCGTCCAATTTCTCGAACATCTATGTTATTAACAAAGATATGTCCGTCTCAATATCGGCAAATCGTTGTCTGTTAGCGGATAATACCCGTGATCGTTGATGCGGTAATAAATTTGAAGACGTTTAATTCGGTTACATTTTATCCGGACCGGACCGCTACGCGAGTGTGCTCCGGGCCTTAGAGGGCTTATTACGTTCACCGTTTTAGTAATTTTAGTATTTTAGTATATTCCATAGGTATTCTAAATTTATTGGTTGACGTTGACAAGTTCTGAATTATAAAATTACGTGGTCTCTAGAACAAAATCTGGTATTGGGAGTCACGTTGCAGGATTGCCTGCCACGAGGCTCCGCAGTCCTCAAACTCTTTTATTTTTGATCAAAAACAATTCCTCAGGAATTGGGATAAATGTTCCCACAAACTACTTGACACTGGCGGAAATGCAGTGCTAACGCACAAGCAAAAAAACCATTGATTATTGAAAAAAAAACTGTATTCTAATTTTAAGATTATTATCATCATCATCATATCATTATCCTGTTCGCCCCTCGAAACCAGAAATCAGTCTTTTTTTTAATTTGAATGAAAATATGAAATATTTATGTTCGGGCTCACCCCCCGTCACACTGGACAGAGTTTCGGTACTACTGGTGAAACGTGGATGTTCTGAAGTTTCAGAATATCTCTGACTACCTCCTCGGGGAATATAGTCGTGAGCATATGCTTATGCTTACAAACTGATTGATTTACCTATAGGTTTTAGACTCATTTAACAGGCTGATGATGACGAGTTAAGATCGACTGTTTACCTACAACAATACCTACCAGTAGCATGCCACGAACGACAAAGCGACATAACGAGAAAACCATCATGCACGCTTACTTTCGAGTTTTTGCTCGAAAACGAGTACACACGGCGACAAATCAAGCTGCGCAAAACCAAAATAAGCTGGCCGCGCGTAGGTAGGGTAATGTATAACGTCGCGCGGCCAGCTTATATTGGTTTTGTGTAGCTTGATGTGTTGCCGTGTGCACCTACCTACTACAAAGTAACAAAGTCAGAGGTACGGCTCGATTATTTCCATTTTTTCAGTGGTGGTATGCTAGGCCCTTTGAAAACGAAAAAGATCGAAATAATTTATTCTTGTTACTACTTTATGCTTGCCAAAATGACTGAAGATTTTATCGTTTCGTCTTGAATAGCATGCTAGCCCTATTTAAGTAACAAACTCTCTTCGATAATATAACACCATGGAATACATAAGAAGTAATTGTTTTCGCACTACAGCGAATCGATGGGGAGTGTGAATCGAATAAATCATTCGTCGATTGACGGCTAGAAAATCGATTCGCTCGTGATCGAATGCCGGCATTCCGATGCATTGATTTCTATGCAAGTATTATACATACTCGTACATATGCGTTTTATAAAGTGTTACCAGTGAAAGACATCGTGGTATGATTTTTAATACTTAGGTGATAAATTCGATGTGAACTTTTATTACGTTGAAAAACTATAAGAAAATAAGTTCATAATGTTCTTAGTGAATAAAACCATCATTATCATCATCTCAGCCGATGGACGTCCACTGCTGGACATAGGCATCTCAAAAGGATCGTCATACCAGCCGGTCCTGCGCTGCCCTCATCCAACGGGTTCCCGCCGCCTTCACCAGGTCGTCGGTCCACCGTGTGGGAGAAGAAAACCATCTCCTAAGGAAAATATCCAAGAATAATCATAATAATCTATAGAAAAAAAAATCTCGAAAATATCGATTATAGGCAAGGTATATCGTCAGGGATCACTATCCCTGGCAATATGCAATATCGCGTAACAAGCATTTGCAAAAACGTAACTGTCATAGGAAATACTACACAGGAAAGAGAAAATCTTGTACTTATCAGATCATACAAGATTTTAAACTGATAGGTTCAAAGTTCAAGAAGTTTCAGTTCAGTATCTCCATCTTATAAAGTTGTTCCTATGGCACTAACGTTTTTTTGCTCTAAAATCGATTATTTCTACGTTAATTTTACCACTTTCTTCTATCTACCTGTCGGCACTTTTAGCACTAGTAATAATAAAGGATCTACGGATAGACAAAAACAGAAATTCATGTGAAAAGGGAATAAGGAAATACTTATTTAATAATTATTAAAAGCGGAAATATGAGTAACACTTAATCAGCACAAGGTACAACTTTAGGCCAATTACCACCGGATGTTGAGTTTCGAAATTGAGAACAACTTGGTAAAATTATTACAAAACTTACCGTAAAGTTTTAGAACGTATTTTAATAACTGACTAGCAGTTTTGAAGTCTATTTTACATATAAATTGTCACGTGGGATAATGACTGGAATATTAATAATGTCGGAACATTAAAAGTCGAATGAGGGCATGGGCAATAAGCGACAGGCTAACAAATTTGTCACTATAAGGGAAATTCAGGACAACTAGCTAACCCTTATCGCAGTAAATAGAATGTAACTACATAGTACATACAGTATGGATACTCCTAATGTTGACTGCACCCAAAGCGAAAACTAATACACCACTAGTTTTTAGTTACTAACACAACTGTAAGGGTCAATTCAGACAATGAAACTTAACAACATGCCCTAAAAAACATGGGTCGAAAAGCGAGAATTTTTTTGGACCTGCCATAAAAAAGTGCGGACCTATTTTTATGGGAGGTCAAATAATTTTTCTCCTTTTTCGACACATAGAAAACTATAATTATGCACAATCACCGCTCCAAAAATGACGAAACCAAAAGATCCCCAAAAATTTATGACGGCGTTTTGGTCTTTGTTTGGGACACGAATTTGGATTTAACAGGAGCCTGTGCATTTAGCTAGTTCTTTTATGTACTTGGGTTAATGAATCCCACAATGTATTGACTACAGCAAAGAACTACTTAATGTGATAATTTTAACCGTGGACACAGGAGCTACAGTTTACATTTCAATATCGATAATTTACCGACCGCGGCGCACATCGATTTTTCAAAGACCGAGTATTCCATGTAATATTTTACAAACGAGAGATAAGTTATCGAAATCTCACCTTTCCGTGTAAGCTTTTAAGCCTAAAAAGGAAACGACCAATCATTTAAAGTGACCATTTAACTCTCTAATCTATAACTTAATTACATTTTGGAATCTGAAGAAATCAATTAAAACCTTTTTTGGAGATAATTTATGCAAATTGCCATTTAGCTTTTAGGAAACCGTTGTTTTCGATGAAGTTGTGTTCCTAATTTAGTTTAGCGGGTATTTTAGTGGTTTACCAGCTGTTTCGCCCCAGTTACATTTGTAAACAAGATTCGATAGCTACTATACCATTTATGTCTGTCTAAAGCAGGCACTACACTCCCGCGAGATCTTTCCGGCGAGAACTTGGAAACTATCAGAAGAAAATTCCTAAGGTTTATGACGCCGCGAGACACACTCTCGTTCTCGGCAGTTCTCGTCTGTTCTCGGCCTTTCTCGTCTGTTCTCGGCGAGAATGAAGCGCTGTAGGCCTCACATTCACATGACACCCCCGAGAAAAAGCTAACAATCAAATATGCCTCCATCTTTGTTATTTTGCGTCTGCCGAAAAGAGCAAGAGTCTTTTACCTTGCATGCTAGCCGTGCTGTAGGGCTAGCTAACATGCCACACACGAAAAAGAGACAAAACGAGAAAACCGTCATGTGTGCTTGCTTTCGCATACGCAAAGTAACAAAGACAGAGTCACATCTCGTTTCTCACACACTTTTTCTCGCACAGACGTTTCCTCGGGGGTGGCATGCTCGACCTACAAGCTAAAGAAGGTGGAAATTTCTAAACTGAAATATAGAATTCCACATACACTTTTTTTTCGTACTTGCATATTTCGAATTACCTGCTCTTTTGGGTGAGCAGAATTCATTGTTTATGTCTGATAGCATTTTTAATTCGGGTTAGTCGCTCCTGGATGGCGCCTAGCACAGTTCTGAGTCATATCTCAAGTAAGGACACCTATTTAAATGCATCTGTTTAAAATTCAAATAGATATACCTAAGGACTGAGTCATCCAACCAACTCTTTAATTAATAAATCAATGATTTGCAAATTAAACAGAGTTATATTATTTATAGCATCTTCAACATAGTTTGATTGGAACGCAAAACATTTACCAAGCAGTACCGACACAGCGCATCCTATATACGTCCCACTGCAGGGCACAGGCCTACCCTCAGGGACGGGTATTGACGTTATCATGCGAACCTAATGCGGATTGGTAGACTGCACATACGCATCGGAATTTCTTCTTCTGTGTATGCAGGTTTCCTCGCGATGTTTTCCTTCTCCGTTTGAGAGCAGTCGGTAATTACGAACATAAGTTAGAAAAACTCATTGGTATGTACCAATTGGTACATGACATGCCATCGAATTTCGATTCGAAATTGGACCTCAATATTGAGTTTCCATAGCTCTCCGCAACGCGCCACCGACGCTAGGTATGATATGATATGATTCTATTGCAATAATGTAATTACCTGTCCTTACTTGTAATTTTATATGTTTTTTTTTTGACATTTAGGTAAAAACTTATTTAATTTTACGTATAGTTTACTTACAAACAAAATGATTTGATTAATTAAAAATTAATAAAATAGCATAGTGGAGGATGACCTATGTGAGCCAAGTTTCGTAGGCCAAGTACCTACACGGCGCCCTTGTGACTGATTCAAAAGGATAGTAGCTATGCGGTGTCGCTATAACTTGATTATTATACTGCAGCTTAAACTATGTTTAAATTTTGCCAAATTTCGCGTGGGTTGTCCATCAATAACGATTCAGTGGATCTATCGACAGCATCTTTATCGCTTTTTAACATGTGTAGGCTTGAATTGGTCGTTTCTTTTGTCAATTTATTGGATTGGAAAGTTATTTAATTTATTAGTCTCTCAAAATTATTAGGTTATGTCGTCACTTTAATGAATTTTACTTTCGATTTGACCGAATAGTGAATTGGTCACTAGAACGTATGTTTGCCTGCGGCTTTTTAGGTATTAAGTCCCTCTGAGAGGCTGTCTCTTCAAAGTGTCACTTTAAAATGTATGGTCGGCAATACGGAGATAAATATGTAGTCGTTTTAACTAGAATTTTGTAATATGGTTCCGTGACCTAATATGGCCCACCCAATCATCACAAAAAAGCATAGCATAGCATAGCATATGCTCACGACTACATTCCCCGAGGGGGTTAGTCAGAGTTTCCACGTTTCACCAGTAGTACCGAAACTCTGTCCAGTGTGACGGGGGGTGAGCCCGTCGCCACTTATAATGGACAGTGGGTACAATACATGCCTCGAAATTGAAGCATACAGGCAAAAAAGCGTTAAGAATAAGCTATACAAAAAAGAATTAAACAGGATACATTTTTGTCAGTTCGCGGAAACATTAATTAATGATGACGTATTGCACAGACTCCAAATAATGGAATAAGGGCAAGAGAGTGACGATGATGATTTCCCAATTAATCCCTACTGCTTCTAGGAATTCCAGTTTTTTAGAGTTTATGTCAATTCATCAGTTGAATAGATTATGTGGCGACGGGCTCACCCCGGTCACACTGGACAGAGTTTCGGTACTACTGTTGAAACGTGGATGTTCTGAGGTTTCAGAATATCTCTGACCACCTCCTCGGGGAATATAACTATATTGGTGAGTATATGCGTATGCAGTTGAATATGTAAATTTCTATCACCATTGAACCAAATCGCAACAGATTTACGTAGGTACCTAATTTGTATGTAAAATAATAATTTGTATGTAAGACAACCACTCACGCGCAGTGTAGGTAGCGTGGGCTCAGATAAAGTGATTTGTCGTATTAAATTAGTTTCTGGTGAATTATGATCGAATTAATGCAAGTTTTATTGAAATAACAGCTTCTGGGTTGGATTGATTATTTGAATTATTTATTCATATAAAAACGTTTTGTTATTAGATACAAACTTGCTTTTGTCCGCGGCTTTGATTGTTTTTTTTGTACTCCATGGACACCTTTGAGTTACGGCATAATTCTTTGTTTACATCGCTTTCTGTTAAATTTATGTTTATGTCTCTTCCGATGTCTATGTCTCTTTCCCCTTAAAGTACCTATTAGTCATTAATGTTATAAACACTGTTTTCTCAATTGTTCATTTATTTTCCTCCCCTTTTGTCCGTAGAGATATTATGGCCCACTACCAGTCTAACTATATTATTCACGAGAAAAGACCCCTAATTGGGATCTTTGAAGCCCTTATTGGCCCTCATTTCCTCGACTCCCGCATAAGACCCTAGTGAGAAGGGAGTGGTTGAAAATCCTCGTTGCGCAGGTTTCACAAGCTGAGCTCCGACCTTTTGTTACAATATGTTCTTCATAAAAATATGAGTATAAAATTTGAGACAGTAAATAGTTTGTTTACTTTTTCGTCTGCAGTCTTCAGAATACTTCCCTTAGCCATCCTTAGTACACCGCACTAACTATACTTAGCTACGAAATAGATCATTGATAAAAACTCGCCTCTGATTGGCTGGTATCGCTCGCTTAATTGTACAGTGCGTGTGCACCAGCCCTATCTTGGGTTCGATAGTTCCGATAAGCTTATGAAATAATACTGGAAGGGCTTGGCTAGGAAATGTACGTACTGTGATACTTTTAGTTCACACTTGATTCTCGCTTAAAGATATAATTCATAGCAACGTTTTCTGTCAATAAAAGATTTGTTTCTTTGGAAGTCATAAGAGCTTATGTGTAAAAAAAACACTGCAAATTAGTGAATGTCTTTCTCCGTATATATTATACAGGGTCCTTCTTAATATGCTAATACTTTTTTAAGGGGATGATCAGATCAGATCATCAAACTGAACAACTTTATTGGACCAACATCGAAATCGCGAAAAAAAACAGCTGTCCCTTACATTTGGCTCGAGTAAGTTTGTAGTTTTGTTTGGAAGAGCAGATTTTATTTTCGTAATTTCGATGTTAGTGCCATAGAGAAAGTTGTTCATTTTGACGGTCTGTTCATGCCCTTAAAAAGTGTCAGCATATTAAGAAGGACCCAATATACTTCGTCTAATAGACAGTTACTCAGAAAAACTTATGGGCGGTTTAGATTGACACAATGACTGGGTCCAGTGTCGTTTGAGATATTAAATTACGTTTTTTATAATCAGCCTTAAAATCATTGAGCACATGATTATAACTTCTTTCAATCAATTAACAAAGTAACTGTATTTATATGAGACTAAATGTGTCTGAAATAGAAAATTGAGAAAAATGTTGAAAATAAAACAAAAAAAATTCTTCGACTGTAGTTTTTGAGCGGCACTGGACAAAGTCACTGTCGATCTAAACCGCTCTTGAAGTTAAAACCTCACTGGTTTCTCGCTTAATTATAAATAGAGTGAATCGCATGAGTTTTTATAGTAACACAACTTACCATACATTGTATGTAAGTTAAGTACTATCTTTACGAAGTTGTCTAGCAACCTAGTATTTAAATATGAGTACTAAAATACGGACGGACGATATCGAAAGAACGACCGTATCGAAAACAAGACTTCAGCAGAAAACAAAGTTTAGAACCAATTGTATTAGTTTGTTAACATCAGTTTGTACGAAAAACATAAGAAAAAAATTTAAATACAAGAATCCTACAATGCAAAAATGTCCTTGTCCTCAAATGCCCTCATTTTGGGACACATGTTGACCTTTCTCATTTTCTCGTATCATGCTAGGGGTCACAGGAGAATACAAAAGAGGGCCTTATCACTAAAAGTAATTATATGATACAACTTATCGTATTTCTTGAGTATGAAAAGGTAAAAAAAAAACAAATTCTCAGAAATAAGAAGATGACTTAAAAATTAAAATATTATTACGAGCATTATATTTAACCCAAAAGGAACTATTTATGTCATAGTTTCCTAGTTTTAAACCCAAATAACATACCGAGTTACTTACATAGGTATACTCCATTCAAAATAGCAGCGGAATTTTAAGGCTATTTTGCATTCCAGAAACAGAGATTTGAAACACTTCCTCTCACTTATTCTTAGAACAGCTTTAGTAGCATCCAAAATATGTCGGATAGTATACTCGTATGAATCCAATAAATTAATTACATTTGGTAATCAGAATTAGAAAGCTAAATAGGAATAGGAAAATCTCGTCGTCCTTATTTGGAATGCAGTATAGTGTATAAAGTGTATCAAAAATATTACTACCATAAATCTCAAAATAACTAATACAAAACACGGAAGCTAAACACCCTAAGAATAAATCCTACCGGTCCAAAATGGCCTCCAGCAATTAAAGTAGCCCTGCGCGCGCGCATATCGGCGCATAAATCAAAATCAGCGCCACCTGTGGGCGGCTGACGGCAACACATCGCGTAGATCCTTCAGCCAGATCCATGGCATGCGAATAATTTACTGCCTTATAGCTGGGACTAAGAAATTAATTATTGTTTATTAAAAGCTTGCCCATGAATACAATGCTACCAATCAGGATGAAAGTTTCCGTCTTTGTAGCTGTGATTTGTAGTGTTTATATCTCTGCTTACCCCACAGGGACATAGTATTATGGTTCAGGATTTATGTCTCATTAAGTATCTCCTAATGTGGGGTCCAAGCCAATGGGAAACTAAGCTTCAAGCTGTTAAAACTCGTATTGTATAGTTGCATTCTCAGGGCATAGTCTTAGGACGCCTTCCTATCCTTGCATATTATGGAAAAACGTAGGAGGAAATGAATTATGTACCTTCAAATGAAATGTTGTCTCTCATTTTTGGCTTTCTAAGCTATATAACTTTCTTTCCTTCTTAATCTCAGTATCTTCTATCGTTTTCTCCAAAATAATTCCAGCTCATATAGAGTTGGTCCATTTAGATTTCAAAATACTTTCTTTTACGTCATTTTATAATACTTACTGTGTATGATTATAGATATTATCTGCTCTTACTTATGGTTATGTTCCAGGAGATTCTAGGCCCAAACGACACTTAACAGTCTTTATCCCACAGATTAAGTTATAACCAGTAATATAACTGTCATTTCATTTATCTTGTCCATTCTCGGTCTATATTACCTTAATCCTAGTTCAGATGCCTGGGAACGCGCTTTTGAACAAGTTCTCGATGCTAAAGTGTCTGCAATAAGTACTGAACGCTTATAAAGTCATTATTAGGTGGAGGGGCGTACTTGGATTGATTGAGGGCCTGAGGCCATAAACTAAACGCATTTTAGGGCCCAGAATAAAGAGAAAAGCCGTATAATAAGGGCATATCCTCATATAGGTCAAGGAAATAGCTGCAAACGTATTACTGGAATGCAACGGCTTTGATAACTCAATGCAGAATATCTCGGATCGACGGTGTCGCTTCCAAAAGTCTTCGGTAACGTTAATCAACTGGTGGTCTAAGAGTTGGGATGTCAGGAGTGATGTCATTCCCACCGTATTGAAAATGTGTACCTGAGACGTCGAGTTCCGGAAAATAAGAACGCTCAACAAAATATGCATACTTACTGTGTATTCCTGTAAAATTTGTAATGGACACTGTTAAAGGCAGCATAATAAGTAAAAATTTTGGGTTCTATATGGGTGTAATATTAAATATGTTACATTTCAACAACTTTCACAATAGAAAAAATCTGCTGTTCCACACATTTGAGAAGCGTTAGACGTTTTGTATGGAACAGCTGTTTTTTTTTGTATGAAACGCATTTTAATTTTACACTCTGTATATTGAATAATGCAAAACAGTCCTCTTCGTATTCACATAACAAAAAAGAAGATAGGGACAAACTCTTTCGAAAATAATCTTTTACATAGTCTATCACCGATCTGCATCTCACAAAATTTTGGTACTGTCCTCAATCCGTCCCTCATACCCTGTCATCACAGTAGCAATAAAAATTAAAATAGTGCAAACGACGTACATAATCAGCTGCATTTATTCTATCAGAAAGTGTTTGCGTGAAGCACGAACGTGGACACCGGGAGTATTAGAGCATGAAGCTATTACTACTTATACCTTATTGATGTGGTTCAAACCTGGAAATGATAGCGGGTTTCTTCTCATCTTCAAGTGCACTGAGATTCATAACAAAAGGCCAAGAAAAAGCGCTTTTCTGATTCGCAATCACATCGCAAAGACGTGGAACCCCTCCTAGCACAGTGTCTTGTCTGTATTCCTAAATATATACAACATCGGCGTCTTCAAGGCTTGTCTAGGAATCTAGCCCGTAGCCGTCAATTGCCCATTTCACATTAAAAACCCACTCGGCAAAGCAGTTTCGTCAATGCAGTTAGATAGAATGCAGATTGTGTAGCCACTGCTTCAGCAAGAGCTGAATTAGGAGAAAATTCTTCCAAACAACATCACCTAACGCATCTTCTAATGCTAATACATTCATACTAACCTGTAACAACACATAATTAACGACTATTGTACGCAAATGCTCTCATAAATTCAACTCCAAATATCTGCATATATTTCCTGATGACCCAAAAGCTTCATGATTACATTTCTCGCTTCAAAAGTCCTCTAACGGGGCTTCTATACCGATGGTTTAAGTAAGAAAATGGCTTGATTCTTCGGACTTAGCTTGTGGTGGAAAGGAAGCAGATCTTTATTGACTTGGACCTGAGCCCAAAGGAGTTAGACTGTGAAGTTAAATGCTGTGGAAGTTAATTCTAAACTCTTTTGCGGAACGGTATACTTTCTTTTGATTGTGATATTTTGATGATTTGGTCAGTGTCCCAATTTTGAAAAACTACGTTGTTTAATTGACGGAGGAAGTGCTAAATGACATAGCGTTTGAAATGATTATTAGATTTTGTCGTTTGATTTGGCTCTAGTATTCGTGGAATTGCAGGTTTGCTTTAACCTATAAATCTACTTTGTGATAAAAAACAACATTTTTAATGTCTCAGAACTCGAAAACCAGTTTAGAGAAATACAAAGTTTTGCTTGGGTCTTACTAACATAGTTAATTTGAAATCAAAATAATCATTTAACAGCATTAACAGCAGTTTTTTTCTCTTTTTATATTAATTTGTTATCTCCATAATAATAATAATAATTTGAAAAGTAGACCAAATCTTAAAAACAAAACTATTTGCTACAGAAGATCACAATTCTGAAAACCTTTCAATAGTATCCTAAAGCAATAACTACACATCAACTTTACTTACTACTTCCCCGATATCTATAGAAAAGAGGATGTAACGAGAAGTCTGTAACATTTACACAACATAAAGATCCTCACGGTATAAGTAACCAGGAAACAGGTGTGCAAAATCGCGGCTACCCAGCGGCTATGGGACGACCGTAATGAGACGATGCATCGGATAATGGACTATTTGTATCGTTCACACGTTCTTGTGTGACGAATTGTTATGGTTTATAGACGTAGGTACACTTACTTTTATTCTTATGAAAGCAATACCTTTAAGGTTTTTAAGAAGTTAATATTTATAACAGATTTAGCTAGCGCATTTATGTGACCACATCACTTTAGAGTATTTTATGTTATAGAATTTCTAGCCGAATCTTCTCTACAGCGACAACACGCGGTGGTAGCTTCAAAGAGATTTGACGGCGGGCTTCAAGCTCCTATATTTAATAAATTATTTTGCGCTTGAGTTTCAGGAATCTCTTTTTTTTCCTCTCAAAGTATCTCTCTTACTGCAAGATCCCACTTTAAGTTTTCTGCACCCATTGCTTGGGCAATGATACATATTCCAGTGAAAAGATCATATTAAAAGTCCCAAAAAATCTAGTTGCCACCTAAAGCCTGTCGAAAATTGTCTTGCAACCCCATGACAGCCGAATGCAAAAATTTTAGTCCTATTGATTTTCTATACCCTCATTTGTTTAGGCAATAAGGATCTAGTCTGTCTGTTCTGTTTTTCCCACTAATTTAATTTAAGCTCTGTATCGATGATGCTATCAAAAGTTTTTGAAATTCTGTTTTTATCTCACTGCTTGGCAAAAACCTCCTCTCTTCTTCCAAAGTCTGAATTCTTTTATTTTGTCCTGTCCTATCTCATGTTTAGATTGATAGACATGCAGTCGATTTCAATTAGTATCGCAAAAGGAGACCAATAAATTTCTGAACAAATAAAGGATTTATTTACAGTGTTGGTACAGGCCAGACTCTTCCCTGTTACAACTCAAATCTTTCATTACTAGAACTGCAAGACACTAAGCGTAGAGTTTGTTTACAACCTGCCGACCGGAGTTAGAATGAAACTTATAAATAAGTCTAGACTTAGCTAAGGCTAAGTCATAACTTATTGTTCTATTTGTTTTCTTGTTACTGTATTTATTGTTTGGATGATTTACTAATTCCGTTATGGTTTGGTTTGAAGTTATATAATGTTACTAAACTCAAAGACTTGAAGGAATATAATGTAATAGATATGTTCGAATCTTTATGTTGGTTATTAAAATTGTATGATGATGATTACCTGGAAAAATATAGTTATGTTCCAAATACTTAAATAATAAAAAGCTTTGAATTTGATTTACACAACATGTAAGTATGCCAATTAATTCGACTTAATTACATTTATAATATTAAATTTTACTTGTATTTATAAATAATGAACAATGTTTAAATTATATTGTAAGTAGGTATCTCTAATTTGAATACTAAACAAACAAAAAATATCTATAATGAATATTGTTTGAATGTTGTACACATCAAAATGTTGTTTATTTATTATTATAATTTAGTTGCCAATCACCCCACAGAAACAAGTTTTGAATAATATAAAAATTGCATACAACGTTATTAAATACAGACTTTTGTCCGGAATGATTCTTTAATAAAACACGAGTGTAATTATGTCAATTTAGATTATTATTTATCACCAATAATTATACCTAAAGATACGTTGTTATCTATAATGACGTACTTCGGTTGACATTGTTTATTATAATAATATTCTAATATCACATTATTATTGCTATAATTGTATATGCATGTGTCATTTGTCAGCGATCTTAATTAATGGTGTTGCTGAGTTGTTTAAATAATAAATAAAAATGACGCATGTTAATATTTTATCTTTATTGGAAATTTAATGTTTCTCATCCAGATACAGTCTGTATCTAGTCACCTAGCTAGTCACAGATTTGGACTCTATGACAAACAAGTGTGTAGTATCATTTATGACTTTTAACTCAAAAATTGACAGCTTCTGTTACTCGAGATATTCGTATAAAGGACATGGGTCGAAAAACGAGAATTTTTTGCACCTCCCATAGAAAATCGATCGGCTGATCCGCTTTTTTCTCGTTTTTCGACCAATATTCCTCAGGGAAAGATGTTTAGTTTCATTTTCTGAATATACCCTTAACATTAAGTTTTTGATTAAAAAGTGGGGGGGGGGGAGGGGAGTTGGAAGGTGCAAAAATCCAATACCTTGCTGAAAATTTGATGGACATTTACATTTTATAATTTTCCAAAAAATCCTACTCGATTTGAATTACGAAAATAATGCTTTCCATTAGAGCGGTCTTACAATCTCAAGCTCTATATAAACTAGTTATAAGAAAACATTAAAAAGAAATTCATCATAAACATTAACAAACTTTTACACGCACCAATTCCAACAAACTCAAAAAAATTATATAACATCACAACTTCAAATGCATCGCTTATCTCACCATCTTTCCACTTCTCTTAACACTAACCATTAGAAATGTTAATGCTACCATTTCTAGACCACACCTGCCTTCGGGGTAATTAATAGACATTATTTAAACGTCTTCATCTTGTACCTACTAAGTGTGATCATTTATAATCAGTGCCTTTATAGTAATTTTTTTTTAAAGTTTATCTGATATTTTTAGTTCTATATCGGAGAAATGTAGTGAAGAAAGTATGTTAGTGTTGTAATTTGTATGTTTCATGTTATCATGTAGATCTAATTACGAATATTATGTCCAAAATGGTGTAAAAGATGTTATAGAAAGTTGTTTATTATCAAGATTGTGAAGAACAGTATAATGGATTTGGATCAGATTTTTACTATTCCGAAAAAGAATTTTGTTTGATCAATTAGGAGTGGAATAATGCACATCGCAATAGTAACAAGTCGATAAAATGATTGGTTTCAAGATAAAAGCATAGCAATTCATCTTCTGATATGAAAATGATATTATCATCATCATCATCATCAACGTAAGTTTTTAGGGTCCCATACCCAAAGGACGCAATGGGGACCCAATTACTAAGCCTACGCCCCATCCGTCTGTCCTTCCGTCCTACTGTCCTAACTTCAAAGCGCTGTCTCTTTGAGGTACCAGAAACTGGTTTTATTCAAAGTTTTTTTTTATACTTAGTTTATTATTTTGTTTGTATTACCAAAGTTAAATAAAAGGTTACCCCAAAAACGAAACAAATTTTTGCGGACGAAGTCCCACTGCAGGGCTCATAGAGGGTGTTTGGGCGTTAGTACACCATACGCAAAACTCACGTGCCTAAAAGGGGGATTGGTAACGTCACATGTGCATCAGAATTTCTTTTTCAGCGTATGCAGTTTTCCTCACGATGTTTTCCTTCACCGTTTGAGAGCTGTCGGTATTACGTACGTAAGATAGAAAAACAATGATAAGAACGAAATAAAATCGCAATTCATTTTACCACGGCAGATATCATACCTCTATGCCATTCCAGGTCAGAATCCCTCAGTCACCTTCAGATCACAGAAGACAAAACAATCGTCTCATCTCAGCTAACTCAACAAACCAATAGATGTTATTCTCCATACTTCCCACATTCCCACCATTGTATAGTATCACATAACCCTTTGCTATCTAAGTATAGTTATTACAGCAGAAGAGCATCCCGTCGGCCATGCCATCATTAGACCGCATCCATCTCTGTCGCGCCAATAATTACTGCGCAGCGCACGCGCATAGACAAACCACACCGGTTTTTGGTGCAAGCCTTGAGCGGGGAGATCTGATTCATACGTAGATAACTTTGTTGACTTGCCTTTACTTCTTCTATGGAGATGATGATGGCATGCCATTAAGACTTGGAATCATGGTGAAGAGAGGCCAGGGCGCGTCAGCGCCGGACGTATCTAGGGTTTAGTACCCTTAGGATCTCTTCGTCCACACTTTACTGTACAAAACAGATTAGGATTTGTTTAGTGGATGATTGCGATTTGAATCGTTGAACATTTCCAAATTGTTTTGTAACACTTGTCTCCTGTAAACCAGGATCAACAGCGGCGACCACTCAAAACACTAAACAATCCAGCGAGCGAGCGGATGACTCTAATCTTGGAACCAGCAATGACTTTAATCAAAGAAGATAGGAAGAGTAGGAAATCTTAGTACGGAATTGGAATAGGATCTAGAAAGGCTAGTCTAGGACGAGATTGAGAGTTAAACCGCATGTCACACTTAATACTAGTTTTCTCCCCTTGTCTCTTCTTTTATTTTTCATGTTTGTCATTCTGTGTCATCTCAATGTCCATTGAGCATTAGTGAATAGTATCAGTAGTTTGCCACTTGGGCATAACTGGGTTAAATTATTTTTACAGATTGTCAAGTTAATTTAATTTACAGGGTAGTTCTTAATACGCTGATGGATTTTTAAGGGGATGAACAGACCATCAAACTGAACAACATTCTCCATGGGACCAACATAGAAAACACACAAAAAAACAGGTGTCCCGTACATTTTGGTCGAGCAGCAGATTTTTTTCGCGTTTTCGATATTGGGCTCACAGAGAAAGTTGTTTGATGGTCTGATCATCCCCTTGAAAAACCGTCAACATATTAACAAGGACCCTATATAAAAATTATGTTCTGCTTGATTATAAAGAAATCTTATGGAATGCTCTCTAATTTGCACTTTTAAGTTGTCGAGTATGCTAACCATATCTTCAACAATATTATTACATCACGTTCATTAAAACATCCAGCCAATTTTCTCCCAACAGCAGATTTCTTGAGATAATAGAGTAATTACGTAGTTCTTCCTCAAGTAAACCCACGATTACCGCCTCACTTCCTCTCTTTACACTATACACCAATTTTTTACATAGCACACCCAAGAACTGGGAAATCCGGTGTCGGTGTCATATAGACTTCCCTATTAGATATTCTATGACGCAATATCGGTGTGAGTGAGGAAAAAATGATACGTGTTTGTGGTTAAAATGTATCATGTCATTCTTGCGTTGATGATCTTTGGTACCTATAGTGTTTGTGTAACGTGATATTTGATTTGATGTAACTTCATAATGACATATAGCTACAGTCAGATATTTTCTTATTGTATTTAACATTTTGTTCTTGTTTTTTTCCTGTTTGTGTATCACGTGGTGAATGCTGATGAACAATGATCTGTAGCTAGCCAATTTCAGGCACTGTTTTTTAATTGTTTTGTAATTGTTGACTAGAGATCAACGTCTTTAATCTTTGTGACTTATTTGTTATTATTATATCAGCTGTTGCTGTCCTACTGTTGGACAAAGGCTTCCTGTTCTCTCCATGCGTCTCGGTTTTGTGCTTCAATAGGCCTAATTCTTTTACAAGCCAGTGATTTCGTGCGCCATCTTCTTCTTCATGTAACTCACATAGAAAATAATTTTTGTAAAGATCTGTGGAATAATCAGGCATATTGACACCATCAACAATAGATGCTCTAGGACCTTGAGCTCTACCTAGAGTCTAGTTAGAAATCAATTTAGGAAAATTGTTGAACCTGTGAAATACAGGGTACAGGAGATACCTACAGTTTATCAAAGGTAAAAGTTTCTCCAAAGATCATTAACCGCTGTGCAATTTTTCATTAAGTTTCCTAACCCCCGCTGTAATATTAGCACAATATTCTATTAGCATACCCGTCTATCAGGTGTTGTGGTTGAACGCAATGTCTTCCGCTCTGTTCAGTTGGCAACAGGGTCTGATGACAAAGAACACGATTTGTCATATATTTTGTTATTGTGGTTTTTCTTAATGTTTTTTTTTAACAGATTTTTTTTGTAGATCCGAGACCACGATTGTAATGTAGTGTTGAAGTCTTGTTACAAGTGGTAATGGAATATTTTTATTTCATATTCGTCGCGTTGATAACTGATTGAAATATTCTTGTGTGAAGTGTGAGGAAAAGAATAACAGTTTTCATGATTTTAGTCGATGATATTTTTTATCTGCCCTGGTTTTAACTACTGGATGACATATTTGTTGAATGCAACGCCATTTCTTCCGGGAAAATTGCAAACGTTTTGGGCTATACAATACTCCACCACGCTGGCCCAGTGCGTAGTGGTGGATGGAAGAAAGCAAGTCGCTTTAATTTTTCACCGCCACTGCTTAACGTGCCTTCCGGAGCACGGAGACACTCGAAATGAAATAACTCTTAAACGGTCACCCACCTAAAGATGACCGGACCTGATGTTGCTTAAAAATACTAACATAATTATCATGGTAGTACCACTTTAGAACATGGAATCCAATTTTACACTTGCAAAAACAAAAATCATAAATAAAACGAGAATATACCTACCCCTGATTGTAATAAGCCGCGTATTGGTGCAAATTGCTCCGTCATCGGCTCACCACATGCGCAGGAGTGCCCTCGAGTCGAGTGCGCGTGGGCAAGCGTCGCGGTGGGCCTTCTATACCATTACTGTCCCTTAAAGAAGGCCCTTGCACAACTCTTATCTTAACGACATAAGTATGATCGTAGGGTGTTCTGAGGGACTTTATTTGCCGGACGAGATTTGAAGGGAAACTCTGGGTGTGCCAAAACATTTATTTTTATGAGCTGTAATTGATGGAAACAGCAAATTTCAGGCAAAAGGCCTTATAATCAGTTTGCATTTGGTCGTCTGACCTTTAGAAGCTTATGGTTTAACTTTCGAGTTGGATGTGAAAATTGATTTAACTTCGATATTTTTATGGTATATAACTGCGTACAGTCATGACATGAGGTTACAATACATAGATCTCAGTTTTTTGTTGCAATGGCAAAACGGTTGTAACGTCATTAAGCACTCGCTTTTGCACGCCAATTCGTCTGCGTTGGAAAATTATCCTTCTTATGTATTAACCCAGAACATATTCTATCTGTGTGCACATTTCATCCATACCCTTTCATCTGTTTATGTGTGATCGAGTCACAAGTTCCAAACATGGTCGTCAAAAACTTTGATCACTTTACTTCTAAAAAAAAATCTATAACGCTATCCCAAAAATTCTTTCACAAAGAAGAAGCTTTCTCTATCAACCATTTCTTCATGGACTTTAAATCAGCCGATAGACGTTCTCTGCTGGACATAGGCCTCCCTGAAGAATCGCGACAACTGCGTTGCCCTCATCCAATGGGTTCCCGCCGCCTTCACCAAGTCGTCGGTCCGGTACGCGGGCGCCAGTCGAGAAATCTTCGGTCCCACCGACCACTGGTTCTGCAAGCAAGGTGCCTCACACATTGCCACTATAGTTTAGCAATTCTTTGGGCTACTCGGAACATTAGCATGTGCTAATTAATTTGTTATGATTTCGAAGTTCGACTTCTAGGAAACACCAAGTTTTATAAACCTCCTCTTAAGGATATTGTCTTATCAAGGGATATATCTAGGATTTCATGATTACAGAAACTCTTTAAACCCATATCTCTTAGCCGTGTCGCAAACTACCGAAAAGGAATTTCATGGGCAATGGTTCTGAGTTAGAAACGTGTTTAAAGACGGACAAAATGTCGCACTAACTTACGAATGTCATCAACATTACGAACTAGTGAATATGACCCGTCACGTACTTATCGCAGGGCTGTCGCAGGTTGGTTCGGCGAGGCTATCGCGGCATGTCTGCGCGTGCGCACCAATTGCGATCTCGTTGACAACCCTGGCTAGGGTTGGTGCTAGGAGTTGGAATTTTGACTGAAATATTTTGCGGTAATCTTTTCTTTATAGTTAAAAAGATACTATTATGATATTAAAACTTCCGCTTCTTTGCTTTAGAAGCGGAAATTGCGATAACATCATGTTCTGTATTAGTCACGGATTTCCGCAAAGTAACGAATGATTCAATAAATTATTTATTGTTTATTAATTTCCATTTTAATAACTGTACTAGGTATTATAAAAGAAAACTTTTAAATTTTACTTGTTTACCAATAGCTGTAGGGTATATAATTGTTATGCTAACGGCCTCCGTAGATTTGACATCAGCATGCTTATTGCCTCTTTTTTTGGTACCTACTTTTTATTTCTTTACTGTATATTTGAGTTAACAAGTAAGTATTTCATCATCTCAGCCGATCGTCCACTGCTGGACATAGGTCTTCCCCAAGGATCGCCACAACAACCGGTACTGCCCTGCCCTCATCGAACGTGTTTCCGCCTGTACCTAACTAATTGATTTATTCTTGTCAGTAAAATTCTTGCGTGTGACAACCCTGACTCAGGTCAGGATAACGGTGGCATTTGTTTGGGTTAGGAATGATAGAGGCAGAACGTGCTTTGTTAGTATTTTATGTTTAGGCTATCAAGTTGCAACCTAGCCTGTAATGCTATGCGTCTCACATACGACGAGGACATCATGTTTATGTTATTATTGACTATTAAAGCTTAAAAATTCATGACACACTTTTTGTTTCCTATTCTATTTTAATCTTTAAATAGTGTCTCCATCGTGGTGTCGACGATTTTGCCAATCTCTAGTATAGTATAGCAAATGTGCTTGTCGTTGTTCGGTAATCGATATTTTTGATGAAAAAAACACACGCTTTAGCTACCACAAAATGGTGGAGCTTCGTGGCTGGCCGAAGAGCAGGCAACCGACACGCGACCGCCCAGTAGAAGAATTGTAACGCGACCCCTTTTGTTTCCTTACATCGATCGGTGATACTTATACATCATGACATTTTAGTGTTTTATTTTAGAGGCTATGTGATTCAGTAGTCGATAATGCGAAAAATAAAAATAACTTAATTAAAAACAAACGAAAAAAAAAACAATATTAACCATGAACTCGACGGTATGAGGACCAAGAATAGAAAAAGACACTAGCATACTTCTACTAGCTACTACTATGCTAATATAAGTTTCACAGACCTATTTCGAAAAAAAAACATTTAAATAAATTTCAGGCTTTTCGGGAAAAAACAATTTGAAACAAAAATGTTATCACCGCTCTGCAAAACAAAGTCAAAGTCAAAGTCAATATAATTTATACAACATAGGAGCTTGCAGCAGACTTATCAAACGTCAAATCTTTTTTAAAGCTACCACCGCGTCGGAACGTGTTGTCGCTGTAGAGAAGATGCGGCCAGAAACTCTACAACATAACACGACTTAATAACTATTACAATATAAATTCTTAAGCTAAAGTTATGTATACAATAATACATAGTCTATTTAATAAAATAATGATACCATACAGTAAAGCAAACAAACTATAAGCTAAAGTCCGGCCGCTGAAAGATTGCGTTTGACAGTTACCATAACATTGTAAAAAACTGAATGAAAACTATAAATGCCGATCATTATTTAGTAGCTTTTTCAACTTAAAAGGGCAGCTAGTGCCCTGTGTACTAGAGTGAGCACAGGTAAACAATATTTTCATTCAGTTTTTTACAATTTTATGGTAACTGTCAAACGCAATCTTTCAGCGGCCGGACTTTAGTGACCACAACAACAATTTCATCTTGTAAGTAAAACCGATACCATGTAGGTACCTGAAATTCATCATTCTGGAATTCATTTTACGCTGCCGTAAGAACCCGTTACAATGTTATTCATTTCTACAGACTCTAAGACGAGACTCAAGATAGCTGATAAGCCCAGAATGCAATGAATCACCTAACTTATTTGTTCTTTCTTTTTTTGCAGGTAAGTTCACAAGCTCCTTGTCTTAGTCACAGGAAGATAAGCATTCGAGTTTGTGGTAAGTATTGATGAGGTTTTTTTGTTTGGAAATATGATACTACTGATAATATGAGGCTATTCAGTCATGCAAATAAGAATAACATTTTTTTATGGATATTGTTAGGACAGGCATCGCCAACGTCGGTAGAGATGTTTTTTTTGGCGACAGATAGACAGGAATATGCAGAGGAGAGGAACCCTAAGAAGAAAAAGAAGAAATGTTGGGAATAGCTACCAGCTGAAGAAAGATTGCATATTCGAATTTAGCAATGGATATCTTACTTAATCTAGAATCGAACAAAATAATCTAGAATATTGCAAACGGTTTTGTCATATTACTATATCTCTAGAAACTAGAAATCTATGTGACAATGTCCGAAAGTAAGTTAACGATTCCATTGCAAGGCTTAGGTCTCATCTCGTTTCTCTGAATGAGTCAAAGGTCAGAGGGATTGGAGATTGGCATTAAAAGACAGCAACTTGGCTTACCTGCAGTACCTAGTACCTACTGAGCCAACATAGCAGAGCACGTCCATGATTTTTGATGAATGATTGAATACTGATCAATGTCTGTTATACTACATTGAAAATAGCAACGAAATTTTAAGGCTATTTTGCATTACAGAAACAGAGATTTGAAACACTTCCTCTCACTTATTCTTAAAATAGCTTGAGTAACGTCCAAGATACGTCGGATAGTATATGTATCCAATAAATTAATTACATTTGGTAATCAGAATTGGCCAGAAAGCTAAATAGGAGTCGGAAAATCTCATCGTTATTTGGAATGAAGTATAGGTATTATTGTGTGTTGGGGGTTTTGGCATATTTGCGCCTATGCCCGAATGAACGAGCTGGTCTTTCGCCACCTGTCACTACGTCAGAAAAGAATAAAAATTATTCTTGACAAAAGTATGCAACAATGTTTTTAAAATTAAATGCGGTTTCAAAGCAAAACAATAGAAAATCCAATGTAACGCTAACACGGTTAGCAATGCGCGCGCGCACGTTGCGTCAGCACAGTTCTGCGGTTTTAAGTTTAGAACTCTATTTGTGTTGGTTGAAAGCTAATGTCAAATAATGTTGATTAGTTGACTTCCGGATTTTACTTTGGAGTACATTCGGTATTTATTTGCTAATCACCACTTGACAACCTAACTAAAGGAATACCAAAAAGATATACCTAATAGAGTGAGCCATACCAATTGTAAAGTGTCCACTTTTTTGACGTTTAGGTTTGAGTGTGTGGTGTCAAGTAGTATGGACAAAAGGCACCAAGTGACATATGGCCTTATGTTTACGGTCACTTTTCACAAAAACTAGCTCAAAAAAAAAAGTGGACAGCCGCATAAACAAATATCTATAGTTCCATCTCCTTCTACTATTAAAGGTACGACATAAGACAAAAGAGACTAACTACAATCGTAAATTTATGCGGACTCTATGGAGATCCTTCCTCTGAGATGAATACGCATACATATGCTCATAACCAGCCAGTCAGAGTTTAAATCTTATCTTCTATACTTATAAAATAGTTGCGTGACTGATTGACAGACAATGTACAGCCTAAGCACCTGGCTGAAGATAGAAACAGGAGGATGTAGGGGCACTGAGAAATGATTTTTCAAAAATCAGATTTTTCTACGCGGACGAAGTCGCGGGTAAAAGCTAGTTCTAAATGCAACAAATACAAAATATCTACATTTCATTAGTAGCACCTAAACTCCGTACAGTGTGATGTGAGTATAAATAATGCTAAAAACGAATCGTGCTATTACTGGAAGTTGTAGCAAAGTTCCTGAACAACTTGATAGATATAGGAATATGGTTGTGCGTTTATTGTAGTCTATAAATATGAATATCTTGAACATTATCACACAAATTATCTAGTCACATTTAAAGTACCAGAATATAGCCTGGACTTGTATCACAAAATAAATACTAGTACTACCCTTACAGAAGAATCACGTCGAAAACAGATTTCAATAAATAGCGACTCTCTCTGCACGGCAATAAGGTGCAAAGTTATTTGCGCCCGTCCTATCGTACGATTCGCGAATAACCTACCAACCGTCACAACGGCGCGCGTGCAAACAAAAATGAACCGAATCATTAGACACGAAAGCTTTCTTTACATAGTCTCCCTCTTTCATTCTTTTACGTGCTGGCAGCGTGACATCGCTAGGGTTTTCAAGACTCACATAGACTACTCACAAAATGGCGGCAAGTCTAATGAGATTTGACCAAGAAGTTTACACGGTATACCTAACCTATTACCATTCTCCCCTTGGTGGGGATAGGCCGTCAAGCGTACCTGATCTGTGGAGAGAGACATGCCTGTATTATGATGACTAGACAACGATATATAATACATGACACAACCATGACTCGGGTACAAATATTCATATTCATCATACAAATATTTGTCACTTATGGGATTTGAACCCGCGACCCTCGGCATAGCAGGCAGGTTCACTACCGACTGTGCTATCGAGCCGTCGTAGGTTATGTTTAGAAAAGGTCTGCGTGTATTACTTGGCAGGCTTTTGAAGATACTTCGAAAACTAGTTCTTCAGTCTATTAACTGAGATATTGTGGAGACGAACAGCCTAAAGCGGAGTCCATTTACAGCATACTAGATCCTAGTTCCCAAAATACCCATAACTACATACTTATATTTTATCAACACAATAATCCTAGCAGTATTTACTAACAGGATATCATAAGCTGACAATATTTTAGAACCAGCTAACGACGTGCTAAGTCCAGTCCGCTATTAAACAAGAACAAGTTGTTGATGTTACGACAAATATGACTTAGAACCTCCTGCTTGAATGTCCAGGAAATGATAGTGTTATGAAAAACGTGGACTTCGCTAGTGGCAGGATTATGCAGGACCAGTAAAGGTGGTATGTATTATGTTTTCAAGCGTTATATCACTGTATCGATCTATTTTGTGTTTACAGGGCTATGGAGAAGTGCTATAGTGTTTTCCCAAACACTATACAACGTGTTAATGAATAAGCGCAAAACCTCATACACCCCAACTGATTTATAACAAAATAATTCGATTGAAACAATAATTTCATTATTTTGATACTTAAAATTTAAAGTTATTTGCATTTTAAGTTTTCAGGCAAAAATGATTTGTTATCATTTCAGCAATGAATGAAAGCGCTAGCATGCTCATGGATACGTTTTAAAAACCTTGTTTTGGTAGTAAATAGAGTGAGTGTGCCCGTGCGGTGAGTTGAGATCGAGTTCAGTAAATTTTAAATTTTACAAACAATTTATTTAATATTTTGAGAAAAATTACCTATGTTGAAATCATGATAATTCGATTCTGCTCTCGATTCTAAACAAACTACTTTCTAGTTTTGCGTTAATTCATTAACACGTTGTATATTGATCATTGACTAAAATTGACGTTGGAAACTTTTTAGGGAGGGATAGTTTTGCATCGCTTTTGTTGGTGGAAGAGTTTATGTATGGATAGTATGTGCTATGTTGACGATGCGTGTTGCGGATCTCTGGCTACTTTTACACGGTGTAACAAAACGCCATAGTTATACTTAAGGGGATATAATTCGGAGCGCGCTCCATACAAACGTACTATGGTGATATTTTCAATACTAACCAATTAAAGTCAATGAAATTTTGCTGAAACAATCTTGAATCAAATATCTATGCTTGTATGGAGTCCGATTTTCGTTTAAATTTATAGTTTCAATGCTAGGATTAATTTAAGATTTGTACGGAAATCTTTGAGGCACTGTAACTTTAAAACTATACATTTTAACGAAAATCGCGATACACAAGCATAGAAATTTGTTTTTAGATTGATTCTGAAAAATTTCATTGAGTTTGATTGGTTAGTATTGAAAATATCACCATAGTACGTTTGTATGGAGCGCTCCGAATTATATCCTCTTAAGGGTGTGCATCAAGAAACTGAACAACTTTCACTATGGAGCCAACATCGAGTAAAAATTTAAAAAATCGGCTGTCCCATACAAAAGCAGTTCTGACTCGACTAAAATGTATGGGACAGCAGATTTTTTTTAATTTTTTTGGTGTTGGCTCCATAGTAAAAATTTTTAGGTCTAAACCACCCCCTTAAGTATTAGGTACTAGGGCGTTTTGTTACACCCTGTATATTCCTAAATTGACGAAGCATATTGCTGATTTCTGCCTATTTGTGTATTCTTGTTTGACGACGCGTGTGCTGTGCTGACTGATAAACTTGTTGTGTATTTTCAACAAAGTACTCCAAGCTTCCGCGTGACCCGTTTCTTGATTTATAATCTATTCTGCCACAGGTATGCTAGAGGTTACTCCACAATAACCAACACCTACGCCCACTACATGTCGTCTGTCGTTTCTCTCGGCAACGCGCACGCGCGAGCTTTATGATTTTCGCGCGTCCATATTTCGTGCGCGCGCGCCGCCTAACGGTCCAGCTAGGGTTGCCAGCCCATTCCGCTACAATTTATGTGACAGATTAATTTATGTCCTCGTTGCGGTTTGTTGTTTGGAAGGGTTATTAAATTTTTGTTGCTTGCAACATTCCCACGGAATGGAACGTTGGTAATCATGGTGTTATCATGAGGTATAAGATGTTGAATTAATAAATCGCTCAAATGCAAGGTATATTTATGCGAAGAAGATTTCATACCTACTCCTAGGTACCTAGAACAGTTAAGGCATTAACTTCTAGCTATACATAGATAGGTATACTATATCTACTACAACACTGTCATAGCTTGAAACGTGTAAAAATAATGTTTGTTTAAGTTAAGTATGCAGGTAATATTGTTTGGAAAATTAAACTCTATCTTCCTGTTAAGGCGGAACTTTTGTAGTTCATCTTCAAGTAGTTTCTAAAAATGAGTAATAGTCCTGAACAGAGCCTAAAAGAGATTTTCTCGAAAACGTCTAATTATTACCGAGCCTGAACCACCGGCATTTTATATTTAAAACTGTTTTTTCAGGGATGACACCTATCTAGATAAACTTGGAACGTAAAACATTACCTATCTATACATACAAACATTCAAATCGGACATACATATAATACAAAAATTGCTCGCTTAACGTATTGGATTCGTTTTCAGATTTCAGAACATGCCACTGTAAGAAGTTCAAATCTTTCAACAATTCGGAAGCCTCTCTTGTTAGTTCAATAAGCTAATAATGTTCCACGGATTCTTTACAAACATATCTAGAAAGGACTAATTCCATCTTAAGACAGTGCTCTAATACCCTTGAATAACGGCCACGTAAATAAACCAACATAAAAGCATAACCTTTAACGTGTCTCTGACCCTACAGCCTAGATTGCGTCTGTCATCCCACGCAAGTCATCCGATCACCTGCCAGTGATATGACACCAGGACTGTCATGGTCCAGGGCCACGGAAATGAGACCGTCTGAGTGCCACGGTGATTGTGCACCTTGTACCTGTATATTAGATTTTATGTTTGTACTAATGCCACAGATTATTCAATAGTTACTACTGTAACAGATACAGCACTCTCCCGATTTCGCGCGCTTTTACAAATCACGAACTAAAATGCGCTTTATATCAATGCGCGACAGCCTGTATCGCGTGCGATACGCAACGCTATAGGTACTTATCGCAGCTGTCACGCACGCTGTCGAACGTGAATGACAGTGCACTGCTAAATGCGCTCTTTACGAAGTATATGGAGTGTTACAGTGACCGACCAAATCCAGAACAGTGATAAAGGATCGGTGTAAGTTGAAAGATGGTGTTGTAACCAGGATTGAGTGAGGTATGCTTAGATGATTCGGTCACGTACAATGCATGAGCCGAGCATGAATGAGAGTAGACTCACTAGGGAGATTTATCGATCCAATGTGAGTGGAACAGTCGAGAGAGCGTCCGAGGAGAACTTACCATGTCCAAATAAATGGTCTTCTCAGAAAAGAACGAGTGCGTGCCCTCAACCGATGGCATAAAGGAATGTATGAATTGGATGAGGCGAGAGATATAGTCGTAGTGTTAAAACAATCTAACTATAATGTTATCTTCGGGAAACTAGTATAGGCCCAGCCGAATCGAGGTTCATTCAACGAAGTGATTTTCTCTTTCAAGTAAATTATTTTAGTGCGCATTTTTAGTTCCACTCAAGAAAGAAATACATCTTCGATATGTCACCAACAGCATTATCTCGCGATGAAGATATACGCCAGCAATCACGCTTAAACCGTTCTATTACATCAATACCTTTCACTAACACAGTTCCGCGTTAAAATTAATTTTCAATCCATGACAACGATCAATACAGCCATATGCAGGATGTAATAAATTGCAATTACAGCAATTATAGTTAATTACAGCAAAGCACGATGTTTAGAGGCGTGCGTTATTTATCACTTAATTAGTGCACTGGCGAATAGGGTAATTGATACAGAAGGTTGTTTAAGCTACTGTGTTACATAGAGAACTAATACAGACAAGCCACAGATAAGATAAATAATCTTCCCAAAGAAATTTTTTTTTGACATTACTTGTTCTTCTGTCGAGTTGATGCTAAATCAAGGAAATTACAAACGGTATAGGTAGTGGTAAAAGATAAGATAAATATTCTTCCCAAAGAAAAATAAACATTAATTGTTCTTATTATCAGAGAAAGGTTAAAGAAATCGGCCAAGTACGTATCGGGCCACGCGCATGGTAGGGTTCCGTAGTTGCCCGTCACAATATACGGACTTAGAAGGGGGCTTTTTGTTTTATACTACGGTTTAACGGCTAATAAAGTGTAAAAAGTACATTTTACTAGTTGGTCGACTATTACTCGTTAACTTGTAAAGCCTATTTTAGCGGTGATAGTTTTCCTGACGAAGAGTTGGGGGTCGGCGTGATAATTGTATACCCATGTCAAATTACAGCTCTCTAGTACTAAGCGCCTATGAGCTAAGCCGCGGACAAAAGGACGGACATGGCGAAACTATAAGGGTTCCTTGTTGTCTACGGATCCCTAAAATTGGCTGAAATAATGTCAAATCCTCGTTAGATACAGCCTAAGATAAAATAAGGATATAGCGGCAATATAGCACACCAACTCGCGTTTCTTAGGACCACTGAATAGTTACCTACCTACAGTCCATTTACTGACCATGCATTTCCATTAGTTACGCCTAGTCTTGAAATTAGCTTAAAAATGCCACAGCAAAAGCTAATAAGGCTTATTTGCTTGACAACCAACATAAAAAAGAATCTGTTTTTGTTATGAAATTCTTAGGTATGTATAAAGTAAGAGATTTAAACCTTTTACTAATTCGTTGACTTGAAATTACAATCGTTTATTTATTGTTATGTTTTAATAAAATGGAGGATAATAACACTTATAAACCTCCTAATAATATCGAAACAAGTGTCAGCGGCGATGAGAATTAGCATAAATTTGCTACTGTTTAGTGACCATGCGCCCGCGCAGTCGACACCATTACCATATTAGTAGGAATGTTAAGGAATGGCCCATCTGGAAATGTTACTAAATAGATATCGTGTTTTGTTGTAAATGGTACTTTTATCGATAAAATCGAATTTGATATCTTATTTTGGAAACAGAATTATTTAGTTTTCCGTAAAAATAATAATGGAATATGGGCTTGTTTATTTTTTAGAACACTTTTCACCTTATCGAACTCAGTAAGAAACAGAAAAATTTCAAAATATTTAATATCAAATCCATTATTACAGGTAAAATTTAATGCGTAAAATGGGTGTTTCAAACCATCAAACTGAACCACTTTCGATATGGAGCCAACATCGAAATCGCGAACATAAAATGTGTGTTCCATCAGAAACTTCAATGGCTACTCAGCCCAAATGTATACAGGGTATAAGTGACAGCCTAGCAAATACTGAAACGGTGAACACAGACCATCAAACTGAACAACTTTCAATATGGAGCCTACCTCAGGAAACGCGAAAAAAATCAGCTGTTCCATACATTTGAGTCGGGTAGGTACAGCAGTTTTGTATGGGACAGCAGATTTTTTTTCGCGTTTCCTGAGGTAGGCTCCTTAGTGAAAGTTGTCCAGTTTGATGGTCTGAGCTCACCGTTTCAGTATTTGCTAGGCTGTCACATACACCCTGTAGAACATCAGTTTTTTTCGCCATTTCGTTGTTCAGTTTGATGGTCTGATGCAATGTAACGCATTTAAAATTATACTCTAACTTTCACACTCTTTTTTAATTTTAACCCTTTCTCTGACAATTAGAAACTCCACTGAAATTAAAAATAGAATTTAATCAGGTCGGCCATCACTTTCTCACATGGAGTTTACCCTTTCTGGGACAATTTTATTTTAATCGCATGCACCTTACCACACACTTCGCAATATTTGAGGCTTAAATTACACCTATAATGTCCGATTGAAGAATGCCTGTGATTCAGTGTATTTTTATCCTTATTCGGTAGCTTTAAGAGTACATTCAGGAGTCTTATTTGGTATGAACTGTAGTAAAAAAGTGAGTGGGTCAGCGAACAGGTCCACAGTTGGCATTTAGTTGGTGACACCAAATTAAATCAAAAGATACTTGTCTTGTCTCTGATATATTGCGGAATTATACTTCTCTGTACTTTTTTACTTCGAGTTAAGTGTGTGGCAGTTACTTGTGTATAATTTTATTTGGCGCCGTTGAGGATCTTAAGGAGACAGCGTAAGGCAGGGACCACAAACCTTTTTAAATCGAGTATATATTTTTATCAATTTTCTTTTGCCATCACAACAGCGGACATAGCCCAAAGAATTGCTGAACTAAAGTGACAATGGGCGGGATACATTGCTCGCAGAACCGATGGAAAGTGCAGACGGCAGGCAGTGGTGATCCTCGGGGGAGGCCTATGTCCAGCAATGGACGTCTATCGGCTGATATAACGATGATGATCATGACATCCGGAACAAAAGTCCTACACAAATAAATCCAAATCTAACTTAATTAGGTGGGCATGATACTACAAGAAGTGAAACGAGTACAGAATTCCAGTGATCTCTGCTTTGTGAAGATTAGCAGAAAATGTTTCCTAAAATGTCACGTTTCTAGGAACTCTGTCGCTTTGTGGTTTCAGGCTTAGAATATGTATGATCCTCTTAATAAAATCATTACCTACGCTCCATAACAAGGAGTTGAGAAAGTGAGCGCAAAAAGGTTCCCCTTCTGTTTAAAGCCAGCCTCGATTACAAATGACAAGCTGTCACAACAGTAAGATATTAAGGTCCGTTTTGGCCTGATTAACCAAACATGGTGAGATTTGGCGGCGTTTGTTTTATTGAATGAGGCAAGAGCTAATAAATACAGTTAAAGCTTTATTTATTTGAAGTCTAGATAATGATCCGTGTATGGTTTGATCTAAGGCCTAATTTGAGCACGTTATGTACGTTGAAGAATATTTGAGACACGATTTTGTTTGGGTTTGTGAGAAACTGTACAATAGTACTCAAACTGTCTGCTGGTTGTAACGAACTGTGAGTTTCTTATGGGAAGCATAGGAAACAAGCATTTCAATACTCAATACTCAATATTTTATAGATGGGTAGATTAACTGTCTTGACTGAGAAGCGTCCATGTTCGAGGTTTAGGCAATCTTCTTGTGTCCTAGAGGTCTGCTGATTGCCCAGGATGCACCGGACGTATCCGGGGCTCAGTAACTGCACTCTGGGGGTACGAGAGCTTCGTGCCTTAGGCAACGCAGCGCATAATCTAATATTTTTTGTATAACGCATTGATGATTACGAACAGTTGATCAAGCAATAGTGCCTGAGATATAGACGATATTCTCGGAAAGGTGGTAAAAAAGTCATGACCTGTTGTCCGGAAAAAGGTTGTCGATATCTGGGTTAGTCTAGGATATTTATAGCAAAATTTACTTGTATATTTTTAACGAAAAAAAGGACTGTGGCGGCTATGGAAAGATATAAAATTAAGATGAGGCCTTTGGACTACAGCCTTTCCCATTTTTTTATCTTGGATAATGTCACATCGATTAACTAGTCCCAATCGAAGAACAGCATTTAATCTCGAATTGTATTATGATAGCATAGCATAGCATATGCTCACGACTATATAAGTCAAAGTCAAAGTCAATATAATTTATTCAATATAGGAGCTTACAGCACACTTATCAAACGTCAAATCTTTTTTAAAGCTACCACCGCGTCGGAACGTGTTGTCGCTGTAGAGAAGATGCGGCCAGAAACTCTACAACATAACACGACTTAATAACTATTACAATATAAATTCTTAAGCTAAAGTTATGTATACAATAATACATAGTCTATTTAATAAAATAATTGATACTATACAGTAAAGTAAATAAACTATAAGCTAGTGACCTCAGACCCAAGCATTTTGATAATTTAATTAAATATATTCCCCGAGGGGGTAGTCAGGGATATTCTGAAACCACAGAACATCCACGTTTCACTAGTACCGAATCTCTGTCCAGTGTGACGGGGAGTGAGCCCGTCGCCACTTGATAGTGGGTACATACGGGTGGTGGGTGGATAGGGGGTATCGTATTATGATATAGTAGGTATAATTCTTCATTTATATGTATTATTCTCTCTACTGCTCCTATCTTTGCCGGTTCCAAAACAGATGTTGTTAGTGGTCGCCGCTGTGGACGTCATGGTTAACAGGATACTTATGCAGTAATAAAAATATGCCCTGTACCGTCTATTACATTGTTTCAAAATGTATTGTTATCATCTTTCGACCTTTTTAAAGTCATTGGGCTCATTTCACAAAAGTATCTCGGTGCTATTTAAAATGACTACGTAGGCGGGTTTCATAACTCAAAAGTCTTCTACTCTTCTGACAAGACAAATAATCTATGCTACCATCTTAATTATTCTTTATGACTGTGTACATTAATATTGAGATAGGTACCAACAAACATGTCCATTCCACTTGTCAAATAGAAGATTAAAAATTTGCATAGTGTCGCTTACGCATAAAAGGTTCAACCACTTCTAATACCATTATCTTTTATACAAATGTCAGTTCTATTCCAATTGCGTAAGGTCATTATTTTAATGGATTTTATCACCTGTTAGGGATTAACTAGAGACCAGCTTCAGGAACACTTTTTCAATTCGTGTAGTGTAGGAGAATCTCATGGATATAATTTTCCATCAAACCAGCACACCAAATGAAAATCAATCCACGGTCTTCAGCCACTGAGGTGGTTTTAGTTTAATTGATTTACAGATTTATGCTTCAAGATGTATAGTTTATGATAGACTGTCAATATATACAACAAACCTTATAACAAACTTGAAATAAAGTTCTATACAGGGTGTTAAGGGTAAACAGTTGCATTACTTTTAGGGGTGATTGTACCCATGATACTGAATAACTTTCCCTAAGAAACCTATAGGAAATTTGTAAAAAAAAAATGTGGAGCAACAAAATGTTGGACTTTCCATACTAAATGCAATCAGCTGATCGAACGTTTGTATGAAAAGTTTTGCGAATTATGCCATTGTTCCTTTGGGAACGTTGTTCAGCTGTACTTTTATACAGGGTGTTAGGGTAGACAGTCGCATATTGATTTTCTTTTTTACAACCTGCAAACTTTTCTACAAAATCTCCAATCACGACTTTCAAAAAAAATTTTGGTCTAGATACCTAGACATACGTCTAGGAGGTTCATGTGTCAGGTATAACCCAACAGAGATGTTCGAGGTAGCGAGACGGTGAGCGAGGAAAAAATCGTCCAATGAGAGAGCTTCTTCTTTCCAAATGACGTGATCAAGCGAGCGCGCTATTGGCTGATTGTTTTCTCGCTCACCGCCTCGCTACCTCACACGTCTCTGGTGGAAAAGCAGCCTAATGGTAGGATATTTTTTAACCTTATAAAAAATCCATAGTAGCCATGGTGGTCCAGTGGCAAGTAACCGGCGATGGTTCGATCCCCGTCCAGGCGGACTCGTACCAATGAGTTTTTCGGAATTTATGAACGATTAACACCACTGGCTTTTCGGTGAAGGAGAACATCGTGAGGAAACCTGCATGCTTTAATTTCGAAGCTTGTACAATACCCACTGTCCATTACATGTGGCGACAAGCTCACTCCCCGTCACACTGGACAGAGATTCGGTACTGGTGAAACGTGGATGTTCAGAGGTTTCAGAATATCTCTGAAATATCTATAAGCATATGCTTATAAAAAACCCTTTCCAACCGGCTTTCCTCATGAGATTCTTAACCATGTCAGTTCATCACATAACCACTCAAGCAAAATCAATGTGCTGTATTACAGGTTTCAATATCAAAACGTCAAGGTACCTTCCTTGTGGCATGACAAAAAGATGTTCTTACCAATTCAGAGGCCGGTCGACTGGAGTTTTGTCGTATCAATCAATCTCGAGATCACTTATCTTCGAATTTGCGACCGGTTTGTTTCGACTGTAACATGAGACGTCAATATTTTGCAATAAAAATTATTGTGTAATATTAAGCAATGCGGTATCGATTACACTGTTATTGGTCGATGGTACTCAAGTTCGCAACGTACATAATATTATACAGGGTGTAAACATCAATGCGTTATACAGGGTGTTAAGGTAAATGTTTTTTTCGACTTTTCATACAAACGTTTGATCAGCTAATCATATTTAATCTGGATAGTACAAAATATTTTTCGCGAATTTTCTATAGAGTTCTCAGGGAAAGTTGTTCAGTACATGATTACAATCACAGTAATGTAACTGTTCACCCTAACACCCTGTATACTTAAGGGGGTGCTTCATATAATCAAACTGAACAACTGTAACTATGGGATATCGTGGCTATCAGCTGTTCCGTTGGTACGTTTGGGTCAAGTTGCCACTGACATTTTCTATGGAATAGTTAGTTTCATTTTTGCTATTGCTATGATGGTCTGAAACACCCCTAACATATTTAATGTATTTTATTGTAAAACTACATATGCTGACACTTTTTAAGGAGATGATCATACCGTCAAACTGAGCGACTTTCTTTATGGCACAGGGCACCAACATCGTAATCGCAAAAAAACAATCTGCTGTTCCATGCAAAACTGTAAACCTACCTACTCCAGCCAAAATGTATGGGACAACAGATTTTTTTTTCTCGATTTCGATGTTGGTCCCATAGAAAAAGTTGTTTAGTTTGACGGTCTGATCATTCCCTTGAATAAGTGTCAATATATTAAGAAGTAAACTGTATATTAAGTCTTTACTTTAGATACCATTCAACTTTAGTAACGATAAAACTAAGTATTAACAATATATTTGTTTCCTTTCAGGTAAGGGTCCCAAATGAGGCACACCCACGACCGGCAGACGCATCTTCTCACACAATTTAAAAGTTTAAATCTTCAACGACCCACTTCACAGGTGAAATGGACCCAAAAACGCCATATTTGTTTTAAAGGAACATAAATTCTGTTGATCGTGTGAAAACTTGCTAAAACAACGGCCATTTTGTGTCTTCATAAATTCGTTTTTGTGGCACACTTTTGTTGCAAATCTCTGCATTTTTTTGTAAGTTTTTCTGTTTGAGAAAAAATATTAACATTTATACAAAGCGGGAACGGGGCTAATGGGGTATAAATTTGAGAAAAAAAGAAACTTAACTGACAAATTTATCTACAGTTTAAAAAGTACACGCTCTCAAGTATATTTAAAAAAAGAACTGTATTTACAAATCACCCTTTACTCTGTTATTTTTGTCTCGATATCCATCCATGTACATGAGCGAAGTAAAAAGATTTGCCCAAGACCGCACGGTCTCACTCTCGCTGTGTTTTCATCTCTCTCCTACACAGAAAATTTTATGCCAGTAAGTCATGTCTACAATCATCTTTTTCAGCTTCTGTTTATCCAGTATTGCACAATGCACTGCTGGTGGTCTTAAGTCTTGTTTCCCAGGTACTCTGGAGATGTCCTATCAATCATTGGGTCGGTCTTCAGGCTTTTAATTTTCGGTAACCATTCGGTTATCCTGACTGAACGTACGTAATGACGAAAAACATCGTGAGGAAACCTACATACGCTGAGGAAGAAATTCTGCATTAGGCATGCGTGGTGGACTGATGCCCATTCACCCTCCCTGAGGTAGGCCTGTGCCCTGCAGTGGGACGTAGGTGATGAGGGCTGATGAGGGCCTCCTTCGAGCTTAGCCGGGTCTCGGGTCGTGAGGACCTGACTCACCTGACACCTGAGGCCCTTCGATGGCTTCGGACGCTGGATGTAGACTTATGAACTTATGCCTAGAAACCAAATTCGCCATACGCTTGATAGGGTGTGTGGGCGTTAGTGAGTGTCCAATATGCAGATTGGTAGACTTCACATACGTATCAGAATTTCTTCATAAGCGTATGCAGGTTTCCTCACGATGTTTTCCTTTACCGTTTGAGAAGCCGGACGTATGCGGAGGGAAAATCTACTAGTTATTGTAAAGTTATCTTGTCTGCACGAGTACGTAATGTTATATTTGAGTACGCTCTAAGCGTATCTTCATAATACCGACTTTAACGAACACCTTTTCCTTAATAGACCTTTAAAACTGTAATTCAAACAATAAATCGCTTTGTCTCGATGGTCACACGTAAGAAGACTTTATTACGCTGTTGATTTCAAAAAGAGGAAATTCTGCGGTTTGTCCAATAGAAAAAGTTCAAGGCAAAGCCGCTGATAAAAGCTAGCATAAAGTCTAAGAGCTAGCCGCTGTGTAACTAACAAAGAGCTTTTATCCAAGTAAGGACTTAACACTGGCTTTCAAAAGGTTTATGAGGGTTTACGGCACTTACTCTAAAGTTCCTGAGAAATAAAGGAAAATCAAAAAGGCACAACAGACAGAGTAGTAGAGAGATAGCTTGAAGTAAATTGTGATTGGACACATCGGTTAAAGAAACAAATAAATCGAATGAAACTCACAATGCTAGTGTAACTAGGGATTCAAATTAGTCACTATAAAAATGGATTCTGTGTTTTTATTCGTTGGATAGAACAAATCTTTTTCCTTGTAACGTTGCTTGCATATGCGAGGTTTTCTAAATAAACGAATTCTTTCTGACATTTGCAATTTATAGTAATATTGCTGTGTATGTGTGTATCCATATCGTATATGTATTTTGTTCTGTGCTGTCGATTTCTGTCCTCTCCTGGATATTTCTTAGCCACGACTTCTTCATTCTTCCACTGCGCTGTGTTACATAAATTTTTCCCACTTTAATTAACTGAAGAAGCATCTTTACCTGACGTGTCGTTATTGTACATCTCAAAACAATACCATACACAGTTGCATTTTGCAGCTTCTTCAAAAACAAAACCTTAAAGATCAAAAGCGTAAGTTGCATCTTGATTGATGTTCCCTTGCGCATTATCGTTCGTGACGTCGCATGCGCAGCGACCAGCTACGGGCGCAGGCGCAGGCGCAGCGTAGGCAAATCGGAGGCTAATTGCGGCCCGCGGGCATGGGCCGATGGAAAAAATAAAATCTTTATCCTTCCCATAGTTTAAGACGGCACGAGATTTTACGTTGATCTTTTGGGCCCTTTGTTTTTGGAAGTAATGTCGTAATTTCAACTGTCATCATCATCATCATCTCAGCCGATGGACGTCCACTGCTGGGCATAGGCCTCCCCCAAGGACCGCTACAACAGCCGGTCCATGTTGGGGGGTTTTGTCATAATCGCCACGCTTGGCAGGCGGATTGGCGATAGCAGTTAGTTGTCAACTGTACTATGGGAATATATAATCTTCTTGCGGATTAGATTTTCCTGATCTCTTCCTTCTATTAAACTGGCTTTTGCGGCGCATGGAAATGGAATGGGAGTTTTAGTCGGGTGCCACTCAGAACATGGCAAATTATAAGTAGGTACACCACAATTTTTCAATGACTAGAAAAATTTTAAGGGTGTATTGAGATAATGAAACTAAACCACTTTCCCTAAGGAACATGGGTCGAAAACGAGAAAAATTGCTGGATCTGCCATAAAAAAATTGGGATCGATTTTCCATGGATGGAATACTTACATCCCTATGTTTCTAGTACCTAATTAAAAATTAAGTATGTATAATTGAGTCTATCAACCATACCTGAAAAAAAAACCTGTTTTATCGGTTTATTGAAAGCATTATTTGTCTAATGCTGTTTCCAATTCATCATAAAACTGTTCCAATTGTCGCATTCGAACTTTGTCGGCACGGCAGTTCCCCGCATGAAATACAGCAACGACCTCGTAGGGGTAGTGGAGCAACGCGCCACCCAGCGTGTTTCATTTCGGTCCGAGATTACAATGAAACCGTCCAGCCAATTCCCTTAATTCCACACTCGTTCCTGCTACGGAGTGGGTTAATCATTTTCGGGTTGCGTGATAATATGCGGCTGGGAAGCTGTATCGGAACGGCGTCGAAACGAAAAACAGATTTGTAACCAACTTCACTTCTGTAGTCAAAGATTCGTAACTTCAAAATGTTGAAGTATGCCGCAAGGCCTCAGCGGATTTTATATGTATTGGCTCTAGTGTCTAGTATACAGAAAAATACATAGCGAAAAAAAAATCTACTGTCCCTCTCCCTGTTAGTATGGAACAGCAGGTTTTTTTTATCTCCGATCGGATTGCTCCCATGGTAAAAGTTGTTCAGTATGATGGTCTGATCATCCCTTTAAAAACCATCAGCATATTAAGAAGGACCCTATACAGGATGAAATTGATGTCATTAGCATCTTTTTAAACTAAGAGTCTACCCATCAAACTGAACAACTTTTACCATGGGAGCAATGCGATCGGAGAAAAAAATTCTGCTGTTCCATACTAACAGGGACAGGGACAGTAGATTTTTTTTTTGCTCCGATTGGTTTGCTCCCATAGTAAAAGTTTTTCAGTTTGATGAGAAGAATCTTAAGTTTAAAAGGATACTAATGATATCAAATTCACCCTGTATAACGTGCTTGACTGGTTAATTAGCACAAAATCGGTGTAAAGAAGTGACGGAAGTTTTAAAAGACGTAAAATTAGTTCGAAATAAGTTAGAAGGTTTTTTCTTACATCAAAAGGTATATTTGACAACGCGGATCCAGAGCGGACTGGTTAGAGGCAAGTTAGTGGTCAACTTGCTAAGCAAGCTTGCATGTCAAACCATTACTCAAAATAACCATTACTAATAATAAAAAACTCCCCTTAACTAAAACGACAGCAACTCTAACGAACCACATAATCTTTGATTAAACAAAAATGAAGTTACAGCACATAACTTTTTACTAGCATCCCGCAAATGCTGGCCGGTAATGAGAACACACGAGTTCGCTGTCTCTCTAGCAAGCTGTTCGCAGAATCGCGTAGGACACTCCGTAAACGCTCATTGCATCCATAAGTGTTGTCACAGATTAGAAAAAATACATAGAAATGGCTTACGATGCAAGATGGAAGTCCACTTTATTTTGCCTATCTTCGCTTTAACTCTCTTTTTTTAAATTAGGGTCTATCTTAGTTTTACAACTTCTGGATAAGTTCTTAATAGCTTGACGTTTTACATAGTTTTGTATGAAAGATATGTCAACCGATCTGTCAGATATATTTATTGTCTATTAGGAACTTATTCGAGAGTGGTGAAACCGGCCCTTAGTATATCAAAGTGCTTAGGTAAAGTCCTTGTTGCTCCAGGTAATGTAAAAAAAAATTAAAAAACATACAGGCTAGAGTCACTTAAATTTTAACTATTATACCGTGCAATATTATCATGATATTTATTAGTAATTGTAGTCGTGCAAAATTTAGAGGACACTAGCCGTATTTAGATCTTTCCAATTGCACTTGTAAAGGTGCCTAGCTTCATATTCAAACAGCAATTTATTTACTGTCAGCCACGAAAATCATAACGATGTACATTCACTATGATTTTCATTTATAACAGCATTTTCAAAATGATTTTAACATGAATTTACAATTTGTAATGAACCCAGAATTTACGATTAGTTGCAATAGCCTGGTGACCTTCAAATGTAATATACTACTGATGACCTGCTGAACTTATGAATGGTAACATACAAGTTGGGTATTAATCGCAATAGTGGCGTTACGATCTTTGACAAATCCTTTCTGCACATTTGTCTATTCTATGGGCAGTAATCTTTTTATGGAGCTACATTCTTTTAAGACTAACGTTTACGAAGGATGCTTTGTGGTGAGAAATGGGTCGGAGATGGTTTTTAATTATGATTTTCTTCATTATCTATGTTTTTGTTGCATAAGAACGTTCATTGTGGACCTTTATGGGTGCTGGTTGTTTAATTACCGGGCTTTTAAGGATTGCCGCTGTAGATCCTTACATACTTGTTTGTTAATAGTTCTTTAATTGGTTTCTATTTGTATTATCTTAACTGACACACGTGTGAAGTAATATAGATTAGATTGTTAAGGGTATATTACTGTTAGCGCCCTCCATACAAACGAAGTCTGGTTATAATTTTAATACTAACTAATAAAAGTCAGTTAAATTTTTCAGAAACAATTTAGAAAGTAATCTCTATGCTTGTATCATGTCAGATTTTTGTTAAAATGTATAGTTTTAAAGTTATAGTGCCTCAAAGATTTTCATACAAATCTTAAATTAATCCTAGCATTTAAACTGTATAGGTATATTTTAACGAAAATCGGACAAGATACAAGCATAGAGATTTGTTTCTAGATTGTTTCTGCAAAATTTCATTGACTTTAATTGCTTAGTATTGAAAATATCATCAGACTTCGTTTGTATGCAGCGCGCATTTACGCATTCGGAATAAACGTCTCTTAATGAAGATAGATTTATCGTTTCCCCATGTATCTTCTAGCTCTTTGTACGTTTGGCGGGATTTCTGGGTTATTCCGTACTCATATTTATATTCATAATTATGTTTATTAATCATCTATTCACTGAGCAAGTAATCACTTAACTTTATTTACTTACACCTTTTTTTTCATATTATCCATATCTTACTTATAAAAATTATTTTTTCTGTCCTAGCTGTCCAGCATAGTAAGTATGCTCCAAGAAGACTATTCATAGTTTATGTTTTAGTTATGCTAAACTCCTTGGAACTTTCATTTTTTTTTTGGTTCAATTCAAGGCAAAGGGTTATATTATCCCATACAGCCGATGTCTTTAATAAAATTCTCTTATTTATTGCAATTAAAACGTTGGTGTTCGACGTTTTGACGCTTTTTTGGAGTTTTTGGAGACAACCGAAAGACGAAGGAAACGCAGAGAAGTCCACAGGAAAGAGGTGAACCGACCGCTTTGCCGCGCTACAAATGACGGAACACTTTTCTTGTTTACGACCCATACACCATCATATTTCACAGAACTGTATATTGTTCACTTGCACGACACTTTGTTACGCAAAACAACACCAATTTTACGAACCAAAACTCACTATAAACAATAAAAATTCGATGAAATATGAGGACTCCAAACGTAGCTGACAAATTCCCGCCAAAAACTCCTTGGAACTTTCATCTTTATTTCATATTTTTTTATATTTGTCCTTTCGGAAAGGTAATGGGAACTAGCCCTTACAGCCGTTGTCTTTAGTTATATTTTTCTTTGAACCTAACCTACACCTATCTTTTGAAATGCGAGGGTGGTTCCTAAATTTCAATGTTCAAGGTAATTTTACGTGAGGATCAAACGGGAGTGCCTATCTTTATTTGTTACTTTTACTATATTGTTCTCCATTAATGGCACATTACTACTCTAATTCCCGAAAATAAGAAACATAGCCCGTCCTTTTCTTATGGGTTCATTCTTTTCATCAGTCTAAATCTTTTGCTACCTATTTCTTAATCGTCTTCCATATCCTATTACTCAGCAAGAAAGAAATCCATCATCAAAACCGATGTTTCATTTACCTACTGTTTCTAAGCTCGTAAAACTTTTTTATGTAACGTTATGTACCTAAATTCGGGCCAATTTGATAAGTCACATTTGACATCTATTGATACTTCACTAAACGTAACCTTGTAACGGCGGGCATAGAATAATATTTATGTTTTCGAAGTTAGAACTGTACAATTGCTTTACTCTTTTTAATTACGATTACATATTTATTGTAATAATGACCAAAGAAGGTAATTTTACGATTTACTTTCACTAATAAACCATTCTAAACTTAACACAAAAATGTCTGTTCTAAAGAACTGAATGTTGTTACAATGTTGCGTCTGTGAACCCTTTTTCTTTTAACACTAGGGATGTAACCCAAAAAAATCGATGTAAAACGTAGTTCCAACAAACCGCGATTTCCGCATATAATTCGATCCACGTATGTTTAAAATCAGTATCGATTCATTCACTTAAATCGATGTTTTTAAGCAGGTCACCTCGCTACGAAGCTAAAACTGACAGATGTCAAATGTGACCTGTTAAATTTTCCCGACTTTACCTATAGCCTATAACGTTATTATCTTTTCCTTTGTGTTATAATTAGATCAGACTGCCTTACGTACTATGAAATTAATTTCTTTTAGAAGAACGCGACCGCAATCCGCTCTATGTCGACATTTCCTTTAGGGTGGTCCAAATCATTATTTTGTTACGACCCTATGCCAACTTTATGTTTGTATGTTTGTCATATTTCATAGTAATTGGACAATTAATGTCTAACATTACGTATATAAAGCTAGGCTAGTTATTTAAGTTGCTTTTGTAAAATCACTGGCGTGTTTTATCCATTTCTGAAGTCCCAACATGGTTTTCAACCATTGTATGTAGCTGGATGGTTCATGGGCTAAATAGACCAGCGAATTTCTCCCGTGGGTGTTGTATGAAGCAATTAAGGGAAACAGTTTCTTTAAAACCTTTTCTGGACGAAACATAAGCGGTAAAACAATTTAAACAATATTTTCCTGTAGTATTAAAGGTATTTCTTACTGTATACATATTTACGTCTTCGTTCGGAGAACTGAATCCGTTTTATTAATAATCGGTGAACGTATTGTATAGGAATAATACGGTTACAGAATTCTGAATCACTAAATTCTTAGTAGGTAGGTAATTAAATAAAAACTTCTTTATTATAAAGGAACAAGCAAAGTCTGACCTGCCTCCCTAGACAAAGTGACATTCTATTGGCGTTGACGCTAGTAGAAAATGACAGAATGTATGGATTAGACATTAGCGATCGAAACATTTTGACGATCGCTTAGGTCAAATACATACATACTGTCATTTTCTTCTAGCGTCAACGCCAATAGAATGTCACTTTGTCAAGGGGGGCAGGGCCCCTAGACAAAGTATCTTTCGATTAGCGTTAACGACAGTAGAAAACATAAAAATGTATGGACTTGTCGTATGGTGACGAAAGCAAACGTCAAAATGTTTCGATCGCTAATGTCAAATCGATACATTCCGTCATTTTCTACTAGCGTCAACGCCAATAGAATGTCACTTTGTCTAGGGGGGCAGAAGAATAATAGTTTAAAAGAAAACAATCGAAATTGGATTAATAAAATTAAAAAGTTATGTTCGAAATTTCGAACGCGTAACCAGCGTAACAGCCATACCGCAATGTTTAAAACGTCAATTTCAAATTTTCGAACGCGCAATACTAATGGCGCCTAAAACGTGACGCATGCGTACCGCAGTAGGCTAAACACATTCCGTTGTGTGACTTTTTATTGTCGTATTTAGACATACCGCGAAAATCGAAGTATTTCAAGTTCTCAATATTCATAACGGTCGTCCTTATTGTTTACTACCCATAGGACTGTCACGTATGAAACGGCGCCATCTTGAAAGGGACGTGCTTTAATACGACCAATTTTGATAGACCCTTCAACTATCGCTTTACTTTAGCTTACACGAACACTGTTCTATGATCGAAGGTCTTTTTAAATTGGCGGTTTTCTTGACCTAAAGAAAATTATGAATGTGTGTTACGTAGTTACATAGAAAGGTAGTTGGTGGTATGGTCGTACATTTTAATATTTTTGAAGCTATGAAGTTTGTAGGTCGTACTAGGTGTGAAGGAATTCGGATGACTAACCTGTAGACTGTAACCCGGATAGAAATAGCCCGCGCGTCATCTACAAAAATGAAAAAGGTAGGTACTAACTAATCGAAAACTGGATATACGATTCCGAGTTAGAATGTTCCAGTGCTACATATGGTCAATAGTTCTTTACGGTTGCGAGACATGGAGCATTAAGGAAGCTACCCGCCAGAAACTAGAGGCTATAGAAATGTGGTTCTACCGAAGAATGCTGCGAATCAGTTGGGTTCAACGAGTCACCAATGTGGAAGTTCTACGACGTGTCAGAAAGGAGCTGTTGCAAACCATTAAAAGGAGGAAAGTCGCCTACCTTGGTCATATCTTGAGAAATGAGCGATACCAACTGCTCCAGACTGAATAATAAAGGGAAAAGTAGAGGGCAAAAGAAGCGTCAGTAGGCCACGAATGTCATGGCTCGAGAACCTAAAACAGTGGACAGACATCGCCAGCTTCGAAGAGCTGTTTCGTTTGGCGAGAGATAGACAGGGATATTAGCTGACTGCCAACCTTCAGTAATAGAGAAGAACCCGAAGAAGAAGAAGAACCTGTAAATAATGTATTGTTTATACTTATCAAGAAATAGGAACCTATTGAGAAAATATGTACCGCTGTGTCGTAAATAGTGAACGCACTGGAAATCTTTTTTTTGTGTATGACTAATACAGCGTTGCTCAGGGAGCAGTTACTGCTTTTTACTGGGAGGGACCACGAATGGTCTACCGAGTCAAATGAATGAAGCAATCGACCTAGGGGCACCCAGAGGGGTACGGACCTCGGCATAGGACGTTGCTGGGGCTACGCGGCGGATTGGGTAGCTGGGATCGGTGAGAACTGGAAATCTATTCAAATCACAACCCTATGGACTTTGTCTGAAATATTTTTTTTCTTTTTTTACATCGTGTTTTTTGATCGAATGTGAAACAAAATTGTACAATTTGCTGATAGCTAAGTACCTATAACCTAATAAGCATCATTGAGCCATTCTGCTTTTAAATAGGTAATTTTATCGACTTAGAAAGTACACCTAAAATACGGTAATTTGGGCACAATATTCCGTTTTGCCCAAATTACCGAAACAAACCTAAACTGCTATCCGATTTAAAATAAAAACTAGCTAGTTTTTACATGTAACATCATCTACTTACACAGAAGTGTGTCTGTACGTTGAATATACTTATTTACAAAGAATCCTACTAATATTTATAAACGCGAAAGCTTGTAAGTATGGATGGATGTTTGTTACTCTTTCACGTAAAAACTACTGAATGGATTTTAATGAAATTTGGCACACAGATAGAATATGATCTGGATTAACACATAGGATACTTTTTAAGGTCTACGCAGACGGAGTCGCGGGCAACAGCTAGTAGGTTATAAAATGGTTTTCAGGTGCGCGGTACCTTTTTTTTTACTGTATAATTATTTTTTGTTTGTTTGAGTATCACAATATAACTACTGGACCAATTTTAATGAAACTGTGTTTAAAAACTTACGATTAGCCTTATTATATTTATATTTTGATCTCGATCTGATATGATGACGGGAGTCGGTGTGGACGAAGTTGCGGGCAAGATCTAGTGTAATAAAATAACCTCGACAATGCAATGATGAAAAACTTGGCCTCGAACATAAAACTTGTTATACTGATTTATTTTCATATTTACTGGTACATTTACCTTTACTGTGGTCACCCTATTATACGACCGATTTAAGTAATATCCTATTTAAAAGAAAACGTATTACCTTAAGTGTTATCCTTAAACGTTCGTCATTTTGTTAAGGCGTTGTTGGTGTGTTTATGAGGAATGTGTTCTTAAAACATTAATTACGATTAAGTTATTTTAAGACTAGAACTTTATCATTATTGGTATCACTTTAGGTAGGTACTTAAAGCTAAGTATGTAGGTACTATTTTCTATATAGGGTCCTTCTTAATATGCTGATACTTTTTTAAGGGGATGATCAGACCGTCAAACTGAACAACTTTCTCTCAACGTCGAAATCGCGAATAAAAATCAGTTTTTGCATACATTTTGGCTCGAGTAGGTAGGTTTGCAGTTTTGCATGGAACAGCAGATTTTTTTTTTGCGGTTACGATGTTGGTGCCATGTGCCATAAAGAAAGTTGCTCAGTTTGACGGTATGATCATCTCCTTAAAAAAGTGTCAGCATATGTAGTTTTTTATAATAAAATACATTAAGTATGTTAGGGGTGTTTTAGACCATCATAGCAATCGCAAAAATAAAACCAACTGTTCCATAGAAAATGTCCGTGGCAACTTGACCCAAAGGTACCAACGGAACAGCTGATAGCCACGATATCCCATAGTGACAGTTGTTCAGTTTGATTATCTGAAGCACCCCCTTAAGTATACAGGGTGTTAGGGTGAACAGTTACATTACTGTGATTGTAACTATGATACTGAATTTGGTCCCATACAGAAAGTTGTTCAGTTTGATGGTCTGATCATCCTCTTAAAAAACTGTCAGCATATTAAGTTGGACCCTGTATAAAATTGCAATTATTAGAGAGTAAGTAAGCACCTACCTAATTTGAGGTGGGACACGAAGACCAGCAGACAGACAGAATGGACGAAACTATGTATAACTCTAAAAAAAAAGTAGAAGATGCTCACGACTATATTCCCCGATGAGGTAGTCAGAGATATTCTGAAACTTCATAACATCCACATTTTACTAGTAGTACCAAAACACTGTCCATGACAGGGTGTAGTGAGCCCGTATCCACATCTAATGGACAATAGGTACCTACATGACTCGAAATTGGAGCATGCAGCAGCCCTAGTATGATTTCTCTACTCGCGCGCGACGCGCCTTCGCTGCATAGAAAATTAACCATTCCCGCGCTTTACACTCGCGTTTGCGGCGACAGTTAGTATGGAAAAAGGCCGAGTCGCGTAAGTAGAGAAATTATGATAGAGGGTCAGGTTTCCTCTTGATCGAAAAACCAGTATCATATTAAAAGTGACTTACGATCGAGTTACAAGTGAAAAAACCTTAGTACCTAACACCGAGAATTTAATTATAGTTGACTCATGTCACACATATCCAATTTGGTGATGATGAACGCACCGTAAGACAGTAAATTATATTTATATGAACGCACTGAACGGACGCCATCTTCTTTACGAGCTAATAAAAATAATCTCAATTATTTGCCGCTCGTAAATCATGTAACAAGAACCTAGTTTGTGACTGAATAATGACTATTCTCTCGGTCTCAGAACGTTGGCAACACTCGCAATTATTTTTCAATCTGTGGTCTACAAAAGTGAATACACACTGTCCGACCGATCGTTTGACTATGCTATGTCGGATAAGTCTTGATTAGATTTTAGATGCACCCTTATCTTGAATCATAAGGGTGTATTCAGATAATGAAACTAAACAATTTTCTCTGAGAAACACACCAAGTGAGAGGGGTCATAACATAACATAACATAAATACTGTTTATTTGCACGCAATTTGCACCCATTGATTACGCAAACGAAGATTGACGAATGTAATAATTTTCCTTCACGTCTAGTATGATTTCTCTACACGCGCGCGACGCACCTTCCCTGCTTAGATAATAACCTGTTCCCGCGCTTTTCGGAGAGCGAAAGCCGCGCTTACCGCAACTTGTGAAATGGGAAAAAGCCAAGACGCGCGAATGTAGAGAAAACATGCTAGACGTGCTTGTCGTACTGTAATATGTTTTAATCTGTATTTCGAAGTTAAAACTTTGACATAAAATAGTCTGAGGGACTGTTTCACCACCACCATCATTCGCTCATTCATTCATTCATCGCTTAGTTGACAGATTCTTCATACAAAATATGGCATATGAGCTGTCGGCTAAGCTAACAAGAACTTATCCAAAAGTGGTGAAACAGGCCCTGAATGTAGTCGGCAAGAAGCTAGGTCTGAACCAAGTCATTTCATCTAATGGCTCTTCCTTTGACTAATTATTATATGGACTGGTTACGCGTGTAATTCTACTAACAAACATTTCTGCCACTTTTTGCGGGGGGCGAGGTAACATGAAATCCGCAACTTTGGATTTTATTCCCCATAACTTTAGATTCTAATTTTGAATGTTAAAAATCATGAAAAGTAGTCTCGTGTGAACCCCAAACGTTCTAAGTTCGAAATTATAATTTCGCAGTTATAGGCTGTCTCGTTTAGTGATAAGGTGTAAAATTGAATGTAAATGCACAAGATCAAATGTGCTTATACCGTGGCAGAGGGGAAATGCTACCGCAAGGCTAGTCCTTGGCTCTTCCGATCGGTCTTGTCGGTCGCACGACATTATCGGATTGTGTCGTGTATAGAACTTGACTGACATTGGCGCCACAGGGAATTCGTAAAAATGCATTATGCCTGTAATAGCCTATTACTGTCCCACTAGCTAAGGAATTTTTTAATATTTACTACAAGTTTTTGCTTGTTTACATATTGAAAATTGATGTTTTATGGGTCATAGATATTCTATTAAGCTTTAAAATTTACATTTTGCTGTCAACCAAATTAGATTAAAAATAACAGTTTCTGGCTGAGATCATAGCGATTTGGCATGTTGTAGATGTCGTTTTTTACTATGTAGGTATGTAGTCGTAAATTTATTTTGGTCGAGTAGCTAATGACATTTTCTATGGAACAGCAAATATTTATAACAGCGATTTTATAGTTGGTCCTATACAGAGTCCCACTTAATATAATGACGGTATTTTACATATTAAGTGGGACCCTGTATAGGACCATCAAACGGAACAACTTTCTCCATGGGACCAAGGGTGAAATAACGAAAAAAAATCTGCAATACTACTCGATCAAACTCAATAGCAAAGTAGATTTTTTTTCGTGATTTCTGTGTTGATCCCATAGAAAAGTTGTTTAGTTTGATGGTCTGATCATGCCCTTAAAACCGTTCTATAAAAGTTGTTCAGTTTGATGACTCTCCTTAATGTAACGCATTAAAGTTTAAAACCTGCGTACCTTTGTATTTTGTAACAGCACCAGCTAACTCTTTAAAATTAAAATATTTATTAAAAGACATATAGGTATAACTAAGATTATTCGCAAATTCTACACGACTCGTTCGTTATAGGAAACTGTAATAATTTGAATTACACAACCTCTCACCACGGTACGCGTCACAATTTCTAATAGACCAAAAAAAGTTACATAAAAGTGTATCGGAAATATCGAAAAATTTCTCGCAAATCGATTACGTTATATTTTGATCGGATTAAGATCCGCGCGACGCGACGGGTTGGTGGATATCACGCATGAACGCTTCTTGTTCGAGTTTCACTGGTTTTTGTTTCATAATGGGCAATCTATAAGCTACGTATTAGTTATTTATTTATTATTACTAAGTACATCAAACTAAAATGGTTTATTCAGAATAATATAACATGGATAGCTTTCTGACGTTATTTTTGATTCTCACCGCGTCGGTGTTCCGTTGTAGAGAAGATGCGGCCAGAAACTCTACAACACACGTCTTTCAAACGTAACGAAATATACAAAGTACAATTACAAATACACAAATCGATTACATAGATTTCAATAAACCGCTGACAGAAAAATTAAATCGATACTTATAAAACAGTTCCATTTGACTGACTGACTGACCGATAACACACAGCCTAAACCGCTGAAGATAGAAACATGAAATTTGGAATATTATATCCTACAGAAGATGTAGGGGTGCACTAAGAAAGGATTTTTTGAGTATCAACTCCTGAAGGGGTACAACGGGGTCTTGAAGTTTTCCGAAAATCACGCAGGCGAAGTCGATGGCTAAAGCTAGTACAGTCATATGTACTGATCATAATAAATGTTTCGGATATTCTTTGTTCTTAGAAAATGCTGTCTAATAGGAAGTTATTATTTTTCGCTTTTTAGATATGTACAGTTTGCCGCAGATAAAAATAATATAGGCTTTCAATACGATCCTCACTAGATATTTATACCTGCCTGTATTCCTAAAGCTGGAAGCAACTGTACCTACTGGAGTGTACGTTAAACTATGTATCGAGCCATCAAAGTATTTTAAAATTTATTATGAAGACACAGTTATTTGTCTGGCATGTCAACGGTGTTTAAAATAATATGAAAAAAAAACTCATATTGCATGGACGTCTCCTAAAATAGTCAGCAATTAAAAAAGAAACCGGAATGCATCCAAACGTCGACGATTTGTTGGGTAGTTTGGACAGAAAAAGGCGCGCGCGCATAGCGCACGAGATGCGCGCGCAATGTGCGCACTAATTAAAATTCCCGCTTGCGCGCCGCTGTCTATTTAGAGCAATAATAGTTCTCATAACTATTCCGCACGCTTTTTAGTTTTATTGCGAAAAAACAATTGCAAAATGACATTAAAGATCATGCTAAAGAAGTGTGGTTTGACCAGATCTGAAGACATCGTGAAGAGAGCTGGATAATACTCGAACGTGTTAATGGAATAATCGAAACTGAGATTCATAATTTGATAGAATAAGAAACAATTATAGGGCTAGCATGCCACACACGACAAAACGAGAAAACCATCATTCGCGTTCGCTTTTTCATACGCAAAATTAAATAGACACGTCTCGATTTTTGTCGTTTTCTCGGGGGTGGCATGCCACAGAGCAGGGGTAGAATGTAATGTAACCGGTTACCAGTTACAGCAATGTCTCAAGTAAGTAATTAGTCTCTTCTTACGACACTCGTCTGGGTTGGTGTTATTCTAAGCAGGATATCACACAACATATTTCTGTAATAAAAGTGCTATGATACGTTTTAATAAATGATTTCCTCTTCACAAAGCCAGCCCCGGATCTAGGTTTTTCCTCACTGAGGCCAGGTCCACGTTAGGTCGTTGCAATAATATTTACCTAAAACTTGGAGGACGCGAAGCGAGCCCGAGATTTTACTGCAATATACCCTTACTGCAATATGATTAGCTACCCTGTACTAATAACATGTTTGCCTTATATCTCCTGCCTAGTGGTTTAGTCTAACCCCTGTGAAATCCGATCCCAAGACTCCGTCGAAGGACAAGGCAAGAGGAATGAGGTTGGAAAGTTAAAACTTTAATTTTTACTGTAACCATAAATATACGAAATTAATACTGTGATTAGCCCTTGTCAGATAGTGGTTGTGTAGGTATTCATTAATAGTAGGCACTCGATTTTTTTTTTGTCAAACTCTTGATTATAGCGCCCCCTTAACCTGCCGCCCGGGGCGTAAGCCCCTGTTTGACCCTCACTAGATCCGGGGCTGCACAAATCAAAAGCTTTAGACTCAGAGAATTAACTATACATTCCAAGATACAATCTTAACAAGATTTAGTGGGTGATACAACCATACCCTATGATTATAGAGTATTAGTTTAATACCATCTAAAGTTATATTCATAGGTTCAAAATTACCGGTAATCAAAGGGCTCGGTAACTAACACTCACAAATAAAAAAGGTAAATTTAGATTATGGGCGTTTGTAGGTTTTTTTGGGTTAAAAGTGTGAGAAATCTTTCTCTTGGGATTATTTTTGATGCATGATGTGAAGATCTTCGTTTATTCTCAGTAGTTCCGTAGCGGGTCTAGTGACACTTTTTTCTCAGAAGATCCAAGGAACGAAAATCTTACAATGTACAGGGCCTCTACCCGGACATTCGAATTTCGCAATTACGTGAACGTTTTCGTTCCTCTATCACAATAATGTTCGGACCGAAACGGTCGCAATATATCGAAAATCGAAAGTCCGGGTAAAGGCCAAGTGAAAAAGTACAACACTTCAAACCATCAAACTGAACAACTTTCATTATGGAAATCGCAAAAAAAATCTGCTGTTCCTTCCTTTTGGATCGAGTATTGACATTTTCTGTTTAAAGAATCTTTATTTTTCTGCGGAACAAGCAACTTTTTTTTCGCCATTTCAATATGGGTCCCAAAGTAAAAGTTGTTCTTTTTGAAGGTCCTGTAACATCCTCTTAGATACCTATGTAACGCAATCATCTTTACACTCTGTAATCTTATCGCTCTGAATGAAAATTGCACTACAAAATATGGTTATGAATCAATGACATATTATCTACACGAGTTTTAATAGGAGCAAGAACTTCGTTGTATGAAGTAATATTAATTCACAAAATTAAAAAAAAACTGAGCAGAATAAGACTGAGCATTTAAGTTGTAACTTTTTGAAATATGCAATTTTTTTCTGCATTCATTATATTCCAAGATTCTGCTACATTTTTCTCAAAGGGCTTGCGACAGACCTAAAGTTGGCAACCCTAGACATTTACACAGGAATATGCATCATTGTTCGTTGCCTAAGCCTGTGGATGTAGAAATCTAATAACGGGATCATAGTTAAGAAAAACAAAGAAAAAACCGAAGAGACCAATTTGTACACAGTATCAGTATTTTTTACAATCAACTGTAAGTTACACACTCTTACCACAACTCTAGGTAATCAAAATAGCACTGCAGTTGACAGTATATCAAATTAACCCCTTTTGAACGAGCAAAAACCGACAGGTTATAAAAACCACGATCGTCAATTCAACGTCCAAATTAAGCAATTGGCAGTGACATCCGACGTCGAGGAATGTCCAGGGGAATGCGCAGGCGCACGCGAGCGATAAATGGTCACCGAATTATTTCATACGATGACATTTGAAAAATATGCAGTTTTTTGCCGATGTGCGAGGTTCCACTAGTTTGGTTTCTACTTTATACCTTTAGTTGGGTTAGTTTTTGGATGGAGCGACGTTTCAATTGGTGTGAGCTGATGGCTGAGTAACCACTGCAAAACCGCCTCGTTCCTATTAGCAGTTAGCAAGACATAATAAGCGCTACATAGCGACGCTGGAATGCAGGCATGTGCTCACGACTATATTCCCCGAGGGGGTAGTTTGAGATATTCTGAAACCTCAGAACATCCACGTTTCACCAGTAGTACCGAAACTCTGTTGTCACTTGAAGGCATTGATGTTTTTTTTTTGCTTTTAGATGGTCACTGAAAAAGGAAGTCTCGCAATTGAACCCCTATAGGGTGTTGGGGTTAATTCGCGGGTTCCAGCGTCGGAAGCCGTGGTGGTCCAGTGTAGCGTAACCTTGCCTGCCGTGCAGGAGGCATATGCTATGCTATGCTATCTATTGCGAAAAGGAGCCAAGTTGTGACAGTTACAGTAGACATTTACGAGAACCATTTTACGACTTTCTTGTTGATAACCATTAGTCAGGACCATTACTCAACTATTTCATACACGCAAGGAATCTCCGATAGAACTCACGAAGTTAACACCGACCAAACACATTACCCTCTTTTTAAAACAATGGGCAATTACATCGCCAACTTAACGCTTCGGCCACAAAAGAAACCGATTGTCAATACTGAACTACCATTTTACTTATTGCAGTTTGAATTACCTTATTAGTTAGTTGTTAAAGGTGTTATTTCTTTGTCGTGGGTCGTGATAAGTATGTGTTTGTCCCATAATTTCTATTGACGTAGAAAGTGCGAGAAATAACTAGTTCCCAACAATTGTGTATGGAAAGTCTCGTTGTATGGAAAATGTATCGCTAAGTGAAAACTTGGGGCTGATTGTTAGTTTTTCTTTGGCTGACATTAATAGCTTAGCTTTTGCTTTTCACTTTGGATTGCTATTCGGTATTGTACGGTTGGTCGCATCGTACAATATGTAGCACAGATATGTATTATGTTACTAACATCAACGTATCGAATGCATCGTCTTCATCGGAGTGGTGGAGTATACTTCATACTCTCCTTCCTTCTGATCTGAAATCTCAGCTGCATGCCGTCGTTCCTTATCCATCCCTACAACTATTCAAGTCAATTTGTCGGTATTTAGACTTACTATGATCTGTGCGTTAAACCTTCGTTGTATTATTTACCACGAGATAATATTGGTTGGAAATTTTTGTCTTTTTCTGTTATGCGACAGTAAAATGTCTCTGCATACTTAATATTTCTGTTTTAAGCTTGTATTAGTTTACCTCTCCTGTGAAATTTACATGCTATTGGAGCATTGTTGCTCTGGTTGGACCCAGTTTTCAGAATTAAAACCTGTCTGTACACACATACATACATAAGCTCACGCCATTGTCCCATGGGGGTAGGCAGAGACCACGGACCGCCACACGCTACGACTCTGACACACCTCTTTCACATTCATACATCTTTTCATGCACTTCCGTCGATTGAGGGTGCTACGCACTTTTCCTTTTCGGAAAAGATCATTGATTTGATCATGGTATGGTGTTGGTAAAACCTGTCTGTCTGTAACCTAAAACAGAATGCGAATGTACCAAATGGCAATAAAGGTCAATTTAATGTGATTACAGTGACACAACTCATTGGCTCCAGTTTAGAGCTCATTAAGAGTGAAGTCACCGTCTCTGAATGAATCGACCTTGAATCGTAGTTGCAGTTATTAAGGATGCGTCGTGAGTCATCGTGAACGATTGCATTTGCAGCGACTTAATTCGTTTGACCCTTGAACCAAATGTGTGGCTAAAAATAAATGGTCTCGAAAGATTAAGTTGTAAGAGAGTCATGGTCTAGCTATAAGCTTGATTGCATGCATCGCAATATTCTGAGCTCGTGAGCATCTCTAGCGAGGAGCTGTAGCGCTGGCCCCCTTCATATTGCTGTCGTCTTTACATCCTTGCAGTAGAACAGATGGCTGGTGAGCCAACTGAATGCGGTAAGAGAGTCATTTAGCTAAATTGGGAATGGCTTGCCGTCCATTTGAGCTCAATTCAATTGTCAATCGGTGATGGCAGATCCAACAAAGCTTTATCCATTGCTGGCCGAGGGAAGGGAAGCAAATTGTGGTTCTTCCGGCGAAACGATGGGTTGACGATATAAAGAGAGTCGCGGGAGCTACAAAACGCGATATTTGTCACGTCACTTTTTGCGTCATTATCATATCAAGTCAGAGCTTTTCAACCATTCGGAAGCCTACTTCGTCGGTTTTCGAATTTGTGTGAAAGTTAATGGTTGTCAGGTTTTCTATTCATTTGCTGGCAACTTAGGTACGTGTTGTTATTAGATTTAATGATATTATTTTAAGTATTCAATTTTATATTTAATTATTTCCACTCAACTAGACACCTACACAACCATAATTCAATCGAATTCATTCATAATTCTAATTCAAACAAAAGACATTCTCCGCGCACGCAGCGCCCCGCCAAGCTGCGCGGGCGCACCGGACCTGTCACCGGTGGGCGTGACAACTTATCGAGTGTAATGGCGAAAGTGTAGCGCGGTTGCTTTGATCCTTTTAATGCTGATTAATTACGGAATTTGAGAAAATATCATTTTAATATTATCTAAGTTTGGACAGAACTTTTCATGTTTTTTGAGAGACCTACTAGCTCAATATCCTCATTAGACTGCTAGAGTTAACCCGCGACTTCGTCCAGATCAGAAGCTATCATACAAAAAAAGGTTTCATAAAAATCGGTTCAGTTAGTTTTCGCGTGATGCTCGCACAAACAAACACACAAACAGAACACAAATTCTTAAAAAAGGTTGATTTAGAGTCAGGGACACCTAAAACAATATCGTAATCTTTTTCATGTAAAATTGTAAATATCTTCAATGTTACAGTTTTATAAAGATTTAATAGGATGCTACCGGATTTTATGTACATTGCCCAAAATCTACCAACGCGACGCTGGAAGCGCTGCGTGGGAAAAGTTATTAATGTTTTTTAAATAAATAATATCTTAATGCAAGTTTAGATGAAGCCATTAAAGATCATGCAAATACATAAGCCGATAATATTTCGCAACACAAACTGTTTCAAGCCAATAATTCCATTAAGTTTTATCTCTCCTTTCAATAAAACTCGATACTCGACTCGACACCTAAAATAATACAAAACAAAAATCATTGACAAGTAATATAACAGTCAAGGGTAAATGTCAAAACGTATCAAATATCGATATACAAATAAAAATCGATCATGCGAAATAAATTGAGACATAGTTTGACATGAACATATTGATTCGCCATGGAACTGGTAGATGAAGTTTCGTCAAGTACCTAACCTTGGCATGTAATTTCGATAATTGACGTTATTAGAGTGCTTTCAAATGGTACGTGTGAAGTATTTTAAGTAATTATCTTGCCTGGTTGACGATAATAAAGAGAGACGCAGGAGCTACGTGGATGCGAAATGCTAAGGACAGAAAAGGATTGCATAGACAAATTGAGACCTATAAAGTGGATAGATTCACGCCGTGAGTGATGATGACGATGATGATATAATGTCCAAGTAGACAAACATTGAAAGTACCTAACACAGAAACAACAAAACACTCTGAAATGATAACCGCATTAGAGAACAATAAAGATGGAACTATTGAAATCAATGAATTTCGATAACTTTTCTATTACTTTTCATATATCAATTTTACAGTTTCAGTTATCGTATTTTAGACTTTCCATTTGGAAAAGTAATCAGCTTCTTCCTTCTTTCCTTCTTCATTCTGTCTATGTTATCCCATATCCCATCCCATCTATGTTTCTACTTTGTTGTTGCCATGATTGTATTTTCGGACCACCCCGCAAAGAATTATGGTATTAAGTTAACCTATAATGTATGTAATTTACACTTTTTCTTTAGCGACTAGTATAAACCAATCAAATCTTCACGACAATGTAGCCCAAGAATAAGAAGACGGCTAGACATTGACAAATTGCATTTAATCAACCTGCATACATATACGTACCTACGGAATCAAGGTTATGTATATCAGTAGTTCAATGTCTTTCTGATTGCCATATATGTGATATTATGTACAAATGAATGTAAATTGTTGATTCCTGTATCGTGTTGTTATTGACCTAAATTTGTAGTCATTTGTTTTCTAGACTTCTCTGTTGTAGCTGTTTGTTCTTATAGTCATTGGATATTGTATGGATTTAAGATCAACATTATCATACTCATTTGATACTTACTTTGTCTTAATCTCTTTTGTCGCAATGCAACACTTTAGATTCATATTTATCAGTCTTTCCATCCGTAATATCCATTGTAATTGAGAAATGGTACTATATGTTTTACGTGGACAAATTCAAATTAGGGTACTTCTGTATGTATAACTTCTTATGTTATATGATTAATATCATTATCATAAATGTTTACTGTTTTATCTTCCATTTGACTGATAAACTGTTCCTAATCTGACTATGTTTCATTACTTCTATCAGATGAAATCCCATCATCATAATCGCCATGTATACCTACCCAACACAGGTTAAAGGTCATCAAAGACTCCGTTGCTTCGTATAATCAAATTCCTTCATTCCTCTAATTATCAGCCCATCAGGCATCTGAATCACCCTACTCGCCTCTCTTGCCAGATCTTGATCTAAGCTCTGCTTTACCTGCCTTCAGGAGAATTAATTTAAGATTGTTTCTTTAATCGGGTTGAATTCTAAGACAAGCCATTGACCCATCAGTTTCGTACTTAGCCTTATCTCTTGTCTTTCAAACTACAAAAAAAGAGAATGCGTCAGAATGTGGTCGACGGCTCAATCGGATCGCGCCGATACTTGCGCTAAATGGTCTGTCATTAGTTGCGCGCGCGCAGCTCTGCGTTCCACAATGGAGATTAGCTGTTGATAGACTTTGATGTTTTATGTCGGGTTTGAAAAAAGAATTGCGGTTTCTTTTTTTGGTTCTGTAATATTTACTTACAGTTTTCTTGTTGAACGTAGATCAATTTTTCAATCTTGCCTGTTCAAAGAATTCCGTATTTCCGATAGGGTCCTTATTATTATGCTGACGTTTTTAAGGGGATGATCAGACCATTAAACTTACCAACTTTCTCTGAGGGGCCAACATCGAAATCGCATGAAAAAAATCACCTGTTCCTTACAAAACTGCAATCGTTCTCGACCCAAATGTAGATTTTTTTTTCGTTATTTCGATGTTGGTCCCATAAAGAAAGTTGTTAAGTTTGATGGCTTGATCATCCTTAACTGTCAGCATATTAAGTTGAACCCTGTATATACCCTACCATATTATCTCTGTAATTACTATCCTGTGTTATGCTTTGCCAATCTGTGGAGGACATGAATATCATATTTTCTTGTATCTATCTGTATTAACTGTAACTATGATATTTTATGTTGAGTACCTAAATTAATATACTTATTTAATATTAAACGATCATTGATAAATTCCGAAGATACAAAAATGTATCATTAGAAAGCAAACACCAACAATTAACAGCTTTTAAAGGGTTTCATCGTAAATCTCGATAATGAAATACACTCACTGACTCACTGCCTTCGAAACCCCTTCAAAAACAAACATTATTCCTTTTGAACAAAGTTCAATATAGCTTTAAGATCGCTGTAGATGTAGAAAGTGAAATGGGGGCACCTGATGCTTTCTTTGCGTCTCGTTCTTTTTGCTTAAGTGAGAGTGGTCTAGATTGGATAATTGTGTTGGTAGCCGGGCCGTGACGGGTTCGGGTCGACCTCCCATCGGCTGGTGACTACCACGGGTTCTCGAGCTATCCTTTTGTGTGAAGACCGTGACTATAATGGTCCAGTTCGATCGATGTTTATTTAGCAATTTTCTTTGTTGGCTTTGGCCTACCCGGTTGGTGTGTAGGTTAGTACGTCAAATTGTGAACCAAGGGTCTAGATTCGTTCTTGTTTTTTTGTGCCCTTGTTGTCTGTTTCTTTTTGTTAATAAACGCCTCGCAGTTTAAAGTAGCAATGGGACCCAGCATAAAGAGGGGAAAAGGGGGGACATAAAAGTATTTATCAATTTTGACCAATATCACTCAAAATCACCTTTTTCACTTCAAAAAGCCGTGGTGGTCCAGTGGCGAGTAACCTTGCCTGCCGTGGCGGCGATGGTTCGATCCCATTCCAGGCCGACTCGTACAAATGAGTTTTTCCGAATTTACGTGCGATTTGTAACACCACTGGCTTTTCAGTGAAGGAAAACATCGTGAGGAAACCTTCATGCTTCAGTTTCGAAGTTGTCCATTACAAGTGGCGACGGGCTCACTCCCTGTCACACTGGACAGAAGTTTCGGGGCTACTAGTGAAAAGTGGATGTTCTGAGTTTTCAAAATATCTCTGACTACCTTTGGGAAATATAGTCGTGACCATATGCTATGCATACTATGCTATCACTTTTTTGCATAATTATTTTGATTTCTGTTTCCGTGGTTATCATTAAATTTCTACTGATTACAAAGTGGTTATTGTATTTTACACTTGAAAATTATATTGCAGTAATTACAAACGTGTGTAAAAGCCATTAAACTCCACCTTATTCGGTTTGACATAAAGGTGTCATCTGTCAAATGAAATTAAAGGTGTGACCGACTTAAAAGGTCTTTCTTGCACCTGGTTCATTTTCTTTAAAATTCTTCGGCACCATGTTGACCTTTATTCTTAAAATTTTGTATGAGGATTCAATAAGCGGTGTTTTTTAAAAAAATACTTCGGTAACACGATACCACGACTGTAGTCCTTTCGAAGTGAGAAACATTTCTTTTTCTAATCTATTTCGTCCTTTGACTATTTATATGTGGACTGGTTACGCGTGTAATTCTACTAACAAACATTTCTGCCACTTTTTGCGGAGGGCGAGGTAACATGAAATCCGCAACATTGGATTTTATTCCTCATAACTTTAGATTCTAATTTTGAATGTTAAAAATCATGAAAAGTAGTCTCGTGTGAACCCAAAACGTTCGAAGTTATTATTTCGCAATTATAGGCTGTCTCGTTTAGTGATAAGGTGTAAAATTGAATGTAAATGCACAAGATCAATTGTGCTTATACCGTGGCAGAGGGGAAATGCTACCGCAAGGCTAGTCCTTATAATAATTAGTCAAAGATTTCGTCCCATTAATGGGCAAATGTCTCCCTCAAGCATCGGTATAAGGTAACATATTTTTAAACAAAATTTAAAACAAAACCCCGCTGTTTCACTTTTAATAGTAGGTAACTAGTGTAAATTTAAGTTTTTCCATTTCTTGTATATAATATTGTATTTAAAATAACTTAATATTTCATTCCATTAGTAGACAATTATGACTTATGATAGTGGTTTCGATAAGCAATATTTTAAAGTCCATTATCACCATGTTTCTGGAAAGTCGTGAATCTATCGACCAAGTCAATTGAGCCATTGTCGTTGTTATCGATAGCTAGTCATTCGGTAAGTAAATGTTTTATTGTTGGCCTAGAAAGTGAAGAAGGTACTTATGTTGTTTTTGAGTAAAAGTAGCTAAAACGGTCACCTAGATCCAGGTCCATGTCGAATTGAACAAAATTCCGCGATGATCTGGGTAATAATCAGCAAAATCATAAATCAACTTAAATCAAATACGACGACGATGACGACGACGACGACGACGACGACGACGAAACGTGTTGTGGATCAGAGTGGTGTATTTCCTTTGACGAAGCCTTTTGTGGATGTGTGTGATGTATTACCATTGACAAAGCCTGTTGCGGATGTGATTATTGTATTACCTTCGACGAAGCCTGTTGTGGATGTGTGTGATGTATTACCATTGACAAAGCCTGTTGCGGATGTGATTATTGTATTACCTTTGACGAAGCCTGTTGTGGATACGCACTTTGTATTTTTTCTATAAATAAACAATCAAATATATATTATTTTCACTAAGATCATAAGCGGGAAATTAAAAGAGGCACAAAATAAGGTGGGTAGATACACATTTATGGTGGAGGAGTCGGTGAAAAGAATATAGGTAGGCGCCTAAACGGTGTTGCTCAATAACACAATTAAAATCTTTTTCTGTATAATGCTGTTGATATGAAGTTGGTTTAGAATTAGATCATCAAGTCGAATACATTTCACTTCTTCTTCTTTCGTGTCAGCATTAGCTATATGTATATCGCACGACAATCACTCATGCTTAGTTATAGCCAAGCTTCCTACCAAGCGGGGGTGAGCTTAAAATTGGTGGGAGGCAGGGAGTGTCGGTACTACCGTACTACATGTAGTACTAGATACTCTTTATGACGCTTCAAATCGTTCTGTATTCTCATCAGTTACTCGAAAGGTCTAACCTGTAAAACAGTTTAACTATAGTTTATCCTGACCTTTTAGTTTCTTCATATTTACGTTACTTTCACCATGAATCTTTCTCCATGTAAGGTATTCTCCCGATCGGTGGATGATTAATCTGTGAGCTAGACGTTCGTGCGCAGACTCCGCGGCGCCGGCAGCGCAGCTATCGCGCATCGCCGCGCGCGCAGACGAAAGTGCAAGTCGGCATTCGCCCAGTTCCCACGACCCCTCCCCTCTTCCCCCTCAGCGGCCGTAGTATGCAGACAAGCGAGCGATAGTGATTAATACATATTCTTAGGTACGTTTGACATCTACGCACATCTTTCCTTTTTGAGTTTTCTGTAATTTATTTAGGTAACTTACAATTTTCAAAAACGTTATACTCGGATACAATATTTGGTTTGGTCATGTGGAGAAGATGAGTGACAGCAGATGTACGAAAGAGATATATGGTGCTAATGTGAGTGGAAGTGTCGGTAGAGAGCGCCCTCTTAGGACGTATTCTGATCAAATCGGTTGCGTCTTACAAAAAGGGGAGGTGCGGAGTACTCGAAACCGACGGGCATGTATGAAGAGATTTATGGATGTTAATGAGGTAAGAGGTATGTAAGGGTCGTAGTAGATAGCGCGCTCTGGTCTCTGTCTACCCCAATGGGAAAGAGGCGTGACTTTTTAGTTATAGATATACAATTCTCAGAAAGCCTTACGTTCATTCTGATCAAGATGCTTCTGTTGTGCTATTCTTTATTGTTGTTTGAGTTGTCCAAGTTGTCCTGCTATTTTTGTTGTTCTTGTTGTTCATGTTGTCCATGTTGTTTATGTTGTCCTATTTGTTCAAGTTTTCACAGAAACAGAATTTTGAATTTTTAGTTGTTTTTAAAACGTCAGTGTGATGATAGATGAGATATAAGTTACGTATCGCTTATCGTGGGTCCTGCATGCTACGCCCGCTGATTTCTCAACCATCGATTACTCGAATTTACACTTTCGGAGTATAATCGTGTCGTTGCTTGCGCATGCGATCTGAGTTGATAATGAGCTCCTTATTTGGAGTAGTTCATTGTTTAAAGATTGTTTATTATTGTTTTACGATATTTTGCGTTGTGTAAGCTTTGTTATGGACGGTGAAATAATTTTCTCCGCTATACAGTTAATATCTCGAGTGACAGTAATGCCTAACGGTATTATTTTATAGGCCGTAAACGCAATATGACATTGTTATTTTATGGAGGTTTAGTTACATTCGATAGTAATTGTGACAATATTATATTTTACTAAGATTTTAAGGGTCTTAAACCTGTCGATTTATTACCTTTTATTTTAGCACAATAATACTTTAAAAAATCTGAAAATTAATCTTAAATCATTGAGCTATTAATAATATCTACTATGTACTAGAGATATCACTGCACATCACAACGCTGACCCATTCAATGCGGCGATATCATCTCTCAGTAAATCGATATTTTTTCTCTATCCCCCGCCCGTGCTCCTCCTACCAGCATGTGGCACATGACAGTTTATTTGTCGTGTCACCTCTAGTACATATTATTAACTCAATGTATTGTTTTAAATCTTTTGGTTACGCAATGAGTGCATTCATTACGGCATTCGAGTTCTGGCCCCGGAAAAGATGCCTCGATGAGATGGATGCCTGCCTATTGTAGAGTGTAAAATTAATTACTTTACATATCTTAGGGAGTGCTACAGAAGTTCAGACCATCAAACTGAACAACTTTTACTATGGAACTAACATAGAAATCGTGAAAAAAAACAGCAGTTCCATAGAAAGAAAAGTTCCTTGGCTTCCCTTTTTTTTGCTATTGCGATGTTTGCTCCATTGTGAAAGTTAGTCCTTGCTCTAAGTTGTATAGTTTGATGTTCTGAAGCACCCTGTTTAACATGTTACGCATTTAATTTTACACCCTGTAGCATGGAACGAAGAGAAATGATTAGAGGACACTTTTGCACAGAAGTTAGACAGAAATATTATTGGAATAAAATGTAGAGCAACGAAAAATATCGATAACAATAACCTCTATCGATACAATACCATCGATACAGCATTCAATACAAATACAATAACTTAAGGAGCGGTCACTACCGAGAAGTTGGAACTAATTAGAAATCCCATAAATATATAGAGGAGAATTGATGAAGTGATAGTTCACTGTAATGTTGGTTTATATAGGTGTTGGCTGTTCAAATAAATTATATTATTGGTTCTTGAACACAATGTCTAATGCCGCGGTCTATTCCATAAGCTGATGCGTTTTCAAAACTCTACATTATAATAATCCAAACGACCCGCCCTACGACGAAGTCTCGGAAGCTTATGCAAAGGAGGGAAATCGCCTACCTTGGTCATATCTTGAGGAATGAGTGATACCAGCTGCTGTGGACTATAATAATGGGCATCAGAAGCATCGGTTGGTAATGGAAACCCTACCTTCTAGCATTTAGAGTTTATGGTCTGGTGTTACAAAAAAGTCTCAGCTCAGGAGCAGACTGCGTTCTTGCCACTCTACAATTTTATAAAGAGCGTTGAAATTCGTGCTGGATTTGGCGAGTCACCTTTGCATAGTCACAATCACATAATGAATTTTCAGAGTTTACCTTGAGCTTCTGCAAAATTCCCAAAAAATATGTGTATTTCTATTGCCAGTATTCCTAAGGCCATAACATTATGAAAAAATAATCCAAAATATTAATAAGTTGTTGTTGTCTTCGAATTAATAACATTATAAGTTAATTATTGATGTATAAAGCACACTATTTTATTGCAAAAACAAAATAAAGTTGGTTTTGTAATAAAACTATTTTATAAAAAATCCATTGCCTATATTTTAGTGGGGAACAACGATAATATTTTTTCCCGTTGGACCCCACTGGGGGCGTAGCGGTGGGGGCCAACATATACATAGCATCCGCTTCCCTCTTATCGCATGAACCGTACCATGAAAGGGATAATCGTAAATTATACCATAGTGATCCCTTTACTCTAGTGGTTTTACGCCTGTCATGTTACTAATTTATAGCCTTATGAAAATAAGTCTAGTGGGTAGTAAAGGTATGCGGACACTGAAAGTGCTAGTTTATTAGTTAGATAGAAGATTGTTACAGTGTTAGGGTGAACTAACGTTAAACATTGTGTAAGAAATATGCAGTATACAAGGTGTTACAAAAATACAAATAAACATTTAAGGGGGTGGTTTAGACCATCAAACTGAACAACTTTCACTATGGGACCAATATCGAAATCGCGAAAAAAAAATCTGATGTTCCATACTAAACTACAAATGACAGCTGATATTTTTTTTGCGATTTCGATGTTGGTCCCATAGTGAAAGTTGTTCAGTTTGATGGTCTAAACAACCCCCTTAAAAGTTTAAAATTTTTATTTTTACTTTTGTAACACCCTGTATAGAAACAGATTTGAAACACTTCCTCTTACTTATTCTTAGAACAACTTTAGTAACGTCCTTCCGTCGGATAGTACCTATATCTTTCTGATAAATAACTTATATTTGCAAATCAGAAGTGGCCAGAAAGCTATACAAGAATCGGAAAATCGTTTCGTCTTTATTTGAAACGAAGTATCCTACTAATATTATAAATGCGAATGTTTGTATGGATGGATGTATGTTTGTTACTCTTTCGCCCAAAAACTACTGAACGGATTTTGATGAAACTTGACACACAGATAGAATATGATCTCGATTAACACTTAGGATACATTTTTAAGGTCTACGCAGACGGAGTCGCGGGCAACAGCTAGCAGGTACATATATTCCTGTTCTTTTTTCTTTCATATTTTTTCTGGTATTTTATACAAAAACAAAACGCAGTCTAAGAAAATGTATTCTATGTATGGATTCGCTGGAAGCTATCGATGGAAATGCTCGTTGGTGTAGTGTAGCTTCGGTATTGGAATTATCACCGAATTTAAGCAACGTTAGGGCCAATCAGTCTTTGGTTGGGTGACCGTTAGGTAAATGGTATTTCATCTCGAGCGTTTCCGTGCTTCGGAAGGCACGTTAAGCAGTTGATCTTGGATAGTTCAGATGATACGTCAGGTGGCGTTGTAACTATTCGTTAAGCTAGGTCAGGTGCCTATTAAGGCGGCTTGAAAATTCTTCGAGAGCAAGTCCCTTAATCGTGAGAGGAGGCCTTGAGGGATTCTACAGACTATAACTTTCTTATGGATGGATAACTCCTCCTTGATTCTTGAAAATTGGCACTATTGCGTCACTGACGGACTCGGATGGCTCGGCATTTTTACATGCAGTACCTACTGAAGTTTAAGAAATGTTAATAATATGATTCATTCGAATTCTTTAATCATGTGTACGATGATCCTAACTATAAGAACCCATAAAAAACAGATTAGGCCACCGTTTTCGACTCAAAGCTACCATATCTTTTTCTTTTCTTTGCGATGTGTTATGGTTTATGGTTAAATGTTTGTAGCACATTTGTTACGGTGACTCTCTTAACGCACGGTCGGCAAAAAAAGTCGTTGAATTTTTTTTTTCGTTTTTGCAGAATTTCATACTGAAGGAGTTGCTTCAGACCACCAAATTTTCACTAAAACAACTTTCACTATGGGGCCAACATGAAAATCAGGAAAAAAATAAGCTGTTCCATAGAAAATTTCAATACTTAGGTACTCCAAAACACTATATACAGGGTGTAAGTTACAGTTTCAGTATTTGCTAGGCTGTCACTTACACCCTGTAAAACAAAACAAAAAAAATGAAACAGTTGTTTTTTTTCGCGTTTTCCTTAGACCCATAAAATCCCATGAAGTATGTAACGTATTTAAGTTAACACTCTGGATAAACAGTATATCTAATACTTTCACACTCAGTTGCAGAAACGCTCATTAGAGTTAATCCACCATTAAATCTCTTGCTATCACTTTTTGTCTTGACGTAGTAAAGGCTAGAAAGACATTTAATGGAGGATTAACTTCATTAATCGTTTCTGCAACTGATATAAGTGAGCTATAGTTGTATACAGGCAGGGTGTAAATTCAAATGCCTATAAGCATATGCTCACGACTATATTCCCAGAGGGGGTAGTCAGAGATATTCTGAAACCTCAGAACATCAACGTTTCACCAGTAGTACCGAAACTCCCAAAGCCTATAAAGGATTCAAAAATTGTGTGAACTATTAAAACGAATCTATTCTCGTCACTAACAACTTTTAAATGCGTCTGAAGAGCGATAATTTTTCAAAAATAGATCTTAATTACACTGAAATAAAAACAAAAGTGAAAATGAACGAGACAAAACATAAATAGTTTAAGAGCTATGTGACGGTTGCATGGTGATGCCACATGATCCCCATTAAAAGTTATGGTGGTTTAAACTATTAGTTAATGAGGATCTATGGTTAATTATAATAAACTCGTTTTTCCCGCGGCTTCACATGTGTTTTAAATGAAACACGTGAAAGTCCTTGCAGTGCATAAAAACGAAGTTTCGTCCTATATTCAATATTAATCTAATGTTACCGTTAGTCAACGATTTTCATGCAAATCTTAAATTAATCCTTAAATTCCGTAAAAAAATTACTACATAATAACTCTATTTCCAAAATTATGCCGAAATCAAAGGCACACACCTAAGGTTCACAATCGTATAGAAGACATGAATCGCGCAAGAGAAATAATCACAGAGATTCGGTATATATACAAGGTCCAACTAAAATCTGTTGGACCACGGCCGGTTCCCAGGCTTCACACCTAGCCTGGCGGAAGATGCTCCCTTTTCACCGGAGGAACCTTCCACAGTAGTTCCTCCACAGGCTATATAGGTAGGTGCAGACGAATATTTCCTATGAGAAACGCTCTTGCCCAGCCCTCCGAAAAGTGCGTGCGTGTAACAAAAGTACTACTTATAGATTTTTTTAATGATTTCACTAGATAAACTAATGGTGATTATGTGAGTATAAATACCAAAAATCTGAAACTATTTTAAGTTCTTCTAAAACGAGAAAAATGTTTAAAAATATATGAAAATACGTCATCTTTGTGACGATTTTCTGTCGAGTGAAGTAATTCCAATCGTGTATTCAATTTATGATTTCACTAGATAAACTATCCAAGAATACTGAGGTATGACTTTGATTTCGGTAAATTGTATAAATCTAGTCGAAAAATGAAAAATAAAAGATGCCTCTAAGGTATTTCGTCCTACTATTGCGCCTTTAGCCTATGCTACATTCTGCACTAAGAAAAAAATATCATCAATACCGATCTATCTTTCTATCTTTCAATTACCTACCTTGCAAACGACGCGACGCCCGCACAGCCATAGTTCGATAGCGATCGTCGCACGCGCAGCTGAAATTCGATACGCATAGAATTTGTATTGTCACCTTAATGGCATATAACGGTTTCTATGACAACTGCGAAGACCGGTTCGATTCCTGACATACATTAAATGATATAAATGTCAGTTTGTTAGGCTCAGTAGCACCCCACTAAAGGTGTTAGTTCGTAGAACGACTATAAATCTGTTATATAGATTACGGAATGGGCAATATGGTACAAAAGGCTATACGAGAGTGCTTAAATGGGTATTAGGATGTATGGAGAAAACCATGACCCTCCTTCTGACGCAATTGGGTAAATCAGGTTCGAGTTTTTTTTTTTAAATAAAGTTGTATTAAAACTTACATCGGTTTTTCCTTTCAAAATACATTAAAAACATCACATTCATTGCTAGGCTGCATTGGAGCTGTGCTATTAAGGTACAAATAACTTCTAAGGTTGTGTGGGAGAAATCTATTTCTAGCGCTAAGACCGCCTTGTTTTGTATCTTCTGTATTTCTTTACGGTATGTTTTGCTGAGTAGGTAATATGTTTCGATTGATTGATTGAAAATGAGTTGGTTCTTAAAGGTTTTGGTTACTTTTTCATGAATCTTTAGAGTAAAATATAGCCAGCTCCGATGCGAGATAGGCGATAAGTGTTTATGACAATATGTTTGTTTTTTATAGTACTATAATTATACAATACTTTGATTGGTAGCCGTGACTGTAAAAAAAAAGAAAATACCTTTACTCGTACCCATTTAATTGGTTAATATTCAAATATAATCAATCTTCGTTTGTATGTATGGAGCACGATCGCGGTAAAATCCTCTTATCACTACCTAAACAAAAACGTAAAAGCCTATTCAAAGCCTCACAGCTAAAACTGTTAAGAGAAGTTTATTCCGAATGCGTACATGCGCGCTGCATACAAACGAAGTCTGGTGATACTTTCAATACTAACCAATTAAAGTCAATGAAATTTTGCAGAAACAATCTAAAAACTAATCTCTATGCTTGTATCTTGTCCGATTTTCGTTATAATATACAGTTTCAATACTATGATTAATTTAAGATTTGAATGGAAATCTTTGAGGCACTGTAACTTTAAAACTATACATTTTAACGAAAATCTGACAAGATACAAGCATAGAAATTACTTTCTAGATTGTTTCTGAAAAATTTTACTGACTTTAATTGATTAGTATTGAAAATATAACCAGACTTCGTTTGTATGGCGCGCGCCAACACTAAATTCCCTTAAAACAACATACCAAAGCACAGCCTACAGTATAGACTTAATAGTCGGGGTAATCTACGGATTTTTGTATGGAGTAGGTTGCATTAATTGCACTTTTGGTGAAAATTTGGAATATAGTAGATACATACCTGAAAAACATAAATTGTCAATAATCCCCGATTTTTTATGTTGTATTATGGAATAATTAAGACATTTACAAAACATTAAATTTAGGTATGAACAAAAAATGGAAAACTGGTGATTTTGTACAGGATGACTTCGTTCAATACGTTTTACTTATAACAATAATAATCCACGGTTAATATCGTTAATTTGGGTAGATATTTAATATTATGTAAGTCTTCAAAAATTATAACCTCAAAACTAAATTATTTACTGTTTGTTTTTACACATTAAATTTGCCTTTTGATAATTAACTGTCTCTATTGCTGGTATGCTGGTCGAAATATTTTTAGAAATAACCTTGCCATTTGTACATTAATATCGATTTTAAGGTATTTCTCTGGTTCCTGAGCCAATATAACCACGAAATCTCGACAAAAGTGTTATAAACTAACAGTAATATTATTTCAAACACTATTTACTAAAGTGTCTTTAATGCAATCTCAAACCTTATTTTTCCTAGACTATAACCACAGGTAACCTCTCAACCCATTACAAAACATCTAGCAGATGTCCATTACATCACCATCGCGTTTCTGTCCGTTTGTCACCAAGCCGAGGGTAACGACCCGTGCAATGTAATGTCCATACAGTTGTATGACCCTATGGATGGACAGTTAGTTCGTTACCTAATAGGTTTAGCTGTTAAGATTGACACTGAGTACATATTTTTTGCGCACTTTTTTCGATTTATGCCTAGTTGGATACCATTCATGTCTCGGAAAAGATTTAAGTTATTTATCGAGACACGATCAAAGAAACTCAAGAACCGTTTTTCGAGTAGTTCCAAAAACAGTAAATTTTTTATTTCAGAAGCTTTTGAATGGGAATTTTATTTAGTAAAATCTTACATCTAAGTTTACAAATTTCAATATCGCCAAATTGCTAAGCAGTTTGTAGGCCTCGTTACTCGAATGCTCTCACCGATCCCCGCTTCCCAACCCGTCGCGTAATCCCAGCAACGCCCATTGCCGAGGTCCGTACCCCCCTGGGGTGCCCCTTGGGCAGGTTGCTTAAATCACTGGTTCGGTGACCTACCAGGGCGCTTCGCCGTCACTGGTAAGGCCACCCCCAAAAGCCCGCTGTAAAAAGCAGTAAATGCTCCCTGAGCAAACTGTATATGTCATTAAAAAAAAAAAAAAAAAGTTACTCGCGTGTTTACATAAATGCTATTTTATTGTTAATGAATACAAACCTATATTAAATTAAGTTAACCTAACATTCAGTGTTAACATTTTTCTTCTAAAAGGTCTATTTACATTTAATTTTGTGCTCTTCTAATAAGATCGAATATTTGGCTCGTCCTCTCCTAATAGTATTTTAATTGCTAAGTTATTTTCATTATTATCAGTTTTTCAGTATAGACGAGGGCCGTGTTGCTCTAAGGTACTGAATGAATGTCTGGCTTGTCCTTATGGCGGACTTAGCCATTTTGTAAAATACATTTTCAATGGTTTCATAGTTCATTTTCCGAATTTCCGCTCACAGACTATTAAAAGTCTCTCGCCTACCTCGCCTATAAATAATACATTTTGTGATGTTATTTTTAGTGTAAGCACTTAAAGTGTTACCATGATTTTTAAATCTATGTAGAAAAAGATACTACTTCTACGTTTCCCGATTGTCATTTTAAGGTAAAATTGCATAAACTTTTACAACTTAGGTTCAAATTAAACTCGCATATGGCCATCGACACACATTGCGTACTTAAAGTCCGATGACAGATGATGTGAAAATAAGAGGTTCATTACATACCGTTGTGTATATTACATATATTACAAGTAAGGTTTTTTTTTTTGGAAAACCCATTTAGGTATCTCTAATTTAAAAATTACCTATATCTTTTGACACAAGTATACAGTCTTACCTGATAATTTTCATTTCCTCGATCGTGAAGTTGATATCATTGGCATCCTTTTAAACTTAAGAGTCTACAAATCAAACTGAACATTTTTACTATGGGAGCAAACCGAATGGAGCAAAAAAAATATGCTGTTGCATACATTTGAGTCGAGTATGTTTACTATGGGACAGCTTATTTATGGAACAGCAGATTTTTTTTGGTTTCGGTTTTCTCCTATAGTTAAAGATGTTCAGTTTGGTGGGTAGACTCACCGTTTCAAAGGATGCTAATGATATTAATTTCACCGTGTATAGTGGGTTGTGTTCTTTAAAAAGTCAATAAAAGTATTCGGTGTTTAAATAATATGTAGTTTCATGCTAATTTTATTTCGATGTCAGCATAATCAGAAAGGAACCACGGATGTTAATAAGTGCGGCAACCGGAACGATTACAATTATTTGTTATTGTTATTTTATTACAATAGTAATCTGGTGTTGATGAACTTTTTATAAATGAATGATTCACATAATTTATTAATACCATCTTGTTTATATTGCAACTTAAATAACGCAATAAACGATATGATTATGAAAATCAAATTCAAATCGGATGTATTATCCTTTGATCAAGTAAAATAAATGGATAGGCTCAAAAAGCATGTAGTTGAAACAAACAAAGTAGGACACTACAAGTAGGGTACTTGGTCTGCCATCTCCGTACATATATGGAGTATACCTGACAATTCGTCTAAGAAGAGGCAATACTGACTAAAGTCCGGCCGCTGAAAGATTGCGTTTGACAGTTACCATAAAATTGTAAAAAACTGAATGAAAATATTGTTTACCTGTGCTCACTCTAGTACACAGGGCACTAGCTGCCCTTTTAAGTTCAAAAAGCTACTAAATAATGATCGGCACTTATAGTTTTCATTAAGTTTTTTACAATTTTATGGTAACTCTCAAACGCAATCTTTCAGCGGCCGGACTTTAGCGTCCATCGATTCATTTTACTTTGATCTAAGATTGTATCCGAGAACTCAAATTCAACGTAAAGAATTTAGCAAAAACAAAAGAGCTATCTTTATAATTAATTAGAACCATATATAAAACCTGTTTCTAAAAACACCATGGGAATAAAGTTAGGTTTCTTTTCAGAGTAAAAAGAAACAAAGAGGTCTTTATTTTCGGCTCACGACTTACGTGTTTTTTGCGACCATACCCTCATACGTTATGGTTTAACACCATGCCAACTCTTTATATTCATTGCTATTTTAGGAACTTGAATATTGCTAGTTTTTTGTACACAAAAAGTTACAATAATATTTATCAATGAGGTGTTTTCCAAGACTAGTAAATCGAAAAGTCAATGCAATAAAATTTTTGTTTAGTGGCATCCGATGTGTTATCACAATTCAGCCAATGTCTCGTTATGTGGAGAGTATACGTAGGAAAATGATCAGTTGTATTAATTAAGTCTAGCGTGGCAGTTTTGCCAATGTAAGTAGTTCATAATCTCAAGTGATTGTTTTAAGGTTAAAACACAAAAGAGTTCACAAAATGGCGGAGCCACGTGCAAGCCCAACGCGCCGATACGCACGCGTCCGTACTCCGCCAGACTTGCAGCGCGACTCCATATTAAAAGTTCAGAAAAACCTGTCACATTGACAGTAAAAAGTAATGTTTGTCGATGGTTTGCATCATTCAAAAGACGTTTGGTGGTGGTGTTGCCAATAGATAATTTTTCACTACCAATAAATACTCATTAGCACCGAAGATTTTCGTTTGTTGTACATAAACGAACATTTAATACACAAAAAGTTAATCAATTTGAGGTATCAAAACGTCTCTCATATTAAAACCATAATAATCTTATTAGTACACCAAAAAATTGCTCCCTAAAATTAGGGAATCGAGAAAAACACATAACACTTTCGATCTGACAGCTAAATTGGCACGATTATAACGAACGCCATCCTTCCAGTGTCATTGTTTTTTTTTTTTTAAATAAACCGTCTCATTTCAAAGTGCGATGGGATGCACCAATCGTGGTCTATCTCTGAATGCATTATTTTTATTTATTTATTGCTACCTCTAAAGCGCTGACTGATGGTCTGTCTGTTTCCAATGTTCTTTTTCTTTTAATATGGACTTCCTCCAGACTTTCTTTTAAACAATGTTAACAATTCTTTCATTTTGTTCACAGGCAAGTCGAAAGATATCTAAATGTGGATATCTTTTCGTGGCACCGGGCTGGGACTTCTCCAATCCGCTCTACAGAACAAAGGTATGTAACAATTTGATTCTTAACATAAATACCACAGAACATTAAAGTAGGCGTGGAACGTGTCGCCACAGGTTATGCAATGATTTGCATAACACCATAAGGCGCGCGGCGTGGTGCGAGCGAGAGGGCATGAGTAATTGTAGCAGCGTGAGCGGGAAGACAAGTGGCGACAGCTGTCTCCGAAGCAAAAGCGCCACTTTGCATTTCTAACCCCTCTTATAATGTTCTGTGATAAATACAATGCAATAAGAACTACTGTAGATATTACATGATATCCCTAGTTCTACTTAATACATTCCTATATGCAGGCATGTGTACAATCTAACATATCGAGCACTGAATTATTTTTGAGATGCCTGTTCTTTGTTATGTTGTTGAGACATACGACTAAATTCTTAGAAACGATACGCTAAATTTGGCAAAAAATCTTCTGAATTTGAAGAAAACAACATACAAATGTATGCTAATGTATATGATCGTGCTCGCGCTGACTAAGTGCGAGTGAGAAGGGAATACACCACTGGTTATTCTCGTCCAACTCCCGTAACATCTGGAAGGGGTGAGGTCGAAATTGTTGGGAGGCAGGGCCTTAGCGTAGGTATATGAGATACTCTTTTATACTATACTTAGATACTGCAGTCTTTCTTTTATGCTGTGCCAGTACCCTGCTATGGGAAGTATAAACTAAAGGGGGAATTTTACAAAAAAAAACCTTGGTGGTCCAGTGGCGAGTAACCTTGCCAGCCTTGCGGGAGGCGATGGTGCGATCCCCGTCCAAGCCGACTCGTACCAATGAGTTATTCGGAATTTATGTACATTTTGTAACACTTGCTTTTCGGTGTAGGAAAACATCGTGAGGAAATCTGCATGCTTCAATTTCAATTGTATTGTATTGTACCCAATGTACATTACAAGTGGCGACGGGCTCACCCTCCGTCACACTGGACAGAAATTCGGTACTACTGGTGAAACGTGGATGTTCTGAAGTTTCAGAATATCTCTGACTACCCCCTCGGGGAATATAGTCGTGAGCATATGCTATGCTATGCATGCAAGGAATTATATAAGATACAATGTCCGGTCGTGTGCAAAAACCATTTGACAACCCTATGCGTGAACTAAAGCTGATAACGGCGACTGGATTTCCCATAATGACGATGATGATGATTTAAAGATTGTCACCGATCAATCAGTGGAATGTAAGATTAAATCGATGGGCACTAACCCAATCAGGCGAACAACTTGAACAAAATAATTCTTCATAACGGACCCTTGCCACATGATTAAAATTAATAACACTTTTGACGTAAACTCAATCGATTCACGTCAATACGCTAAAAGAGCCATTTCATTCTCAATCTTAGTTGTATTGAATAAGGATGATAAATTATTAAATTACCAAGAAAAAATTCTCGAAAAAGATATCGATTCTTTTTATCGATTGCATTTTTCATCGATTCGATAGTCTTTATGAGGGTCATAAATAAAGATTCCTTGGAATCTCGATTAGGTCCTAATGCGAAAAAAAGGGTCTAAAGTGACCTCTGGTGTTAAAACACTTTTGTTGCCTAAACATAGTATGACTAAATTCTTAGAAACGATGCGCTAAATTATGCAAAAAATCTTCTGAATTGTGAAGGACAGATAGTAGACGTAATATAAATTATGGAGCTTAATTTTTCAAAGTACAGTCGACATAAAAGTAGCATTTAATAAAGTGGTTTCATTCTGAAACAACCTTAGGATCAGAATCTTTGCTACAACTACCGACTATCATGTTGGTTCTATCGTGTAGTTATAGCAATGCTGAAGTTGTAGCAACGATCACTTTTAGCTGTTGGTTTATGGATCGAATGTCATTCTTATTTCACGTTCACTGCTGCCCTCATCCAACGGGCAAGTCCTGACCCCTTCACCCGGTCGTCGGTCCACCTTGTAGGAGTTCACTGGGTAGACATTGAGCCCCTACGCTGCACCTTCCGGTACACGGTCGCCACTCGAGAACTCTTTGGCCCTATCGGCCATCTTTTCTGCGAGTAATGTGCCCCGCCCATTGCCACTTTAGTTTAGCAATGCTTCGGGCTATGTCGGTTACCCTGGCTGTTTCTTCTGCGAAATTCTTCACTTCAGATTCGATCTCGCAGGGAAACTCCGAAAATAGTCATTGCCCTTTGGGTGACTTTTAGCCTTTTTATGACGCCACATATTAGTTGTCTTAATTTTCAAACGAAAGAAACATATCAAACATGGACTTTTATTACATTTTTAGTTTTTATTATATCACCGATATAAAGGAGAGAAGAAATATTATTATTATACCGATTAAAAAAAAAAGAAACAATCGGAAACGTGAATCTCGGAGATTACGATAAGAACGGCAGGGGGCTTGGTTCGGCGCCAAAAAGTGTCAAAAAAGATGCGCAAACGCAACATAAAGCGCGGTTTGGAGTTGGCAGAATATAAATCATTGGAATTGAATAAGAATTTGTGTTATCAATTCATGTGTCAGGGAATAATGCTGGGTCGTTTTGGTTACTTAGAATTGTGTGTAAGGTTCAATATATTCCAAATGTTATGGCCTCGAATTTTCGAACCTCCTCCCGTACCACCGAGTAGGATGAGGTCATCAAAATTGGAGTAGAGTGTCTGTACGTAGGCACTCCTTAGGGTCAATTCACACCGAGACGCGACGCGACGCGACGATACTCAAATACCTTGAGGCGCAGTGCTGCGTGGTGCAACGTAATCTGAATTCTCACAATGTAATGTGTATCTTTTCGTGTAGTGAATAAAGTATATTCTATGAAAAATGTGCGCGCAGCGTCGCGCCGCGTCGCGTCTCGGTGTGAACTGACCCTTAGACACTTAGCTGTCATTTCATACAAATTGAATAAATTGAAGGTAAGAATGTGCGATTCTGAGTGCGAGTGAGACAGGTACCATAGCCTACATTTTTCGCCAGGCTTCCTACCATGCGGGGGTGAGGTTAAAATTTGTAGGGGGCAGGAGAGTGTCCGTACTATTTGTAGTAACTAGATACTCTTTCTTAGACTGCGCTCTAATGTAGGTATAGCCCACTTTCGTTCAACCTTATTCATCAGGAAAACCTGTGTCCAGCAGTGGGACGTATACATGCTGAAGACGATGAATGGACCAAGGAGAAGAATCGTCTACTTTCATCTAAGATATTTTAATATGGAGATGCGTTGCCGGCGCTCCGAAATAGCAATAAAAAGAGCAAGGTAAATGCCCGGCTTTTACATAGTCACGCGCAATCTAGTGTACGGGCCGTACGGGCTACACGTCACTATATCGCGCCGTTTAAAAGTGCAATGATTTGGCGTATGACGCGTCTGTTTGTAAAACGTCATTGACTTTCATAGGCTTTGACACAAAATTCTTTCCACTAAAGAGCATTTAAGTTCATAATGCGTGCGAGTATTTAAAGACCCAGTAAGGCACCGTGTACTAATTAGAGGGCGCATGGTTCTGCGCGCGCGCATCGTAGCCAAACAATCGAACTGTGACAACTGCACAGGAATTAACATAAACTGTACGAACCGAGGCGTGGTTTATGGCTTGCTCTTTTTGTGTCACGACCTAATTTCTTTTTTTATTTCTGGCTCGGTTTTGCTGTGATTTAAAACGGGTTAAACATGTAGGGTAGTAGAGCATCTTATATTGTTTAGTATCGAGTTTTCTAGCATCATAGAATCACATGCGTTTACTGTTTCAATCAACATATACCTAGGAGGGATCCGACCATCAAACGGAACCACTTTTTCTATGGGACCAACGTCGCGAAATCGCAAAATACATGCATTTCGGTCAAGTAGGTTTGCAGTTTTGTATGAAACAGAAGATCTTTTTTTTGCGATTTCGATATTGGTTATGTAGAAAGTCAACAACTTTGAACCTTTCATAAACAGATCAATCGATCGATTTACATTCATAACGAACTTTTTTCTGTTCTCTTTCTTACTGTTTTCTCGCTTGCACACTGTATTAGCTCTCTTTCTATTTGCCTTCGAAGGAACGCTGAACTGCTGTTGTGTACGCCTGTGTTTCTTGCTAATAAAATAATATATACCTATTATATATGCAGTATTTTGTATATAATTGACGATCTAACAATAATTAGGTATGTCGCAGACAATGATCTAACTTTCTAGCCGTTTCACAGAGTGCCTGTATTTAAGTTTCTACCACTGTTAGTTTACTGGTGCGCGGTGTAGGTACGCACGACTGATCGTCGAAAGTAATTTCTTATTTCATACACAATACTGTTCCACGATTTTGTATTTTAGGCTCAATTTAAAATTAACCGGGCCAAAAGATTGTCTTACAAAAAACGAATGAAAGACGTAATTATTTTCTTAATCACGGTTGTGATCGATTTAATCTGGGATATAATTTCTAATTAACTATGGAATTTTCTAAATAAAATTGATTAATTGCTATAATTATCTTGGCCACTATGAAATTACAAATAATGCATGCATGCATATGCTCACGACTATATTCCCCGAGGGGGTAGTCAGAAATATTCTGAAACCTCATAACATCCACGTTTCACCAGTAGTATCGAAACTCTGTCCAGTGTGACGGGGGGTGAGCCCATCGCCACTTATAATGGACAGTGGGTACAATACATGCCTCGAAATTGAAGCATGCAGGTTTCCTCACGATGTTTTCCTTCACCGAAAAGCCAGTGGTCTTACAAATCGCACATAAATTCCGAAAAACTCATTGGTACGTCTCGGCCTGGACGAGGATCGAACCATCGCCTCCTGCATGGCAGGCAAATTACAAATAAAAACTGTCAAATTCTAATGAAAAGGCAAGCAGACAGGGAAATAAAATCTCATTACATTTTTTTTTTTTTTCAGTAGTACCAGGAAGCTGGAAAATGTATTGTCTAGTAGTACCTATTTTTCATGCAATAACTTTGCCTGCTTCCTGGTATTTTACAAATAACTCGAGAAATAATAAATAGAAAAATCTAATAATTTTATACAAGCTTTGAATCATATAATCTCCAGGTTCGAATCCCGTATGGGAAAAATATTTGTATGATGAATATTTTTACCCGAGTCATGGATGTTTGTATCTATACAACGTGTTAATGAATTAACGAAAAACTAGAAAGTAGTTTGTTTAGAATCGAGACCAGAATCGAATTATCATATTTTCAACGTAGGTATTTTTTTCCAAATATTAAATAATTTGTTTGTAAAATTTAAAATTTACTGAACTCGATCTCAACCCACCGCACATGCACAAGATTCTTAAAATGTATCCATGAGCACGTTAGCGCTTTCATTAATTGCTAAAATGATAACAAATAATTTTTGCCTGAAAACTTAAAATGTGAATAACTTTAAATTTTAAGTATCAAAATAATGAAATAATTGTTTCAATCTAATTATATTGTTATAAATCAGTTGGGGTATATGAGGTTTTGCGCTTATTCATTAACACGTTGTATTTGTATTATTTATATATCGTTGTCTAGTCATCATAATATAAGTCCTAGATTCTGGTACTTTAAATGTGACTAGATTATTTGTGTAACAATGTCCACGATTTAAAAATTGGAATCAAAATCAAAATCGATTCCTTTGAGGTCATTCAGTTGAAATAATGACGATGCTTCATCTCGATCTAAAAATAAATTAATCAAACATTTTAGCAAAACATTTTAATACTTATTTAGTTTTAGCGTAACATTAATACCACAATAAAATTTTACGATATCACAAATCTTATACAAAGTAAGCTACTAAAACCAAAAAAATAAAGGTCAATTTACTTTTTTACTCAATTATGCAGACGCAAAAAAATAACTAGTCAAGAGGACATCCGCGCTCGATGCATCCTGACGTAAGGAGACAAAAACGAGTAACCCACTCGTTTTTGCGTTTTTGCTAATAATGGAATCGAATTTTCCATTAACAAAATGCATCCGTTCATCAGCTTGAGTGATTTTTAATAGTTACCTACTTCCTTTCATACCTTGTTTATGTATTTTTTGTCTGAGTTAATAGTTTATTATTTGTTATGATGATGTCAGACATCGGATAATATGGCGGAATCACTGAGATTGTGTTTGTTATTGTCATATATTATGCAGTATTTCTCTTATTTAGATATGTTTAAATTTAGTGTTTTATATTTATAGCATATAAGCATAGCATATGCTCACGACTATATTCCCTGAGGGGGTAGTCAGAGATATTCTGAAACCTCAGAACATCCACGTTTCACATAATAGATAGTGGGTACAAAACATGCCTCGAAATTGAAGCATGCAGGTTTCCTCACGATGTTTTCCTTCACCGAAAAGCCAGTGGTGTTACAAATCGTACATTAATTCCGAAAACTCATTGGTACGAGTCGTTCTGGACGGGAATCGAACCATCGCCTCATGCACGGCAGGCGAGGTTACTCGCCACTGGACCACCACGGCTTTTACACGGCACATTACTAATAACAATAGTATTTAACAATTATAATTCATTAAAAGTTGACACACACACATGCTTAAGATCACTACAGTATTCCCTTTCGGTCTGCTCATAAACTTAGCTATAAGTACCAACTATCAAAAGTTTACAGTCCATAATTAATCGTTAATTAAACGAAAAATGTGCACCATTTTAAAACGTACGAGTTCATTTTCTGTTCAAAACACTTAATTAAGTTCTCAGCGAGTTGTTAACGAACATAATAAACTAAAACTTTATTTGCGTTTCAAAGTAGTTTCGTCTTGCTTATCCCTTCGTCTCTTACTTTTTTTTAACACACGAGGCGATGGTAAGTGGCCATCCTGTCTGATAAAAAGTAACTTAGAAGTCGATTTTTGACGTGAAGTTAATTAAAATGTCATATTTTAAGTAGAAACCCTTGTTTAAGAGATTATGCACCAAGCTTCTCCCTTGATAAGATGATACGTTTGAGAGAAAAAAAAGGAATTTGATTTGAAAACTTGTTTTAGTCGTTAGATGCCGCGGTTGTGTTATAAAAACAGTAATTTTACATTTCTTGTCTAAACCTGGAACAGGATTTGAAAATAGAAGAGTTAGGTATTAACGATATTGAAGTTTATATCTGCCTCGCCAGAGTTGAGTCGGTATAAAAACAGATTTTAAAATCATAACAGAAAATTACATATAAACATTTTTTTTCAACAGGCTCCTTCGTCGGGTCATTCGTTTAAGAGGATATAATTCGGAGCGCGCTCCATACAAACGTACTATTGTGATATTTTAAATACTAACCAATTAAACACAATGAAATTTTTCAGAATCAATCCAAAAACAAATTTCTATGCTTGTATAGAGTCAGATTTTCGTTAAATGTATAGTTTTAAAGTTACAGTGCCTCAAAGATTTCCATACAAATCTTAAATTAATCCTAGCATTGTAACTGTATATTTTAACGAAATCTGACTCCATACAAGCATAGATATTTGTTTCAAGATTGTTTTAGCAAAATTTCATTGACTTTCATTTGTTAGTATTGAAAATATCACCATAGTACGTTTGTATGGAGCGCGCTCCGAATTATATCCCCTTAAATCATTTCGAACTAAATATTACGTTTGTTAAACCAGAAAAAAAGAAAAATACTGTTACAACGCGGATAATACTTGCGTAATATTACAATGGAACTGTTTGGGTTCAACAGAGGATCTTGCAAAATTGATACTGTATAAATTCGCTATAGATAATAAGTATTTTTATTGTATTTTTATTGGCAGTTTTACGTAAAATTCGTGCGGCCTTTTATAGCAATAACAAAACGCGATGTCGTTTCTTCGTTTTACGACAAAAAATATTTTGTAAACACGTTTTTGTATTTTTTTTAAGTATTTTGTTATTGTATTCCTTGTGACGTAAATGTGCGCCGGTAAGTACCTCGGATGCACGAATATTGGTTACGTTAATCAAAGAAAGACAAGGAATTTGAATAGTAAAACTATTTATTGATAAAAAGACATAATTTGTATGGAGCACAGTGTGCTTGGTCAAAATGGAAGAAAGAAGAGGGAGAGAGGGGAACAGGGTTGCCCAACTCAATAATTATACATTTTTTTAAATGTTTTTAACGGCTCTGTATACTAGTCCTTTTGAGCCATTCGTAATTTTTTTTCTTTATATTCTTTAATTTGATGTTGGGATGATAGATGACGATGAATCTGTGGTCGATTTCGTAAGCTCGCGCGTTGCCGCCAAAATGACCATTTACGAGTTAACTTGAACCAAAACTTATGTTCTGTTATCGTATTTAATTGAGATTCCTGTTACGTCGGTCGCTTTACGCAACTGTTTGGTACACAAACCGCACGAACGAAATTATGTCACAAATATCACTAAAACCAATTTTTTACGAATTTCTAATACGACGAAACACAGCAAGAGCAATGGCGCCAAGCAAACTCCATAGAAGAGGGAGAGAGGGGAACAGGGTTGCTCAACTCAATAATTATATTGACAGCCCAAGAATGTTGCCATTACATTATGTGTTTATTACCATAAAATGATTTATGTTCAATTATGGATTGAACAGTTACAATATTATCTCATTGTAACATTGCTTGAGTGAACAGAAGGGTTTTAAAATACTGTGGTTCTCGGTTTTAGATTAGACCACCCAATTTCTTTTCCGTGGTTTTTATAGGAGGCGACTATGGTATTAGATTTGTTTTGACAACAATTATTTTTATTTTTTTTTAAATTATGTCTGTGTTCAAGTTAGAAATACGAGTACACGCCAATTCATAAAACAATTTCCACTTAACATTTTTCGAACAAACATACAAAGTAGCATGTAAATAAAACATACTTCGAATAAGGAGTCACGACCGAGGCTGTGATATTAAAATATGCTTATTTTACAACTCCTGCGCATTGAGAAACTAAGGAGCGGTACTCAGATTGAGACTTTAGACCATAGTATGCGATGCAGTATGAAGCAAGAAGAGAAGAAGATCTTTTACGAAGTAAGATCAAACCTTTAATTCCTTTAATCAAAGACTATTCTCTCTGATACCGGAGAATATCTACAGGCCTAACCGGTCGAAAGTCATACAGTTTTGCGTAGCCAAGAAAATTATTCCTAGACCAAAAAAACTGCCAGGTAATCCTGTTTTTTAGGGTTTCGTAGTCAAACAAGGAACCCTTATACTTTCTTTCACTCTGTCTGTCTGTCCCGTAAAACAGAAAACAAAACTAAATAATCTACGCCCTATTTTTGACTTTGAGCGCAGATATCTCGAGACAGAAGCATTATAACGATTTAGTTTCTATGGTAGTTCTGTTCCATTAGACAAGACCTATCCAACGACACCACACTCTATTTAAAAAAACACTTTTTTCCAACCCCTCTTTCGTTGTATGGGTCGATAAAATTTGTTTTCTTCATAACTACTACATTTATGTTTTTGGGTTACTGTTGTCTGTCTTCATGCCAAATTTGGATTCAATAGGTGCAAAAATGAGCGAGTTATTGGGGCATACAGACAGACAGGCAGACAGGCAGAATGGACGAAAGTATAACGGTTCATTGTTTCACTAGAAAAGTAGACTACGGTTCGTCTAGTGAAACATTTATAACATAGCTTCGCTTGATTTTGCAACAATCCTAACTTATTCTATAGGGTGTTGTGAAGCAACCCGGTGCTCGTGTAATTTGTATCGGCTTGGTATTTATTTATTGGAAACTATCTTAGTATCGATAGGATTTCTGATTGTATCTCCGTCCAAAGGTTTCTAGTCTAATAACTAAAAGTTCACTTATATAAAACATAATTTCACGAGCGAATTCCCTCAATTTGCTGCGAATAACTCTATTTTTGGGATTGATGGGTGTTTTTATCAATGATGCCCCAGTAGACGTTAATAAGAAGGGGATGATTTAGACGATTATTCAATATGCCACTGCAGGGCAAAGGCCTCCTCTCACGAAAAAGGGTGAGAGGTAGTGGGCTATACTCCACCACGCGGGCCCAGTGCGTGTTAGTGGAGGCAAGTTAGTGGTCAACTTGCTGTCAGAGAGTTTTCAAGCCGCCTTAAGGGGATATAATTCGGAGCGCGCTCCATACAAACGTACTATGGTGATATTTTCAATACTAACCAATTAAACTCAATGAAATTTTTCAGAATCAATCTTAAAACAAATTTCTATGCTTGTATAGAGGTCAGATTTTCGTTAAAATGTATAGTTTTAAAGTTACAGTGCCTCAAAGATTTCCATACAAATCTTAAATTAATCCTAGCATTGAAACTGTATATTTAAAAAAAAATCTGACTTCATACAAGCATAGATATTTGTTTCAAGATTGTTTTAGCAAAATTTTATTGACCTTAATTGATTAGTATTGGAAATATCGCCATAGTACGTTTGTATGGAGCACGCTCCGAATTATATCCTCTTAATAGGCCTCTGACCTGGCTTAACGAATAGCTTTCAACTACAAGTTTTTTAACACTGCTAACTTAAACTTTCTTCCAAAATTCACTGGCTACTCCTGTAGTGTTTATCTTACAGCAAAAATGTGTAGTAAGTGCAGAAAATTTTATGTGGAATTGAGATGTCAGAAAAACACTGAAGTCCTTTCTACTCCCCTTCCTACCCCAGCTCACCAGGATATCATTCAAAGGAATCATCACTTTAGTCGATAAATGTCCACTGCTGGATATATGCCTACAGGACCGAGGATCGCCACAACGACCGGTTCTACACTGCCCTCAAAGAATTAACTTTCAAAGAAGTTCGGCGGACGGCCATGTAATTTGAAGCCCAGACTTAGAGGTCCCGTACAACAATGAAACTAAGCAATATGTGTAGAGTGAAATAAAAAAGTTTACTGGTTGTAACCTGTAGAAGTTCGAGGAAAGGAGTTTCTCCTTATGATACCTTTTGAATAAAGTGTGTGAACCTCATAATTTTTCTCATTAGATAGTCCACTCTATCTTCTATACATTCATAGGTTCTACGTATAAACGAATATTCACGATAACCGTATATAGTATAGTAATTGTATGAAACGAAATGAGTGACACTATCAGTTCATCAAAACCAAATACGTTCTTTTAACGACCAAAAAATACCTAGGTGATCATATTCGTTTGTTCATTTTTATTCGAAGAAAATATCTGTTATAGTTATGTTTTGCTACTGCTTTTTAGCTAACTTGTCCAATCTACTAGAAATTTTCACTTTTGAATCCAAACTTTTAGAGATGTGGATTTTTATTCCAAAAATATCCTTATTTTATCTGTTTAAAATAATTATGACATCCGACCAGTACGGCTTTTAGCTGTCGTAAAAATGATTGGGTCCAAATTCGCCATTGTTCTTTCAAAATTACGCTAACGATTTGCTCTTATTTATCTAATTTGCCGCACAAGAATAACCTACAAAGTTATAAACAGGTAGTTAATAACTAACAAGCAAAGTTAATAGAGTTTTAGAAATCGATAACCGATGAAATTTCTAGGGATTGTGGTCTAGGTATCTCCTTTATGACCTAGATCACTATGATTGCCCGCTTTCCCTGCTCGTTGGAGGTAATTTAATAGTTACATGTGGTCGGGTTAGGTTTAGGTCAATTTATAACTATATCATGGTACTTGCTAGTCGTTTAAACTCACGATCTTATTAAGAAGAAACTTTTTCCCTCAGTCAACTCGTACGACAGTTAAGGGAAGAAATATCAAATCAGGTTCTATTCTAAGCTAAACTTTAGATTTTTTTCGTGGTACTGTCTTCATTATCATCATCATCATCATCATGGTATTGTTTTTCTCAAAATTTCCTGCCTGTGTTTTGGATGATAATCGAAAATCCATAGGTAACTGTATCGTCTTTTCAATTTGATTACGGACCCCTAAAAACCTCAATTTTTACATTCAACACTTATCAGCATATTAAATCAGGTTGTCGTAGGATGCGCAGACGCATTCGCGCCGGCCACTAAGGCTGCATTATTTATGCATTAAAGGACGTCATTAAAATGACATCATTGCTATGGAACCGCTCTGAGTATGTGTACGTACCTACTGTTAGCTGGAAATCTTTCAAGTTGGCAACATTTTAAAAACAGAATTTTAGTCAATCAAAGCACATGTCGTCGCCCCCCTCAACCCCCTTGCCAGTTCCTAATTACAATTGTAATTGATAATCTTAGTAATTATTGTGATTTTACCAAAAAATACACCACACCGGCTCACCCCCCGTCACACTGGACAGAGTTTCGGTACTACTGGTGAAACGTGGATGTTCTGAGGTTTCAGAATATCTCTGACTACCCCCTCGGGGAATATAGTCGTGAGCATATACCTATACCTATACTAAAAAATATGAATATTTATAATATAGAATAGAATGCCGAAAAGGTAGGCCCCACAAGATGGACCGTCGACCTGGTGAAGACGGCGGGAACCCGTTGGATGAGGGTAGCGCAGGACCCGTCGTTGTGGCGATTCTTGGGAGAGGCCCGTCCAGCAGTATACGTCTATCAGTTAAGATGATGATAATGAATAGAATATGAAAGTTTTAAAGATTATTTATAAACTGCACTTTGATAATGATTGCCAACATAATTTTCTTTCGATAACAAAATGTGACAATAGTAGAAAGTGGAACACTATTCGCGCAACTGTGAAATTCACGCGGGAACGAGACGTCTATACTGACGGTTCTACTCTAATAACTCGTCACGCTGCGTACGCGCATCGTATGCAAAAGTTACAATTTACAATGTCACGTTGTTTTTCTATTAGAATTGTTATTTATATCGGTTTTCTAATATTTATGATTTCATTGTAAATTAAACACTATTGGAGCATAAATGATGCTTATGAAAATGGATGAAGTGAAAATGTGACAACGTGAACAGGAACTGATGAACATGGTTGGTAGTTGTAATTAGGCTTCTGACCATCTCGAATCGTGTTATGTACAAATATGTATGAAAGTATCTTGTATATGTCTGTCTTATAAACTATTGAAGTATACAAGGTCCTTCTACCCCCTCGGGGAATATAGTCGTGAGCATATACATACATACATACATACATACAAGGTCCTTCTTAATATGCTGACACCTTTTAAGGGGATGATCAGACCATTAAACTGAACAACTTTCTATATGGGACCAACGAATCTGCTGTACATTTGGCTAGAGTAGGTTTCCAGTTTTGTATGGAACTGATATTTTTTTCGCGATTTCGATGTTGGTGCCATAGACAAAGTTGGTCAGTTTGATGGTCTGATCATCCTCTTAAAAAAGTGTCAGCATATTAAGAAGGACCCTATAGACTAATACGATCTTAGAGTATGTAAAAGCAAGCTATGGAGCGCGACTAATCGAGTATGAACCGTGAGCACAGGTATTGACCACAAAATCTGTCAATTTCTCGTTCAATTAGTACCAAATTAAAACGCGTCCTGATTTTGTCAGCAAGAATATTTAATAGCAATATTCATCCATCTGTATTTTCGCATAAACGTCTGTCCATCATGGAAATTTTAAAGAAAATTGCGTTAATGAACAATAACTAGCGTTAATGAAGTGCGCGAAAATTTTCGCTCACGCTCGATGTAAAATGCAGTGACAGATGCGGTCGCTCTTCGATCTTCCTTTTCCTTTGACTAATTATTATAAGGACTAGCCTTGCGGTAGCATTTCCCCTCTGCCACGGTATAAGCACAATTGATCTTGTACATTTACATTCAATTTTACACCTTATCACTAATCGAGACAGCCTATAATTGCGAAATAATAACTTCGAACTTAGAACGTTTGGGGTTCACACGAGACTACTTTTCATGATTTTTAATATTCAAAATTAGAATCTAAAGTTACGGGGAATAAAATCCAAAGTTGCGGATTTCATGTTACCTCGCCCGCCGCAAAAAGTGGCAGAAATGTTTGTTAGTAGAATTACACGCGTAACCAGTCCACGTATAAATAGTCAAAGTCCTTTTCAGATAGCTTTCCACTATTATGTTTATATCGTTAATTTCATAAAATATTTCCATTTATTTATTTATTATTTATTTTAACTCTTTATTGTACACACGAAAATATATATGAAAACAGCATAATAGACAATTACAAAGGGCGAGCTTATCTCTAAAGAGATTTCTTACAGCAAACCGGAGATTTCTTACGGCATAGTGTGCACATTTAACTAATAAATCAGTATTGAACACTAATAAATACATATTAAATAAAGATACAGGTAAATACTAACATCATTTTAATAAACATTCTTTTTATCTTCCAGGTAAGCAATCAAGCATATACAACTGACCTTCGAAAATTATGGTAAGAAATAAAGTCCTCTAATTTCAACAGTAAATTCTATAACAAACCAAAAATAAAACTCAGCAATATAGAATTCTATGCGTGCGCTGCGCAGACGCAATGCGGAAGCTCAGCACGCACTTACCAATGACTGACATACTGAATGTACAAATAGTACAGTATGTATACGTTCTAAATATTTGTTAGTTCCGTTTATGCTGGTATTACAGTCCTTGCATTGAAGGTTAAAGCGTCTATTTTCCTTTGCCTTAACATTGCCGAAAGATATGACGAAACATCAACTTCAAAATGTTGTGATTTTTGGGACAGTCAAGAAAGAGAGACACATAGGTACGAAACTAATACAAATAGGACCATTCCCACACAAGTAAAGTTAAGTTAAGTTATAGTCTGTATCCCACTGTAGAGCAAAGATCTCACGAATAAGGGTAAGAGGGAGTGGGCTATACTCCACCACGCGGGCCCAGTGCGTGTTGGTGGAGGCAAGTTAGTGATAAACATGCTATCAGATAATTTTAAAGCCGCCTTAATAGGCCATATAAGTAAGGTCCCAAATTCAAATCGTGTTGGTTCCATTCCATCAGATTCAGAAGGGGGTGGACCAGAGAGTGCAACTGTTTTTGCATAAATAACATACATATTCTTACGCCTGTCTCCCGAGACAGGTAGAGACAACAGTAAAGCACTTGCTTCGATCCTGACTGTATCTTCTCGCTTCCTCGACATTCGTCAGTCTTTTCATGCCGATGAGCATTCATCGCACCTTACCAATTTGATCAGTGTGTGTACGTCTATAACTTAGACTCTAGGTCGTTCTCTACCAGCATTCCCATTTATGCTTACCTTATAAGTCGTGAATCTGCTCTCATATGTTCAATAGTGTCCTGTTCCTGTCTTCTTTAATCACACCTAAAGCAGTTCCCTGTTATCGAAATCGGCCACGACACCTCATGCATCCGTTCAAGTTAGAACACTATTCTGACTGTAGTCATTCCATGATGATGAATGATACGTCGTAAACATTGCATTGTCCAAGATACTACCAGCTAATAAGAGATCAATTCACATACTCATATGTTTGTATGTATGTACTTACGCAATCTACGGAAGGGCCCCGGATAAAAAAGATAGCAAACAAGAATAGCAGCTAATAAGCCTTTTTCAAACACGATCAAAGACTGCATCTGCCAGTAACCAGATCCCATTAAAGAACCAGGAAGTCGGTACACCCTCAATTACCACAAAGAAATGGAGTAGTGAGGTATCTGGTGATACACAGTGACTGCCCGTCACATCAGTCAGTCAGGATCGGCGAGTAAATGTCAAGCTTGGGACATTGGAGCTTATCGGATTATTGGGTTATTGTAGCTGACGCATAGGGTAGGTGTCAACATTGAGAGTTGTTGAGACAGATTTAAAATACTCTGACAGCTAGTTGATAGCTTGCGTCCACATTGGGAATATATGGTGGGCAGTGGCCCGTTCTAGAAAAGACAAGAGATAGATGAAATTAGAGATTAGACGATGGAAAATAATTTAGCGGTGACCGTTTAATCTGGAATGCAATTCAATTCGTCTCTTTCTTTTTTTGGTGTCACTAAATGGCACATGACAAGTGATTAAAAAGAAAGAAGATAAATCTTTCCTAAGAATTGATTAGGAATACTGGCTTAACGTTAGTTGAATCATTCTTAGCTATATGTACTCCCGACGACTTTCTTCAAGCCGAATTTGCGTCTCCAAGGGGGTTATGGATGATATAAGATGGTGTGGATCCACATAAGCATCATCATTGCGTTTGGTCTACTATGGACAGATTCTACTTTGGACATAATGTTCTACTTTGGACAGATTCTACTTTGGACATATTCTACTGTCGGTTCCTGATCTCTCCGCCCGTATGTCTTCTAAAGCAAGACGGCTGCGTCTGCACATAACACTAAATCGGCGCGAGTTTAGCGCGCGTGCGCGACACGCCCCGCGTTAATTGGTGTCGTCGCCGGCGCAGGAATGCTGCGGCTATTGTGGGTTTTTGAGTGCTTGGCTGGGGTGGATGGTTGGGAATGATTGAGTTGTGGGTTATTTTACTATTGTTTTCTTGAGTGGGTACTGAATGTATCCATCCTACCTTGGAGGTCTGAGTTTATAATATAAGGTGACTCTGAAATAATACACAATATTTTCAGGGGATAGCCAGACCATCAATCTACACAAGAATCTATTTTACTATCACCTTAATCACGAAGAAACAAATCAGCTGGTCCCATAAAAAATAACTTGACCAAATATACGGGACAGCTGATTTTTATTCGCGATGTCAATGTTAGTCCCGTAAAGAACGTAAAAAATTCTGTCATCATCACTATAAAATATTGTGTATTATTTTTTAGAAGGATCCTATGATGACACTAAAACAATCAAAATACAATGTTTCAGAACGACCTTATTTTTAGGAAATTGCGTTACGGTAGTTCTAACATATAAAACACAATTATTAAATGATTCTGTGATTTTCAATGAATGATTAATGATGAAATAATGTGTAAAGGGACAAAGACTAATTATATTCTTAATCTATTACAAAAGGATTACGAAGCTATAAATTATCTATACCAATTACGATAAAATTTTGTTATTTTGTTTCCAGCCTAACTATACACTTTACTATACAGGGTCCAATCCAACTTAATATGCTGACACATTTTTAAGGGGATGGTCAGACCATCAAACTGAACAACTTTCACATGGGACCAACATCGAAATCGCAAAAAAAACAGCTGTCCCATACATTTGGCTCAAGTATGTTTGCAGTTTTGTATGGAGCAGTTGATTTTTTTTTTTGCGATTTCGATGTTGGTCCCATGGAAAAAGTTGTTCAGTTTAATGGTCTGATCATCCCCTTAAAAAAGTGTCAGCATATTAAGAAGGACCCTGAATACTTTAAAAATTAAATAATTACGTACTATGTTTAGCTAGACTCGAAAATTAATTATTCACTAATTGATTAGGTACAAAGCTATAAAATATCTACCAATGGCACTACAATTTAATTATTTTCTTTATAAAATTAATTATCAACATTTCACTTTTACACTAAGATAATTACCATCGTCATATCAAAAGAACAATTTTCACTTTTATATAAAAGTGTAATTAACGGAGATAGTTACGTCATAACAATCACTAGAGGTCGCTGTCCTCACTAATTAATTGTAATTTTATGTGTTGATTAAAAAACGGAAAGAAACGGGTTTTGGAATGTTGATTGAAGATTTTAGACATTGATGGGGAATGAAAGAACTAGTATGTTCTATTCCTATGTCATTTCTATAAAAAAATAACCTGAAAATACGAACAACTATTGGTTTTTAGCAGTTTTCTTTTTTTTTAAACACACATCACATTAACTCTACCCCTGCGATATCCCTCTTGCTTCCCCCTTCGCATCAGTACCAACTTAAGAGAAGTTTATTCTGAATGCGTAAATGCGCGCTGCATACAAACGAAGTCTGGTGATATTTTCAATACTAACCAATTAATGTTAATGACATTGACATTGTTTTTGACATTTTTCAAAAACAATCTTGAAACTAATCTTTATGTTTGTATGAAGTCAGATTTTCGTTAAAATATACAGTTTTAGTGCTAGGATTAATTTAAGATTTGAATGGAAATCTTTGAGGCACTGTAACTTTAAAACTATACATTAAAATTAGAGATTAGTTTCTAGATTGTTTCTGAAAAATTTCATTGACTTTAATTGGTTAGTATTGAAAATATCACCAGACTTCGTTTGTATGGAGCGCGCTTTGTACTGAGCGCCGATACAAAGTCTTCGACGCCAGGTGTACAGTTTGATGGTCTGACGCAACCCCTAAGATATATAACGCATTTAACACCCTGTATATTGAATCAAGCTCTTAAATTATAATAAGAGTACTTTTGAATCTTATACTGAGCCAAACCTCAAAATATTGACAGATGTCGGTTAACGGTTATATAACAGTTAACGTTCAGTAAAACAAAGTGCTAAGTGCAGTCAATTAGTACTTAAACATAACATAAAAACTTATATTTGCAACGAAAATTTTTTGGTAAACATACACGGCCCTTGTTTTAAATATTGGATATTTGTTTTTGGAGCTTCTTTTTGTAATAACGGAAGATTTTTTTTGGCTTTCATGTTAAGTAATCAAACATGTTTCGTGAGTCTTTCGTCAGACGCATAAAAACAGTTTTTCGTCGTTGATTCTGCAATATGTCACATGTCAAATAAAATCATTCGTTTTTAATCGCAACATATCCGATTTCCGTAGGCTTACCATGAGATTTCACTGCACTTTACTACTTTACTAGTCACGTCACAAATTTTCTTTGACTATTTATACATATGTGTACTGGTTACGCGTGTAATTCTACTAACAAATATTTCTGCCACTTTTTGCGGGGGGTGATAACTTTAGATTCTAATTTTGAATGTTAAAAATCATGAAAAGTAGTCTCGTGTGAACCCCAAACGTTCTAAATTCGAAGTTATTATTTCGCAATTATAGGCTGTCTCGATTAGTGATAAGGTGTAAAATTGAATGTAAATGCACAAGATCAATTGTGCTTATACCGTGGCAGAGGGGAAATGCTACCGCAAGGCTGGTCCTTATAATAATTAGTCAAAGCAAATTTTGTATGGCAGAAATTAGTACTCAACGTAACCACTAGGAGCGCTGTACGAAATTCAATACAAAATTGGTGACGTAACTACAGTAGTAAAGTACAGTGAAAACTCATGGTAGCTTTGACTAATTATTATAAGGACTAGCCTTGCGGTAGCGTTTCCCCTCTGCCACAGTATAAGCACAATTGATCTTGTGCATTTACATTCAATTTTACACCTAATCACTAAACGAAACAGCCTATAATTGCGAAATAATAACTTCGAACTTAGAACGTTTGGGGTTCACACGAGACTATTTTTCATGATTTTTAACATTCAAAATTAGAATCTAAAGTTATGGGGAATAAAATCCAAAGTTGCGGATTTCATGTTACCTCGCCCCCCGCAAAAAGTGGCAGAAATGTTTGTTAGTAAAATTACACGCGTAACCAGTCCACATATAAATAGTCAAAGCATGGTAGCTACTAGCTTGTGGCAAATTGTCACATGTCTTCTACTTAAGCGCGTTAATGATATGCATAAAATTGCAATTTGTTATTTGTCAAATCGGTCAGCTGTGGTGCCTGTGGATACAATGTTTTACCTTCTTCCTGAAAAATTTTCCCCGTCCGAAATATGACTAATTGAAGTATCAACGACGTTTTGTAATTTATCTTCTTTTCACCCTTATTCGTGAAAGACTTGTCCTACAGTGGATTCCTACAGGTCTATGATGGTCGAGTTGGTGATCAAAACGATATGAGGTGAGACAGACCATCAAACTGAACAACTTTCTCTATGAGTCACGTTGCAGGGTTTGCCCCGAACACTTGTCTTTCGCGTGGTGTTCGCTGCCACGAGCGTCCGCAATCCTTCTCAGTTGTGTTCATACTCAAAAACATTCCTCGAGATTGGATAGATATTCCCTCAAACCATTTGACACTGGTGGAAATGCGGTGCTAACGCACAAGCTAGAAGTCCATTAATTATAAATAAATAAAAAACTTTATCTATGGGACTTCAACATTGAAATCGCGAAAAAAGAATGAATGAATAAATTAGTACATTACGATACGAGTGACCTAAGTTGCCCATTATTGCACGGCGTGAAGTTAGCGCCCGAGCGCAGCGAGGGTGCTAAACGCCGTGCAATAATAGGCAAGTTTGGTCGCGAGTATCGTATACTATTTTATAGCACAAGTGACCTAAACCCGCCCCGGACGCAGCCCCCCCCGAGGGATCAGATTGCTATTTTAAAAGAAACATTGAAATGATTTTTTGATACCGAAAATGAAAATGAAATAGTACATTACGATACGAGTGACCTAAGTTGCCCATTATTGCACGGCGTGAAGTTAGCGCCCGAGCGCAGCGAGGGTGCTAAACGCCGTGCATTAATAGGCAAGTTTGGTCGCGAGTATCGTATACTATTTTATAGCACAAGTGACCTAAACCCGCCCCGGACGTATGCAAGAGGGGGGGGGGGGGGGCAGCAGGGGGTTTCGGGGGGGGGGCGCAGCCCCCCCCGAGGATTTTAAAAGAAACATTGAAATGATTTTGATTTCGAATTGAATTATTGAAAAAAAACATTGAAACCAGTCATTGGATCATCAAACATTGAAATCATTGAAACAGTTCTTGCAGGAGAATCGCTAACCTATCCCCTTGTAATTTGTTTCCTGTGCATTTCCAAGCTTCAAACGACATTTCAAAGGGTTTTGTTTCTTTTTTTTTACATATGTGAAGGTAGTCGATTCATTTACGCACCGTGCAGAAATAGACAACTTAGGTCCCGGAAAAGCGTGCGTAAAGTGCGGGTTTAGGTCACACTGTGCTATAAATTAAATTAAATACACTAGCGAAAAAAGATCAGCGCCCGCGGCATGGTACCTCGATAAACGTTTTATCGCGCCTGCTAACTCATTCGTTCGAGCTTAAACAGAAAGGGAGCTAGGGCGCTATAGCGCTTTATCGCGCCATCATGCCGTGGGTACAGCTGTTCCCTACAAGACTGTAGGTAAACCTACTAGATTCAAATTTATGAAAGAGCAGATATTTTTTTTGCTATTTCGATGTTGGTCCGGTGGGGAAAGTATAATTTTATGTGAATAGCCATAGTAACAAATGACCATATAAAACATATGTCATAGTTAGTTGTTCAGTTTGATAGTCTAATCAAAGAAAGTCAAATCAGCAGTAGAAAGATGCATATCTCCATACTAATTTTGACATTTTCAACTGCTGAGTTCAACGTACCTATGAGTTTCATAAATCGCACTCCTGTATATTTTGTGGTTGTAGCAAAGTATATTTCTACCCCAAATAGGAACGTCGACGAAAGTCCATGGAAGTATTTTAATCGAAGAAAATATCTTAGACTAAAATCGCAGTGAAATTTTATGGAATCAGCAAGTACAAATTTACAGCAAATGCTTACAAACATACTTTCTCTAACTAAAACCCATTCCCTAAGTAATTAACTAAATAACAGACGCACTTGATGATTTCCCGTAGAAACTAATACGGCTACAGTTTTCTCATTTTCACTAACTTCCTTTATAAGTGGTTGGATAGAGACAGCGAAAGCGCAGGATGTCACTTGTTAGACTACTGATTGTTTAGGGTTTAATTAGGTTTTACACTTACCTAAGAATTGGTTTCTCATTTTCTACGACATCAAGTGGATGAAAGTTTGATTCTGTTGTATAAAGGTAATACCTACATATTAAAGTATCGTCAGCATTTTATGAAGGACCCTGTATATTACTATATCATACAAAACTATTATACATGGTGTAAGTAAAAGTATCATTAACTTTTTTAACATACTCTACCCATGAAACTGAACAACTTTTACTATATGGGAGCAAATCTAGCAGAACAAAAAAAAATCTACTGTCTCATACATTTTAGTCGAGTAGGCACTTCAGTTTAGTATAGAACAGCAGATTTTTTTTGTGCTGACAGTTTGCTCCCATAGTAAAAGTTGTTCAGTTTGATAGGTAGAGTATGTGGTTTAAAGGTTAATAATACTTTTCCTTACACTCTGTATTACTATATCATATACAAATATTGTATACCATCAAAATAACAAAACCTTTACGCAGGTAAAGGTTAAACCTCTGTCTTCCCCGCAATACAACAATTAATTATAATTTTCACATTATTTAACCTTCGGCACCCGGACAATCAAACAATCAACTTACCTCCAGCTCTTCCGATCCGTCACATCTCAAACAAGCCGACAAACCGCTAATCATCCCGTCAAACAGAAAATTTCTCTATTAAGTAATAACATCGAAGCCTGTTTGACTTTCGTCGTTGTGCAACCAACCGGTATTGTAATAAATATTATTACATTCTGTCACCGAATGGTTAGAACTGTTTGTGTTTAACTAGATCTATTCTAATACTATTAAACGAGCAAGATTTGTTCGTATATGCATACAGGGTGTATCAAAACACAACACTCTGGTAATATTTAAAGTTTTAGACCTTCATACTGAACAACTTTCACTATGAAGCCAACTTCCAACTGTAGTAGTTTTTCGCTATTTCAAAGCTACTTTTATAAAGTTGTTCAGTTTGACGGTCCAACACTCAGTTGCAGATACGCTCATCAAAGTTAATCCTCCATTAAATCTCTTGCTGTCACTTTTTCTGCAACTGAGTGTCTATCACTTTTGAGGACGTCCATTAATTACGTGAGGCGATTTTTCAACCATGGTGAGATGTCGTGAGATTCGGCTCGCCCCAAATCTCACGTGAGATTTTTCAAAGAGATGTGTAAGGATCGTAGTAGTTGGCGCACCCTGATCTCTGCCTACCCCACTGGGAAAGAGGCGTGACGTTTTAGATAGATAGAGATACATGTATTAGCAGTTAACACATTAATAGGATATCTATTTTCGTGGTATTAGTTCTAGCAAAGTTTCTGGCCACGCCAGCCAGGCTTGCCTGTCGTGAATTTGTATGTAAAGATCCTACTCTAAACGCACCAAAAGAAAATTTTTGTTTCTATACAATTGACTCGTAATTTTTATAATTTAGAATGTTATTATTTCACAAAACCAACATCCAGTCAACGTGAATAAGAATTTGAACCTATGACCCTACTGTCGGATTCCCACCTGTTCAACACAGTCGTTGGCGTATTGCATAACTTTATACACTTACTATAAATTCGTTTTCATCTTATGTTAGATTGTATTAGATAGAACCAACGAGAAGAAGCCGCATGTTTACAGAACTAATAGTCTAAACTTGATAGACATGTAACTCTTAAATAATAATTTTATTTAGTTTTCATGCAAATTCAAAACCAAACGAGGCCAAGAATATGCCGGAAAATGGGCCTGACGTTACAGACTTCAATAATAAATGTCATGAATTGTTAGAAAAATATGTACAATAGAAAACGGGATAACTGTCTTAAAACATTGTGAGGTTAAACAAAACAACACTACAAATTACTAAAAATATTATTCATTGGAGAGATTATTTTCAGTTTTGTAACATTTGACAGACAGAATATGCTAACAACGAGATTTTTAACAATGAGGGAATTACAATGCTGAACAATGTAGAGTGGACTCACTATACTAGCCACACTACACGGCGCGGAAAGTAAACACCCGTTTTCATCTTCCTCTTTTGGTTAGATCTAAGACATAATTTTCTATGGAATCCGGTTTTAAACATAGATTTGTAATTAATTTACTAAGAAACGTAAAATACTTTCTGTTTAGTCATTAGGTTTAATTTCCTTTAATATATTTAAGACTAGCTGTTCCTTCTACGCATATGCAAACCTTTAAAATACGTACACACGGCGACACATCAAGCTACGTAAAACCAAAATAAGCTGGCCGCGTGACGTTATCCGTTATGCAACATCCGTGCGGCCAGCTTATGTTGGTTTTGTGTAGCTTGATGTGTCGCCGTGTGTACCTACTGACCGATAATTAAAGACTTATTAAAAACATTTAACTCTCGTATCTTTTGCGTGTTCCATTGGGGTCGGCAGAGATAATAGACCGCTACGATTCTGACACACCCCCTTTGCTTCTTCCTCAGTCATAAGTCGTTTCATACATTCTTGACGGTTTCGGGTACATTTGATCTGGTCCTTCTTAAGTACGCTGTCAATTTGGTCCACATACACACGTCTAGGGCGAAGCCTTTTTGACTGTTCCACTCACACCACGTGACATTAGAGGCATCCCGAGCTCGCTGGACTTTAGCCACGGTTTTTACAGAAGAGACGTGCGGCCGAGGCAGATAATCTAAGTAACATAATATAAACCTTATAGTACGTAGCATAGCGTCGTTTCTGTCGTAAAGGAGAATCGCGCCCGCGCCTCCAGGTGACGTGATTCGTAATTCTCCAAACGACGCTATGCTGCGTACTATAAGGTTTATAATTGTGTTACTTAGATTATCCGCCACCGCCACACGTCTCTTCTGTATAAACCGTGGCTTAGAATTAATTGTCTAGGGTTGTTGTGGTTGTCGCTGTTGATGCTGTTTTACAGGAGTTGCAGTGGGTAAGGAATGTGTTGTGTAGAAAAACATGTTAAACAATGTGAATAATTTCACATATTACTGATCATCGACCATCGAGAGATGACTAGACCATCTTAACTAAACGACCTTCACTATGGGACCAACATTAAAAAGCGAAAAAACAAAATCTACTGTTCCATACTAACTACCAACCCAACCTGCAACCTACTCGACCAGATTTTTTTTTTGCGATATCGATTTTTGTCCCATAGAGAAAGTGGTTCAGTTTGATGGTCTGATCATCCTCTTAAAAACCGTCAGCATATCCGTCCGTCCATATATGGATAAGGTAAATAAATAAACACAATGCACATTACCTCTCTCTTGTCTTTCCAAATTACTTATTTACAGATCAAATACTTACTCTTTTTATTATAAGTATAATAAGTATTAAGTAGTGATCGACAATCGATAACGATTTATATGCATAGATTGCATGTGAACAAGTCTTTTTTTTTGACTTGCGCACACGCAATAGTGAAATGGAAAGTCAAATCGCCGGATGTGCGTGTGGACTTTCCAATAGAGATCTAAGTATCTTTATGTATAAAATACTAGTATCCGAAACATATCCCACTGCTGGGCAAAGGCCTACCGCTTCATTCTCCATGCGTGTTAGGTTTTCATCGTTATGGATCTCAAGGTTAAGGGTATATTACTGTTGGCGCGCTCCATACAAACGAAGTCCGGTGATATTTTCAATACTAACTGATTCAACTCAATGAAATTTTGCTGAAACAATCTAGAAACAAATCTCTATGCTTGTATCGTGTCAGATTTTCCTTAAAATGTACAGTTTTAAAGTTACAGTGCCTCAAAGATTTCCATACAAATCTTAAATTAATCCTAGCATTGAAACTGTACATTTTAACGAAAATCAGACACGATACAAGCATAGAGATTTGTTTCTAGATTTTTTCTGCAAAATTTCATTGAGTTTAATTGGTTAGTATTGAAAATATCACAAAACTTCGTTTGTATGCAGCGCGCATTTACGTATTCGGAATAAACTTCTTTTAAGGCAAGGTACTAGTATTTATTCTGTGGTTGGGGTACGATGGGGCTGCCATAGGGTCAAAAGCCCCCACTTAAAAAAACTGTCTTGAGCCAGCTCCAATTTTTATGGGTTACATAACATAGTAACCCCTACTATTATTTCGTCTAAATATTTGAATTGTTAGATAACCCTACGCGTCAAAAATATGTCCATACTTTTGACGTGTTTATGTCCAAGCAATTTTTATGTTAAACAATGTATCTACACTAATATTATAAAGAGGAAAGATTTGTACCTATTTTTGTATGTTTGTATGTTTGTAATGAATAGGCTCAAAAAGTACTGGGCCGATTTAAAAAATTCTTTCACCAATAGAATGCTACATTCTTCCAATTTGACATAGGCTACATTTCATTTTGAAAAAAATTAGGGATCCTTGGTAAAATTTGAACAATGTAACCGAAGGTGTAGAAAAATGAGTCTTAAAATGTCTACCCCGTGCGAAGCCGGGACGGGCTGCTAGTCTAACTATAAAATGATACACGAATGAAATTAGCGTAAACGTATTTTGAGCAAACACGAACCTTGTACTTGTGACAAAAAGCTAACCCCATACATTTGCGTCCACGCATCGACCAGCCACGCGGCTTTCACGAGTCTGTATCCAGCTGATTAAACATAGAAAACATTAATTATAACTTAATCTAACATTCAAACGTATAAAATCTTTCTACTTGGTCATAATTAAATAGCGAATTCTCGAGTTAAGCGCAATGACAGATAATTTATTTATCGTCGCCGCCGGCGATCATAATCGGTGAGACGCTTCCGCTGCGCCCGCGCAGCCCTGCGCAGCCGGCCACCTGCGCACTGCGGCTATAGATACCAGATACTCGATGATTAAGAAAATCTGATATTTCATAGAAGAAAAAAATCGTTTTATCTGAAAATTATTTTTGAAATAGTAGATTAATATTACATTAGTCTGAGACATCTAAGTCCTAGATAATAATCAAGAAATGTAATAGCAACTTTGTATTGAATTCGAACAAGAACACTTTCACTGTTCGAATTCAATACAAAGTTGCTAACTAACACACACATACATAAACTCACAACCGTAATCCCTTTCGGGGTGGTCAGAATCATATAGCTGTTAAGTTTCAGGATGGAATGACATGTGAAGTGGGGAGACTTTCGCCCACATAAACACTGCATAAGACACCTTTAATCCTTTAAAACACCATAGTCGTAATCATACTAAATGCAAAGTCCTCGTCTCTGCCTACCCCACTAAAAAAGAGACGAGATCTTATAAATATTGTATTTTCCAAAAAGTCCGAAGATATCCTGAAAATTTCCGAACATCTGGTGACCCTACTCAGCGAAAGTATCGTATTTGTCAACAAGACGCTTATAAACGTAGACAAACTCAGTGGCGTAGCTAGGGGGGCAAGGGCCCTGGTGCATAGGGAGAGAATCGGGCCCTCCTCCCCTCTTTCCGCGTAGTTTGAACTTATATCGGCCTTCAAAATTATTGATAGGGAATAAGAATAGGAAACAGTGGGTTGAATCATCCCTAGTAGGCTAAATCGATACGTCGTCTCTATCAAAATCTTCATGAGTTCAATGGAAGAAAAAGGGAGTAAATAAGCAACGACGCAGATGACAATATAGAATATTTATTTAGAGAATAAACGATTTTTAAGAGAGTTCCCCGTCCAATTTACAATCTCTTGCGCGCTTTAATTTTTGCGAATTCATCAATAATTTCACTCAAATCCAAGTTTGATGCCGCCTCATTTTCTATCGCAATTAACGACAAATGTCGGAGGCGATCTTGTCGAATGCTGTTTCTTAGAGAATTTTTTATAATCTTCAGTTTACTGAAAGATCTTTCTGCTGCCGCGGAAGTAACAGGAATTGTGTGAAACAGTAGCATCGCGGTATACACTTCCGTAAGGTCACATACGAGCACGCCAAATTTCGTTATAATTTCTTTGCAAAGCTGGCGAATAGACCACGTCTCCGTCAATTGAGGGAGGATCAGATGATCTAGCTTGGGCAATTTTTTTTTACTTTCTTCTCTTTCTTGACTTATAGTTTCTATAGTAGCTCGTTTGTCAATTTGAACTTGAGTTTAGAAAAACGTTGGTTATGATGGATGGATGTGCGGAATAGAAATCATAGCATTAGTGGTGATACTTGATGAAATAAGGCTGGTAGTAGGAAATTACGAATTACAACAGTCAGCGACACACCTAGCATCAACTACTGTAGTACGTCCCAGACCCCAGAAAGTTGAAAACGTCGCCACAAATATCATAAATAAGAACTGATGCAAGGCAAGAGCGAATGAAAACTTCATTAAAAAGTTAATGGGCGGAATTGGTGAATTGATCTCACGACCGTCAAGCACGTGAGCTGATCCAATGTGCTACGGGCGTTCTCATCCAAACTACCATATACGAGTAACTGAAATAACGATAACAAACAAACAAACAGCACAAGCTTATCGAGGACGCTTGGCGCATGTGTTGAAAATGTTAAATAAGGAGTTTTATCATTGGTGATGTTGATTTGAATAAAAAAAAATAGAAATTGAAAAAAAAAAAGAAAATCTTGTGAGCAGGCTCGAGACTCGAGGCTCGAGCCTGTTCACAAATTTTTATTTTTTCCATTTTTTGAATTTTTAAAATTTTTCATTTTTTTTTTCAAAGCTGAGGCTAGAGGGCCCCCTGAGCTCCGGGGCCCTGGTGCACTGCACCACCTGGCCCTATGATAGCTACGCCACTGGACAAACTACTTTTAGGTTTATATTATGCTAATAAATTTGGTTAAAACACGCTATTATCGTTTAGAAATCAAGTATGTCTGTAAAACCCTTGTAGGTTTTACAGACATACTTGATTTCTAAACGATTTCTTCTGTCTCGCTTTATGCTTCTTATAATAAGTGCGATAGACAATAGAATCGTAGTGTTTAGTTTGTAATGTATATAATTATTATGTTTGCTTTCAAATATGTTTAAATATCTAGAAGATTATAATAAACTATTACTCTTTTTATTTACTTTCGGGCTATTCGCCCAGTTTTTGTAAAAAGTGCATGTAATATGTACATGCATGCACAATGCATGTAATTTGTATGCCGAAAAGTTTAACATGATAAAACTTTCATCTACTGTAATGTTAATGTAGGAGGAGGAGGTGATCTGTCGCTGATGTGTCGGTCATCAGGATTGTCTCTTGGTAAGGGATCCTTAGGGGCCGATACTCGGTAACAAGATAATCTTATTGGTTTACAAACACGATCACAGGGTTTAGCTAAGTTAATGTCTAGTAATGCACCTGTTGATAGGGTTGATTTGTAAAATAGGTACGTGAACTGACAGGTTCGATATGCAGGAGAGAGTCCTTGGTTAGGGCTCGATTAGCACTGCCGGCCACTCTGGACTCAATTCAATTCAATTTTTGTTTAGTGGCATCCGATGTGTTATCACAATTCAGCCAATGTCTCGTTATGTGGATAGTATATGAAGGAAAATTATCAGTAGTATTTATTAAGTCTAGAGTGGCAGTTTTGCCAATGTAAGTAGTTTATAATCTCAAGTGATTGTTTTAAGGTTAAAGCACAAAAGAGTTCACAAAATGGTGGAGCCACGTGCCAATCCCAACGCGCCGATACGCACGCGTCCGTACTCCGCCAGAATTGCAGCGCGACTCCACTCTGGACTCCCAAGCATCCCGACTCTGCCCACGTGACATTTGACATAATTACCTCACGGCGTTCACTATACTAATTACTAAGTTGATACTTATTCTAACAACGATAGGGCTCTCTATCGCTTGCCACGACATATGAATAAAACTTGATAAACGTTTATCCGGAATCAATCAAACAACAAATCAATTATACAAATTACTTATAACTTGTTGACTGCACAAAATTTCATATGAATCATTTTTGTTCACAGGTAAATATTGTTCTACATTCAGGAAAAGAAAAGCGAAAACTATTAAGTAAGTCTCAGCTTATTTAGTCTTACTCTACGCAAAGAAAAACGTCAGGTGTTGACTCCTTATTCATTTATAAAATACGAATGACTTAAGTTTTTTGTCGAATAATTAGAGAATTCAATCTTAGGAATACCACAGTAAGGCCTTTATTGTGGTATTACACCCTTTAGATGTGCAAACGATGGTAGGCTTTTCTCAAGGCCGAATCGACGATCTAAAAATTTACTGAAAGCCTGATCTCAGGCAATAACACTGAAAGAAATATTTTGCTAAATAATTGCGTAAGTTTAGTGACTTGCGAAATATATACATTTTGTAGCATTATAATCAAAATTTGTTCACAAGTCACTAACACTTCAGTTTGGTTGTATTCAAAAAACTTTTTTTTTTCATTGAAAGAACGCGAGTTATTTGGTCTTAAGAGAGATTTAAAGGGTGCAGCATTATTTAGGATACCACATATTTTTTTAGTCCGGAATTACAGTCTTATAAATGTATGTATAAGAATACATGTTTTTCGCAATGTAACATCCCGGGATCCCAGTATGGAGTTAAGTGAAACCCGGGATCTACGACCAGTCCCGAGATCACACTCTCTAACATGTAATCAATTAATAAGAAACTAGTGCGAAATCTTAACTTTTTTATTGCTACAAACTTGGAGTGAAATTAAAGTTGTCTGGAAAAATTATGGCATGATCAGTGCAAGTGTCGGTTTTCCACTTACTCTCGACAGTTAGTTATTTAATTAACTCTTTTATAGACTGTGGGATCGCTAAAGAGTTTAACATAACATGAACAACATTAAAAAAGTCACAACCGTAATTCTAAAACGCGTAATACTTTCTACTGTAGCATTTGCTCAAGACTATATTCCCCGGGAGGGTAATCAGAGATATTCTGAAACCTCAGAACATCCACGTTTTACCAGTAGTACCGAAACTCTATCCAGTGTGACGGAGAGTGACCCCGTCGCCACTTGTAATGGACAGTAGGTACAATACATGCCTCGAAATTGAAACATGCAGGTTTCCTCACGATGTTTTCCTTCACCGAAAAGCCTGTGGTGTTACAAATCGTGCATACAGGTACAAGTCGGCCTGGACGGGGATCGAACCATCGCCTCCTGCTCGGCAGGCAGGGTTACTCGCCCTTGGGGAATATAGTCGTGAGCATATGCTATGCTATTCTAACTTCAAAATCTCAATAACTTATGCGTCATACATCTAATACTCGTAATAACACTTAAGTATAACGACTTAAGTTTCACTTTTCATAGGCGTCACGCCTTTCTTCTAAATAAGTACAAAAAGTCACACTTTGAGTATTAACATTTGGTCATTTTCAAATAATTTTGTGAGTCACCATGGGTAGGTTGAGTATGTGTTTAACTTTCTTTTGTAGACAACTGATAGTGCCGTGTGGTCACTCGCTTAGTAGGTATAGTATAAAGGGTCCAACATAATATGCTGACAGTTTTTAAGAGGATGTTCAGACCATCAAACTGATCAACTTTCTCTATGAGACCAACATAGAATTCGCAAAAAAATATCAGCTGTCCCATAGATTTTGCTCAAGCAGGTTTGCACTTAGTAGACTAAACCCAAACACACAAGCTGAATAGTAGCTGTATACTGGAGCAAAAGCTGGTCAGAGGAAGTGAACGTTCTTCTAACAAATCCTTCCTGATCCATCAAGCCCTTATAATACCAGACACAAGACATAAACAATTGTTATCGCGGCATGTTCTACCAGTGTCTAAAAATAAAAAAGATAGCCAAAAATTTTCAAACATTTTCATTCAAAACCAGGAATTTATTTACGTCTGTCATGGTTGTATATACAGGGTGTAAGTTACAGCCTAGCAATTACTGAAACGGTGAACTTAGACTATTAAACTTTGTATCTGACAGTTAATTTTTTTTCGCGTTTCCTGAGGGAGGCTCTATAGTGAAAGTTGTTCAGATTCAAGGTCTCAGTTCACCATTTCAGTATTTGCTAGGCTGTTACTTACACCCTGCATAAATGTGCTCGATCTCTTAGTTTTGTTTGACAGTAACAGGTATACAACGTGTTAATGAATTAAAGCAAACCTAGAAAGTAGTTTGTTTAGAATCGAGAGCAAAATCAAATTATTATGGTTTCAACATAGGTAATTTTTTTCAAAATATTAAATGATTTGTTTGTAAAATTTAAAATTTACTGAACTCTATCTCAACCCTCCGCTCGGGCACTCTCACCTTACTTACTACTAAAACAAGATTCTTAATATGTATTCATGAGCACGCTAGCGGTTTCATTCATTGCTGAAATGATAACAAATCATTTTTGCCTCAAAACTTAAAATGTGAATAACTTTAAAATTTAACTATAAAAATAATGAAATTATTGTTTCAATCTAATTATTTTGTTATAAATCAGTTGGGGTGTATGAGGTTTTGCGCTTATTCATTAACACGTTGTATAACGCGTCATCTGTTGAATACGTAGAATGCATATTGCGTGTTACGGAGTTACTGGCAAAAGCTTGTCATTTATAAACATTACCAATCCTGAAATAATTACAGCCTGCATAGATCCTGTTTTTACCATAAATGCCAAAGTAAAAACAGTTTTCCAATTAATAATGCATAAGGTTGTAATTACATTGAATCTAGTTACAAACGAGATAAAATTTCCCTTTTTTTCCTCCACACTTTTACCTAGGTGACTAACCTATCCAATACGTAGATGGATTTGTGAAAATGGGTATAAAAATGTACTCTTGCGCAGACCACTTTCGATCTCGAACGGGTTTCCGTCGCAATTATGTGTTGTGTTGTGGCCACTTGACGGAATTGAGAGTTTTGATAAAAGCCTATGATTTTGAAAATGAACGGTTTAGGTATGGAGTAAGAGACAATTTATGTAAAGTGACTCTTATTTTCTAGGTTTAAAGTAGAAATTGTTTACAATGTGTTAGAAAATTATCGTGAAATCTGGAAACCTTTTCAGCTCTTCTGATTTATAAAAGGAAGCTTCCAAATATAAGTGTTACAAAAGTAAAAATAAACATTTAAAACTTTTAAAGGGGTTGTTTAGACCATCAAACTGAACAACTTTCACTATAGAACCAACATCTAAATCACGAAAAAATCAGCTGTCCCATACACTTAGCTCGAGTAGATTTGTGCGATTTCGATATTGGTCCCATAGTGAAAGTTGTTCAGTTTGGTGATCTAAACTAACTACCCACTTAAATGTTTATTTGTAGTTTTGTAACACCTTGTAGAGGGTGAATTTGAAGTCATTTGCATCTTTTTAACTAAAGCTGAGTACGCACAGTCATCCAAGACTGTACTACTTTGACTATGGGAACAAACCTGATCTCGCACTCAAAAAATCTGCTTTACAGTATGGAACAGCAGCGATTTTTTTGCGATTTCAAAAGTTGTTCAGTTTGATGTGTAGTCTTAGTATAAAAGGATGCTAATGAGTTCAAATTCCGGTAGTTATGAATAGAAAAATTATCGAAATAAAGGTTTTTATGTAGAATTCTTTTTATGTACATTTTATAAAGGTTTTATACATTGTATAAAGATTTTATACATTGTTTTAAGGTTTTATACATAGTGTAAAGGTTTTATACAATGTACAACGCTCTAAGTCGTACGCCGTATTTTTGAAAATAAATCAAAATGTCGATCAAAGAATATGCCACCGAATTTTTATACTCAGATTCATTTATTTGTCAAAATTTACCCCTTTTTAGGTTTTTCAATCCCTTTCTCGATTTTTTTTCAATCTTCGAAAGTTACTTCTCGAAAACGTCACCAACTACAACTTTCGCGCACTTTTGTTTTTGATCACGAGCGGATCTAGCCTTTTATCTTTCAGATGTATCTTAATTTATTTCGATGTAATCTAATTGACCACAGATTATGCGTGACGCGGTCCTAATTGCCGTGACGATTACGCTAAATACATACAATGGAAATGTCATTCATTCTGGACATGTCTATTTTTACTTTTTTTAAGAACACACGCAGCGTTCGTTCCTTTAGATTTCGTCGGTGGTTTCCAAGAAGTGAGCAGAAGTAGATTTACAACGTGTTAATGAATAAGCGCAAAACCTCATACACCCCAACTGGTTTATAACAAAATAATTAGATTGAAACAATAATTTCATTATTTTGATAGATAAAATTTAGTCTTTCGCATTTCAAGTTTTCAGACAACAATTATTTCATATCATTTCAGCAATGAATGAAAGCGCTAACGTGCTAGTGGATACATTTTAAGAATCTTGGTTTGGTAGTAAGTAGGGTAAGTGTGCCCGTGCGGTGGGTTGAGTGAGATCAAGTTCAGTAAATTTTAAATTTAACAAACAAGTAATATAATATTTTGAAAAAAAAATACTATGTTAAAAACATGATAATTCGATTCTGTTCTCGATTCTAAACAAACTACTTTCTAGTTTTGCGTTAATTCATTAACACGTTGTATATATATAAAAAGTCATTTTAAGCCGTGGTGGTCCAGTGACGAGTCAAAGTTACTTGCCACTGGACCACTGGCTTTTCGGTGAAGGAAAACATCGTGAGGAAACCTGCATGCTTCAATTTCGAGGCATGTATTGTACCCACTGTCCCTTATGTGGCGACGGGCTCACCCCCCGTCACACTGGACAGAGTTTCGGTACTACTGGTGAAACGTGGATGTTCTGAGGTTTCAGAATATCTGACTACCCCCTCGGGGAATATAGTCGTGAGCATAGGCATTATACAGTAATTGTTAAATTTCATGAAAATCGTACCCCAAGCATATATGTAGAGCTGAACTCTTTTATTGCGCATTTCATTGAAAGATATTACAAAATTCTTGTCTGACTAATAGTTGGCATGACAATGACTTTGACTTGCCACATGATGAAGAGATTTGCCAATCAGCATCAGATGCGGTGCGATCGAAAAATACAGAAATATTTATTTCAATGAGCACTTGCTTTTAAAATTAGTTCACAACAATCTAGGTACAAAACTTTTCTGGGTACACTATGTAGCGCGCACTCCACTAAACCTCATTCGGTAATTTCGACACCAACCAGACCAATCGTCCAAAGTTTGAACAAGACATTAGAAAAGTCTATCGCAACTTAGGCGATTTCTCTTCAAACTAACTACCGAATAATGTCATAAATTATGTAAAGTTAATCGTATGAAATCATTAAGTGCAACCTTGCGAGAAACCGTTCAACCATTCAAGTGAAATTTGTTAGTCAGTCAGGCTATAATTTATTTAATTTTGATACGATCGGCGACCTATTATGGTTGGCAATCGATATAATTTCATCGATCGATATTTTGCGAACGTGTTTTAAAAAAATATCAATACACGGTGTTACAAAAATACAAATAAACATTTAAAGGGGTGGTTTAGACCATCAATCTGAATAACTTTCACTATGAGACCGATATCGAAAACGCGAAAAAAAAAACAGATGTTCCATGACGTCTAAACAAGATGTCTAAACAACACCCTTAAAAGTTTTAAATGTTTATTTTTACTTTTGTAACACCCTATATAAAATAACATATTTGATTGAAATACGTTTACAATTGTGTGGATGGCTGTAGGATTTTGGAGAGCAAAGAAAAGATGGATTGAGTGTAAGAGACCTCTTTTACAGATCTCTTGCGACATAAGGGCGAATGACGAGTATTACAAAGATATCGGAACACCAAGTAAACTGAAACGAGCATTTCATCACCACACGAAATAGTCCCCCAAACCGGTCGATAAACTAATTAACGTCCAAGAGACAGTCTGCGCCGGCGCAGCAACAGAATATTTGATTGATAGAGTGTTTTGATCGCGGAATGCGCAGACTCGCTAACTAGCTTGTGATAATTGAATTGTGCTAGATCCAAGAATGATATTGCTTAGGCATTAAGTTAACAACTAGGAATTTAAGCTGAATTTGAATTCTGAATTTTTATTTAACAATTTAGGTATAGTCTCATTCAGTTTTAGTCATCATCATCATCAGCCTATACAGGGTCCTTCTTAATATGCTGACACTTTTTTAAGGGGATGATCAGACCATCAAACTGAACAACTTTCTCTTTGGGACCAACAACAAAAACGCGAAAAAAAAATCAACTGCTCCATACAAAACTGCAAACCAACTTCAGCCAATTGTATGGGACAGCAGATTTTTTTTTCGCGATCGATGTTGGTCCTATAGTGAAAGTTATTCAGAGTAATGGTCTGATCATCCCCTTAAAAAAGTGTCTACATATTAAGTTGGACCCTGTATACGATCCACTGCAGGGCGCAGGCCTACCCTCAAGGAGGGTGTATGGGCATTAGTCTCCCACGCGTGCCCAATTTCCAATGCGGATCCACCGATACCAGTGATATGTATGGTTGGGATTTCTAAACACACAAAATAGATACACCTATATTCTCCATTCTGTCGTGGGCAAAAAGGTAAAAGCCACAATAAAATTGTTATTAAAAAATTGGAACAATTGAAAATCGAACGCAATCCAATAGTTAACCACTTTTACCTACGAGCACTCAGACGCAACTTTAACACGTTTACTTTTAAAGGCCTTCTAAAAACAATGATTTAGCAAAAAAACTATGAAAATTTAGGATACTTCCGATCGTGGGAGCCGATTTATTTGTCAAAGAATATTTTAAAAGTAGAGGCGTCGTTCTAAACATAATATTGTAAACACCAAACGTCTTTCTACATGTCCAGCTTTTTAATTCCTTTGATAAAATACATACTCCGCCCAAATTTCCTCAAAAGATTCCTGAAATAATGATTCACGGTAAAAATGAGGCTAAGTATGCGTTGTAATGAATAGCTTGGGAGTTCATTCGCTTTTAAATCGTGAGGTCCGGGTTCGAGTCGAACCAATTTTAAATATTTTTCTCTTCGCATGTTTCGTAAGATGATACAATATATTGTGGTCTCGTTTCCTTTTTTCCTTTCGTTATAAATGCTGTAATCTTGTAGAGGATACACCTAGACCTAGGTAATGTCATTAGAAAATCTCTGATTAGGAGTGGTATTTTTGAATATCACACACTTTGTGACATAAATTCCATAGAGATTGGCTCTTTCGTGATCTTTTAAAAATACTGTCTGAAAATTTTCAAAAATAGCACTCCTGTAGTAGCCGGAACCGACAAGTCGTATGAATCTAGAGAAACAATTGAAAGAAGAAGTGTTTCAGAAGCACACAACCAAAAGTAACGAAACATTGTCTCTGCCTACCCCATCTGGCATGAGACATGTAAGTACATAGGAGTGCCTGTGTTAAACTGACGTCTTCAACTTACACTATCCTCCTAATCTGATTATTGCAATCTACGAAGATTTTCGCGAAACCGGAAACAGGAAAAATATTTCAATGAGTCAACGGGAATCTTCAAAACCAATTCAGGCACAAAAAATAGGAACTTCAACAACTTTCACGCAAAAGTTTTATTTATTAGTCACCTTGTGAACGGAAATTGTTGAACGAAAGTGGAAAAACATGTATAGCACATAACACCGTATGGAGTGGAAAGGAACAGGTGGATATTAGCGACATCTGTATGGTACAGGAAGAAAAGTCTTGTATAGCTTGTTTTTCGTTTTGACGCATAATTAAATGTCTACCTCACTTCTGTCCTGCTGGGATTGATTCCTTATTGGTGGGTGGTCTCATCAAGTCTGCCTGCTATGGAGAAAATATGTTAGGTGTTTCTTTAAGAGACAGACAGGCTAAAAACTGATGGGCTAGTCATATCTGCCAAAGAACTTACACTGAGAAAAAAATGCTGCTGTCGCAGCTTACGTACCACGTAGCTTACGACGCGATACTGATTACGAATGTTGCATCAGTATTTAAGTTGTCTCGTACTTCATAATGAAGCTTCATTGTGGTAAATACGCTGCGACGGGCTACGTATAAGCTGCGACGGGCTACGTATACGTAGCATTTTTTTCTCAGACTAATGACGACCGTGTATCGGAAAGCGCAGCGTGGGTAGGTGGGTAGGCCTTCACCAGGTCGTCCACCGTGTGGACTGACGACCTGGTGAAGGTGGTGGGAACCAGTTGGATGAGGGCAGCGCAGGACCGTTCTTCGATCCTTGGGGGAGGCCTATGTCCAGCAGTAGACGTCTATCGGCTGCAATGATGATGATGATGAACCTTTGGTTGAATCATTCTGTCATACGTAATTTCAGTTAATGTAGACTACTATTATCAAACAATCCAAGGTTTCAATTGTTTTTTTTTAATAAGATCACACCAAAAAAAAATTTGTAATAAAACTTGCAACAAAACATTGGCGCATCTGTATTTTCCTATTGTTAGTCTATGGCCAGCCAATAATGGATATGTGTGAATCTCAGTAATTGCTTACAAATCATAAAGCAATAAAAGTAACAGTTTTTTAATAATATAATTCCCCAGCTGTGAATCATAGTGACTGTGCTACAATAATCCTTTACAATACAAGCGAAACCAATTATTTTAAAGAAAGTATTGAAAGTTAAATTGTTAATTTATGATTATATTTTATTGTAAAAACTGTAACAATTTATTGCAAACAATGCAGTAACACTGTAAGTATAAATATAATTTTTTTGTTCATTGCAAATGATAGCAAGGAACACTCGTTCGTATCAAATGCAATATGCGAAAAAATTTATATGACACTTCGAGCAGTAGGGTGCGCCAGAAGAACTCAGGTTTCCTCACTCGAGGAGGCTCCTATAAAACTTAGACCCATGCTGACAATATTCTAAACTTACCAGACAAAAAGTTTAAGTCCCATGTTAAACAAGGTCTGTAAAAAAGGTTACTATAAACTCGATGATTATTTGAATGACCAAAATGTCTGGTGTTGAAAGGGTGTTGACAATGTTACACTATGTAATTTAATATTGGATTTTTGTAATTGTACTTTGTATATTTTGTTTTGTTTAAAAGAAAATATGACAGGCTCCTTAGACAAAATGACTTTCTATTGGCGTTGACGCTAGTAGAAAATAACAGAATGTATGGATTTGACATTAGCGATCGAAACATTTTGACGATCGCTAATGTCAAATCTATACCTACATTCTGTCATTTTCTACTAGCGTCAACGCCAATAGAATGTCACTTTGTCTAGGGGGGCAGCTTTCGACGCGGTGGTAGATTCAAAAATATGACGTCAGAAAGTTATCTATGTGATATTATTTTGAATAAATAATGTTGAATTTGACTTTGACAAAACTCTTGCGTTTACCAAAATGTGCAATGCGTTTTTGTTACAATTTTTTTTTCTCGTTTCGCCAACAACTGAACCGTGGAAATGTACGCAATCTTTTATAATTACACTGAAATTTTCGCAACGATTCGTGTTTTCTTCAAATTAAGTATAAACTTCACCATTAATTATGGTTTTAATTGTTATGGTGGAGGTATACGAACGTTTTTGAAATTATGACATTCCGAGTTTTGTTGACGAGGTTTGGATATGCTAACCACGATTATAATTAACTACACAGGATTCTTGACAAGTTGACGAATTTGCACAGTAACTCCACATGATAACTCTACTCTGGGTATAAACATACATGCGTTACATACTTTAGGGAGTACCTAATTCAGTTCATCAAATCGAACAACTTTCGTATTGAAATCGCGAAAACAACATTGGAGTTCCATAGTTCCATGTATGGCTACTCGACCAAAATGTTTGATTCTTTTTAGCCGCGATTTCTATTTTAGTCCAATACTGAAAGTTGTTCAGATTGATGGTCTGAAGCACCACCTAAAGTATGTAACGCCTTTAAGTTTACACCCTGTACACAATGTAATTTTTAGTGTCACTAACAACTAAATTAACAAACCGCTTAAAATGATGTGCATAAGATTTGTTTTAATGGTCTATCACTCATTTGCAGAAACACTCATTAATGTTAATCCTCCATTAAAACTCTTGCCGTCACTTTTTGTCTTGTTGACGCAGTAAAAGCTAGCAAGAAATTTAATGGAGGATTAACTTTAATAAGCGTTTCTGTAACTGAGTGTATGTCGCTCTTTTTCTTCTTAATGTTTTTTTTAAAACTATTTCGTCCTATTGTTGAGCAAGTGGCTTGTGATTGTGAGAGTTAATGGTTAAAAAGATGAAAACCCTAAAATTGTACCTATTAATACCCTATTTACTAATAAGTACACAATTTTCCGTTACCAAACCCATTAATATCATCAGTTGCTAATAATACTAATATTCAGATCATCAACTGACAGACTTAAACTTCAACAAATCATTGCCAACATTTCTATTCACACATTTCTATAACAGTACAATCTAATCTGTTTACCATTACATAAAAGCGATGTACCGGCAACTATTCTGACAAGTTCTGATTTATAACATATTCATACAAAGTTCCGGGCCAACGCGGCAGGAACGTGTAAATTTCTGCCCTCTTAATGGCTGATAATCTTATCTCACTATGAATGTATTAAATCAACCCTCTAGGCGAATTGGAAACCTAAAGCTGTGTTATGGTTGTATAATAGTTGTATTTCATCTTTTTCAGATACCTACATAAGAGACCTATCACACAAGCTATTTTTAAGCGTCGTCGTCGCAAATGCACCGCCGCGATATTGCAATTGTATCACCACGATTTTTAAGCACGGGCGACGGCGTGATCGTTAACGCAGCGACATCGCCTCGATTTTGCCGCGACACCGATTCATCTCTAAAATATCGTGGCGATAACGCGGGGATGTCGCAGCGATATCGTTGTCAACGCCTACGGTCAAAAATAGCTTGTGTGATACCCTAAAAGAGATACAAAATTATATTGTGGCCTTCTTATTTTCCTGGTATTTTATTTCGAACCTATGAGGTACAATATATTTTTTTTATTTGATATTCATTCGTTGGGATTTGAGGGCCATATGCATATGTCACTACGACTATCGCCAGTTAAGCCAGGTCTAATAAGGCGGTTTCAAAATTATCTGACAGCAACCACTAACTTGCCAAGACGTCTTGTACCTGTGTGGTGGAGTATCTCACACTTATTTATGAGATGAGGCCTTTGATCTGCAATGGATTCCTAGCAGTGCCTTAAATCTGTCCGGGGCGTTGACATATCGTGATTTTTAACTGCTGAAAAAGAATCTTCAACAAAAACTAAAAGACATTTTGAGCAACAAGATTTATCCGAAATTACAAAAGCAGAACAGTTACAAAACTCTCAAACAGTAACGTGTCCAGCCACACGCATGCGTCTGCGCAATTTTGTCAAGAGCGCATGCCTCCCCGGTGCGGCGCGGGCGGTTGGCCCACTAATTGTAATGAGAACCATTAAACCGGGACTGTAATTGTTTTTGAACATGCAAGTCGGTGCAATCACCTCTGAGTGACGTAAGGATAAAAATTCTAGTTTAAACTACATACTCACGATTATAATCACTTTTGGGGTGGTTAAAAACGTTGCTATAACTATCAATTCTTAAGCATAAGTTGGTACAAGACTTAACCTTATAATTAATGGTTTCAAAATGGTGTAGACAAGTGTAAAAACCTCATCGAAATCGGTCCATAAGTTACCGAGAGTTACGCCGCAAGATTGACAGTGACTGCCTTTGGCACAGAAAATGTAATAGTATATAGGGTCCTTAATATCCTGACAGTTTTTTAAGGCGATGATCAGACCATCATACTGAACAACTTTCTTTATGGGACCAAAGTCGAAATCGCGAAAAAGTATTTATTTTGTAAGCAACACCGCGAGAATGCGTGTATTGTCACACTAAATCTTTCCCTAGATTTGAAGAAGAGAGAATATTTCATATATTTCATAATCATCAAAATCGACCCATTAGTTTCGAGTGAAACTCTGAAACACAAATATACATGCATTGGGCAAAACACAAGACCTCCTTCTTTTGATGTCGGTTAATAAGTTTGCCAATGAGCATTTTTCTTTTGGGTTTCTGGGGGATCGATAGATGGCGCTACGGTCTGTGCAAATAAACCTCAACATTTCAAAATGTTTTTAATTATTTACGAATCATTTTAATCATAAATGTTTACGTCTTTGGCTTTATGGGCTCGATCCATTGGCCTTTAAAAAGTCAGGCACACTCTTGACATGATTTTGACATGATCTCGCGAAATGCCATCTATTAGTTTTTTTAGGAACTAAATTTAAAAAAGAAAAGAAAAACGCTCATTCTCTAAGAGCAAGGGAAAAAACTACGGAAGCTTGTCTATGGCTTGGTAGTAAATGTTACGTGACAATATTTTCACAATGAGGCGGCATAAATAGTTTATAAGCATATTCAAATGACAACAACGTTCATTCCTATCCGATAGTAATCCGTCAGCGTGACGTTATGTGAGAATCGATTTATATTCATTTAAATCATATTCTATTCTTAGCGACATAAAGTCACAATCACTGTACCGTATTAACGGACTACTTTATATTGACACTTGCTAATGACTCGGTTGATGTGTATTGATGTACGTACTGGATATTCTTAAATAGCCTTTATACAACCTACTGCAGGAATGCCCTAGGTATACTATACCCTGGACACTTCATACAAAAGAGCTCGCACTGACAAGAGGTAACCACGTGAGAGGAATAAACCATTGCTTACTGACGTTCACCTCTAGTACCATAGACAAGGGGTGAGGAAGGTATAGGTCTACCAGAATCTCAAGGCATAAAAAAAAGTAAAAAACATAACCCTCCTTCTGGCGCAGTCGGGTAAAAATTTTAGATTTTCACATGGTAGGTAGTGTCAAACTGTCATCTGTCTAGTCAAAGTACACCCTTTACACACTGCGACTTTTTGCAGCTCTAAAAACGCGCGTTTGTCAATCGCGTGACTGCATCTCTACACAAGCAATTAGGTAACGTGTCGATTCAAACGCGTGATTGTAGCGTTATTTGCTATCAGACTATGCCACTGTCTTTTAAAAACGGTAACGGGCTCACTAACTGTCACAGTGGATAAAGTTTCGACACTAGAAATGTGGATATTATTAGGGGATATAGCATGATTGTGAGCATAATTTTGTCAAAACGTAGGAAATGTTTTATCGATGGATGTTTCTACTATAGTTAAACCAAGGCCAGACAGTGAATAAAGTACATTAAGCGTCAAGTTGTCGAGGTATACATTAATTGGGATGCGATGCGCGCGCGCACCACTCAGGTTCAACAAACGCATCACATTGTCATTCCGGAGAGGGCGGCCGGGCTGCGAAATGCCCTTGTGCGGGATTATAGTGATTTGTTTAAACATTCTTAAATACTGAATAACGTTATGTAGTCTTTGTTGGATACTTCGTATTTTTCGACATACTACAAACTGAGAAAAAAAATATCGTAACTTTTTTTCTTGACTGATTTTCATTTCTCGTTTTGAATAAAAACATGTCGTGTTTCTGGTGAAAGGAAAGATTTTTGAATTATTTCGAATCTAGACGGCCTGAGTCTAGAAGGTTTAATTTGAATTCTTTGCAAATACTTCGGCAGCAAGTTGATTACTCCGGCCCCCCTGGTCCGATAAACTGAGACAGGTAGCGGAGAGTGACTGGATGAGGAAGGCCGAGGATGGAAGGAAGATGTGTATATTCAGCCTTTGGACGATGATAGGCTGATGATAAAGTTAATTAGGTACTAATTTTGGCTTATAGGCACGTACTGAAGTATGGACAGTTTATGTCCGCTCACCCTTATTCGTGACAGGCTTGGTTTCGGCAGCGGGAGATATATATAGGCTGATGATGATGATGAAATTTTATGCACGGAAGCGTTCAAACTAGAAAATCCAAATGAATAATTCGATATGGTAAATTCACTAAAGCAGAGATTCAGAGACTGTTTTTGAGTTTGAGTTCGAACTCCATACGTTTTCGACTCTGCTCAGACTCAACTCACGTCATCATGCTCAAAAGACATCTCTGAGTCTCGGCTTAAAGGCTATTACAGGCTTTCTAGCTCCTCCAGTATTGATTGTTAAACCGCGTGTCTATGGTTTGTTTTTCCTCTAGTCCAACGACCATGCCCTGACCGCAGGCAAAGTAACTTTTTGCATAAACACCGTATAATTAAATCCATCCGTCAGTCCGCATAATTTGTTTGCCACGTTACGTATTTTTATTGGCTGGAAAACATATATAAAAACATACGCTTGTAGTATTTAAGTTAATGAGAGTGCCTTTGAGAATTTTCTGTAATTTACAGTGTTTACGTTGTCGGTTAAAACTAGTCATTGATTTTAAGTTTTGTGTAATTTTTATAAAAGTAAACATGGAGACTATCTCGCTGTTTTATCCCGTTTTCCCGTGGGAACTGTAAATGTTCCTGGGATAACATATAATGTCAGTTTACTGGGATGAGAACGCATTATGTTGGTGAAGGATGGATCCTATATAAGGATAATTAGGTAGCTACCTATATTACGTTAGTATATCAACATAACTTTTACTAAAAATAGGATGTAGTTATACAACACGTTAATGAATTAACGCAAAACTAGAAAGTAGTTTGTTTAGAATCGAGAGCAGAATCGAATTATCATAAATATATATATATATATTTATTGAACCAACGTGTGATACAGGTTTTCAGGACTCTTCTTGTTTTCAATATAGGTATTTTTTTTTCAAAATATTTAATAATTTGTTGGTGAAATTTAAAATTTACTGATCTCGATCTCAACCCACCGCACGGGCATGCTCACCTTACTTACTACCAAAACAAGATTCTTAAAATGTATCTATGAGCACGCTAGCGCTTTCATTCATTGCTGAAATGATAACAAATCATTTTTGCCTAAAAACTACATTAAGAAAACTGCTAATACATCAGTTGTTATTTCACGAGTTTGATATTGATTCCATGGTAATAGTTGTTAATTTTGAAGATTAAACAACCCGTTAAAATTCTATTTGAACGTGACACCATTCGGAACGTTGCTAAACTCGAAACCGTAATAGTTAGCTGGTAGTGTAAGAAAAGTTTCTGGCCACCCCGGAATATACGATCGTGACGTGATCCTATAGTGTAAGTATGTTTACTTTAAAAATGATTTTTTTTTCGGGCATTGGCCCACCACACATTCTCACCACTATAACTCCTGTAAACCAGGATCATCAGCCGCTACCACTCACAACAATAGACAATGAAGTCCAGCGAGCTCGGGGGATGACTGACTCTCATCTGTCTTGGAACTCGTAAAGAATTTAATCAAAGAAGCGTTCGTATAATTATAAAACTACTCCCCAAAATAATTATTTATTAATTGCTCCATATCGTAATCTATACTGGCTACCCATATTTTCCAACTTGATGGAAAAGAGACAATAACTATTTAGAAATTAATCGCTTCCACGATCTTCTTGAACATTAGAAAAGCTCGTAATTTAATGAAGCGACGTTGCTATGGAACAAAACACCTTTACGATGTTTATCTATGCTAATTTAACATCTGCAAGTACCATACTTCATAATCTTGCTGCTTCTTAGGCAATAAATTAGACAAGATTAAACGATGGGCCGCCTTCCGTGCAGAGAGCGTTGGTGCGTTCCTAGTCTGGAGCAAACTCTACTGGGTCTTCGGTATAGGAAAACATCTTGAGGCTGTGTACGCTAAACAAGACATTCAGAAGCGTATGCGAAGTCCATCAATTTGCATGGACTCCGTTGCACTTATACAGATTTAGATACAGGGGTAAGACGGTCTGAAAAAGCACTGACACGGCTTGCCCACACGATAAGAAGAAGATATTGGTGTCAGATTTTTCTGAAGGTGACTGTACGGGTAATGATAAAACGAAAGGTTATTTGCTTAATCCACATTTAACTCATCTTTAGGCAGTTACGTTTTTAATAGCCATGAAAGCTGACAGAGACTGTCTAAAATCTAAAACACCGCTTTTGGGATGGACTATATTCAAATTAGTGAATTCTGCTTCAGTTACGATTTGGGGAAGACAACGCGCTTGTATGGCGTCTGGCAGTCAGCTGGGTAAGGCAGTTTAGGGCACTTCAGCTTTGGGCGCTTTTACTACCACTTGCTGGATAGCACACATTTCCCGTAGGTATACCTTTTACACGATAGGTCTTACGTGCCCTGCATGCTGTTTCTTGCGATACTAAACTGATCATGTGGTGATCTTCTTCTTATCGTGTGGGCAAGACCTGGTGTCAGAGAATTTTCAGACCGCCTTACGGCCTCTGACGTGGTTTTTATGTAACGACTACTACCACGAGAGACAGTAGCCGGCACCAACGGCTTAACGTGCCATCCGAAGCACGGAATTATATTTCTTTTCAGACAATCAGGTGATTCGGCCTGCAATGTCCTAATCAACTGGGGAAAAACGCACAAAGTGACATATCACTAGGTGTCCCCCGTGGGAATTGAACCCACGACCTTCGTCTCAAGAACCTAATGCTCTTAACCATTAGACCACGGAGACAGTTGGTAATAAAAACAACCCTTGTGATCAAGAAAAGCTCTCTCAAGTAAACATAAATGCACAAGGAAAAAAGCGTGAAGCTGGAGATACGTAACCATATCATCCAAGCCGAATTGTAACCATTCCTGGTATCTCGTATGACGTATCTAAAACTCAGCTCGGATTTCCCAACTTACAGCCATAAAGTTGCACAAAAAGGGAATTAACGGACCAAACCTAAGGCTAATAAAAATACATTTGAATATTGCATTGTCTCGACAAAAATATCCGAATTCGATGACGCATCGCCGAATTATGTCGAATAAGAGTCGAGAATCGAGTCGAGGCGTTGACACCGACCTAACCTTGACGCTAATCCGATTTGACCTGAGGTCATGTCTTGGACAACAAATTGAATTAACTTTTAATAATGCGATTAGGGTTTTGTGATGTAGACAGTTTGGTTTAACCTAGCCTAGGTACCAAATGAGAATTGTGATGGCTAGGCAACGACTCCAGTGAAACAAATTAATGATCTAGATGCGAATGCAAAAGATTCCCTGCAATATTGTTTTAAAGTTAATTTTTTATTACATACTAGCTTTTGCCCGCGACTCCGTCTGCGTAGACCTTACAAAGTATTATATGTGTTAATCCAGATCATATTCTGTGTGCCAAAAATCATTCAAATCCGTTCAGTAGTTTTTGCCTGATGTGCGTTCAAACAGACTTGCGTTTAAGATTTTATTATACAGGGTCCATCTTAATATGCTGACGCTTTTTTAAGGGGATAATCAGACAATCAAACTGAACAACTTTCTCAAAATCAGCTGCTCCATATAAAACTGCAAATCTACTCTAGCCAAATGTATGGGAGATTATTTTTTCGCGATTTCGATGTTGGTCCCATAGAGTAAGTTGTTCAGTTTGATGGTCTGATCATCCCCTTAAAAAAGTGTCAGCATATTAAGAAGGACCCTATATGTATCCTTTTTTTTATTTCACGATTTTCAGCGGTGAAAATATTTTAGTTCGACTCAGATTTCAATTGACACGCAAGGGGTACATCAACAGAATCCACGACGATTTGCTGTCAACTTTTGCTATAAGAGTGTCATCAGATCTTCACGAAAATAAAATCGCGCTAAATCGTTAACTCGGCTAACTCCTTCAGAACAAGAAAATATAGCCCAGTAAAAATTCGGGTCGAATGGAAATAATTTAAAAGGTCAGAGATATTCGGAAAACTCAGGACATCCACGTTTCACTATTAAGTACCGAAACTCTGTTCAGTGTGACAGGGAGTGAGCCCGTCGCCACTTATAATGGAAATAGAAGCATGCAGGTTTCCTCACGATGTTTTCCTTCACCGAAAAGCCAGTGGTGTTACAAATCGTACATAAATTCCGAAAAACTCATTGGTACGAGTCAGCCTGGACGGGGATCGAACCATCGCCATTATTCCCAACCAATTGACACGTCATTATTCCATCTGGGAAACCTAACTTGGCATTTTATTAATAAAATACCAAAATACTGGATCAGTTTCAATAAAACACATATACTTTGCAGTACAATACTATTATTTCTTTTTAACCATATGAACTGTACTGCGTCTTAAGGTAATGGGTTTCAGAATAAAAAAGACATTTTGTTTTTCAACCTAAAGGCACAGACTAAAGGTGACTGGTTCAATTACCTTAACTTTATGGTATGATTGTTTTAGGGATCCGTAGTCACAGAGTCTAAAAGTAAACCATTTTACAATAAGGAATGCAGAATGGACACAAAATGTGAATACAGTAAGATAATTAAAGTTTTGATGTAGAGCGGATTATTTTATTAAATTAAATGGACAGAATATTTGAATATAAAGTACCTAAAGCTAGATAAGCATATTTTTTATAAAAGTAAAAAGAAAAAAATAAGGTTAATGATAATGTGATTTAGAGTTTGGAGAATTTATTCGTTTTTTTCATACTATCTAAAACTATAAAACGTTAAAATGTTGTAGTAAAAATCTCAAATATTATTTATGATATCCCAATTAAATTTATGATTCTGCGAAAGAATTATCAAATAACTAGAGATAAAATTTGTTGGTTTATTTATTAATGCAGTAATCAATTCAGTGGACCAATGTCTGGTCTTGACAATATTACAGTATGTAATTTAATATTGAATCTATGTAATTGTACTTTGTATATTTTGTTTTGTTTAAAAGAAGTGTGTTGTAGAGTTTCTGGCCGAATCTTCTCTACAACGGAACACCTTCCGACGCGGTGGTAGATTCAAAAACATGACGTCAAAAAGTTATCTATGTGATATTATTTTGAATAAACAATTTTGACTTTGACTTGACTTGACTGATTTGACCAAAACACACCAGTGGCAATGAACGTTGTTAGTATAGTATATTCTGCTTTTTGGTCTGTATATTTTGTTTAAAAAAAAAAACTGAATATGCTGAATAAAACAAATGTAAAAACAAAATACTTAATATGCTGACACTTTTTTAATTGGATGACCAGATCATCATACTGAACAACTTTCTCTATGGGACCAACATCGAATGGCGAAAAAAAAAACAGCTGTCCCATACATTTGGCTCGAGTAGGTTTGCAGTTTTGTATAGAGCAGATGATTTTTTTTTTCGCGATTTCGATGTTGGTGCCATAGAGAAAGTTGTTCACTTTGACGGTCTGATCATCCCCTTAAAAAATTTATTTTGTTTTTTGTATTCTTTGTATATTTTAAGATGTGACGTCATTTCCGACCACATCGTCTGTACCACGAGGTGTCATGTCGGAAAGTAAAAAAAAACTCCAAAAAGTAGTCTTTATGATAGTTTTGAATCAATTATTTTATCGTTTGATGGATAGTGTTTTTATGTTACGGAACCCTCTCGGTCCGTAAATTTAACAAGAACTTAGCCACTTTTTTTTTTAAAAGCATTCGTTACATGGTGCGGATTTTAAAGTACCCTGGTAATGAAGGCTAGTAATTTTCACACTGTTTTGCTTCAATTTTTGAAACTGTCATACAATTATTGGTAAAGACATTACATAAAATGTATGTTGTTTGTTGCGGTCACTTATCTCTTATTCCAAGGGGTTACAGTTGATTCTTGAATGTTTAAAGGAAATTACATTTGCAAGTCTTAATCGACGGAGTTGTCCTTGTAACAAAAATAAGTGTTTAAAATATTCCGTTTTAAGAAAGAAAATAATTACTGAATTTCCATGAAATGCAATTAAATTAAATGTTTTTTTTTTAAATAATTATCGATGTAATTGTTAAAAACATTACAATTTCGTTTCATGTAGCCGCAGTTTTCTGTCAAAACACATAACTAGTTAAAATTGCAAAAGGACAATGCTCTTACGAATTGATAAAATACAGGCTCCTTCTTAATATGCTGACACTTTTTAAGGGGATGATCAGACCATCAAACTGAACAACTTTCGCTATGGGATCAACATCGAAATAGCGAAAAAAAAATCAACTGCTCCATACAAAACTGCAAACTTACTTTAGCCAATTGTATAGGACAGCTGATTTTTTTTTCTCGCGATTAAGATGTTGGTCCTGAGTTGTCCTTGACCCTTTCAAAGCCGCCTCACCTCTACTTAACTACGCGTCATTTTAGTAGGTATACCTATTTTTGACTGGCTTGTCCGTTTTGTCACTATGGTGTCTTCTAATCCATGGAAAACAAATTCGAAAATCATAAGAATTCGCACCAAATTTTACAATTCAATTCATTCAATTTTACAATCTAATTAAGTCATTAAATAATGGTCTTAAAAAAATTACTTCATAGCATTTTTAGATTTTAATATGATCTATACAATGTTGTGTGTTGCAAGTAAAAGTGATTTCAACTTATAAAGTAGATGCACATAATATAGATTTTTTCAATATTTAGGCCTTCCTTTGAACACAGGTTTCATATGTATTTTATAGACAAATAAGAAATACTTCATAGCAAATAAAGCCGAGATGTTGAAGATCATTACTATATTCTTCATTAATTTGTATGTCTTTCAAATAACTAGAAGATAGCTTCTAAAAACCAGCAAAATATGGCCCGGCCCTGCTTTTACCTATGGGAGCATCTTAAAAACCGTCAGCATATTAAGAAAGACCTTGCATAAAGTTTACATTCGAAGTCTACGTAAACAGCGTACTGTCGCGAACTAATTATTCTAATTCCAGCTTTAATAATCAATGCACTCAGTCACGTGACTTGAATCATCATCTCCACAGATAGTAATCAGAGGCCAACGACCTCCCCATATAAAGTTATATCTGCAATCTATGAGCAATTAAATGTTAATGCGAATCGTAAGGATCGTCGTGGCTGCTAAGTGAGTCAGGGACAGTAGGTATCGTATTGATACTGTCGTGTGAACAAGTGTTGAGTTTTATTTGGTGATTGATTACACATTTTTAGATAGGCTGTTTATTTGAAGCTTGGCCAAAGTTAGGGGGCGAATTGGAACATCGAAATGAACAACTATGGGACGAGCACTGAAATAGCGCAAAAAAAATGTGGTTCCTTAGCAAACTTCAACGCCTACTAAACCTGTATTAATAAATTTATAATCATTAGCGCCGGGAGTGGGGTGCAAGGGGGTGCAAGTGCACCCCTGTCTGGTTTGGAAGAAAATACACAGAGAGTAGAGAGAGGAGAAAGAGAGAGTCGAGTACTGTGTGTTATATCAAGCCCCGATATAAGGTCCCCGAAAGTCTACGACCCTGGATGCACCCTAAAAACAATCCTGCCGGCGCATGCTTATAATTATGATGTATTACTGGTGAAAAAAAGCCTTTCATGTCAAAAAAGAAATGAAATTTAAACTTAGTTCCACGTGCTAAATTTAGCTTACCCGATTTGATGAGGTCGCTGGTGTTTCTTTCGATTCAAACACAATGTAAATTGTTAATGAATAAATAAACTGAAACTGAACTAAACTGATCAACTGATGGGTATCAGATTGAATGGTATTTTTTGATAGTTCCTGGCGATTCTTCTTATTGTTTTTACTTTTTATTTAATAAATTTCACACACTGGACATGATGAACGGCACATTACCTACTTAAGATTTGCCTAGAACAGTTATAAATACATACTTATCGTATACTTGCCAAATACTGGAAACTTGCCAATACAATAAGCATTAAGTAATTACTGTTTCCATAAAGCTTTTGTTATCGATATTACTTTATCCACACAAACAGAACGTATGGGAACGTCTGTCATGGTAGATGCTTTGACGTTTGAGTTGTCTTCTAACATAATATACCCGCATGATTATGATTTTATGATTAGGTAACGTATAGGACCTTTGCGATTTTGACCTCTTGAGATTAGGTTTAATAATTATGGTTATCATTTTTGTTTAAATTCAATTTAAATTGCGTCGAATTATTATTTTTATTATATATTTTTAAGGGTATATTACTGTTTGCGCGCTCCATACAAACGAAGTCTGGTGATATTTTTAATACGAATCGATTAAACTCAATGAAATGCAGAAACATTCTAGAAACAAATCTCGATGTTTGTATCGTGTCAGATTTTCCTTAAAATGTACAGTTTTAAAGTTACAGTGCCTCAGAGATTTCCATGCAAATCTTAAATTAATCCTAGCATTGAAACTGTATACTTTAACGAAAATCGGACACGATACAAGCATAGAGATTTATTCCTAGATTGTTTCTGCAAAATTTAATTGAGTTTAATTGGTTAGTATTGAAAATATCACCTGACTTCTTTTGTATGCAGCGCGCATTTACGCATTCGGAATAAACTTCTCTTAAGGGGCTTTTAAACATGAGGTTATGCCGTCACTCTAATTTGAGAATTGAATTCACCGTTTAGTAAAAGCTTTAAGATAATCAAATAATACTTGATCTTCGAAATTACGGTACACAGTTTACTAAACTCTGTGTCATCTAGATAAAACTAAAATATTATTCCAAATCCCAATTCCTTGTATTGTTCCGGTAACATAAAATATCGATTATCTTTCCAAATAATCGAATCGAGACGGTTATTCTCAATTTCATTTGTAATTGATCACTGCGGCGCCTGCGCATTAGACCGTGTCAAATATTTCGCTCTCTCTATTGTTTTATGTTATCTGTGGTGATTTAATAACTATCATTTTTAATGTCAATGTTATTTTTGGCAGCTTTTACTTTTATTGTATTCATGATTTATATGCTTACATTATTTGTTTTTGTCTGTGTTCATAATTTATTTGTAGTTTGTCATCATCAACATTCATCCGCTGATTCGGTTCAGCTGGCCTTTTTTCTGTACCTACTGTACAATTATCGTGAGATTGTTCCATTGAATACCCGGGGTGTGACGTTATCTTCAAATTGTATGTTGTACGAGCTGTTGCCTGCGACTCCGTCTGCGTAGACCTTAAAAAGGATCCTATATGTTAATCCAGATCAAATTCTATCTGTGTGCCAAATTTCATTAAAATCCATTCAGAAGTTTTTACGTGAAAGAGTAGCAAACATCCATCCATACTTACAAACTTTCGCGTTTATAATATTAGTAGGATTAACATGTCCCGATCTGTCATCATAATCATTAATATCATTATCCTCTTTTCTTTCCACTGCTGGTGCCAATTCTCATACGAGTTCCTAAATATTTTGACAAGAAAACCACAGACAATATAAGCTTAGAAACCGCGGAAACACCTAACATGCGTGAATGACATAATATAACTTCTCGACGCGACGTTGATTACCGGCCATTCCACTCGCAAATTCACACGAATCAAGCTAATTCCACCTTTACTATACAGTCGTAAGAATGATGTCAAGAGTCTTCGTAGATTACAGACTATATTTTTGGCGCAGCGGTCGTTGACTCGTAGTGAAAGTTGCCTGAGGCGCCAAGCCGGCTGCGCTCGCGCACCCCCGCCCTGATCGATTGATTGAAGTTGTAGAGAGGGTAATGATTTAAGGTCGGATCTTCTGAAAGGAGAGCATCGGTTTAAGACATGTCAGATCTTAATTATGCTGCCAAAATGTCTGAACGGAAGATTTAAATGGTTGAATTTATTTGGAAAGCTTTTTAAAATTGGATTGTAAGTTTTATTATAGCCTGTAGGAGCCCACTGCAGGGTAAAATCTGACAAGATTGAACTAAATTCCAGCACGCTGACCCAGTACAAAATCAACTGGGCAAGAACACACTGGGCAAATTATTTCAGCTTGTTTTTGTAATGTTTTCCTGGCTAAAAATAGTCTATTTGTGCCTGTGATTTCGACAGTAGAAGGTATGTTACGTACGTAAATTTAATGCTTTACCTACGTAGGGGGTAGGTACTTCATACCATCAAACTGAAAAACTTTTATTATGGGACCAATATTGAAAACGCGTGTGTTGAAAATGTCAATTGCTGCTCGACTCAAATGTATGGAACAGCTGACTTTTTTCGCGATTTTAATGTTTGTCCCATAGAAAAACTTGTTCAGTTTGATAGTTCGAAGGACTCCCTAAAGTATGCAACGCTAAATGTTATATACAACGTGTTAATGAATTAACGCAAAACTAGAAAGTAGTTTGTTTAGAATCGAGAGCAGAATCGAATTATCATGGTTTCAACATAGGACTTTTTTTTTCAAAATATTAAATAATGCGTGTGTAAAATTTAAAATTTACTGAACTCGATCTCAACCCACCACTCGGGCACTCTCATCCTACTTACTACCAAAACAAGATTCTTAAAATGTACCCATGAGCACGCTAGCGCTTTCATTCATTGCTGAAATGATAACAAATCATTTTTGCTTGAGAACTTAAAATGCGAATAACTTTAAATTTTAACTATCAAAATAATGAAATTATTGTTTCAATCTAATTATTTTGTTATAAATCAGTTGGGGTGTATGAGGTTTTGCGCTTATTCATTAACACGTTGTATAGAGATAGTCAGAGTTAACATCATGGACAAAGATTATGACGTATTTGGTTCCTTTTCCGGACATTCCATCTAAAACCGTAGAACAACATTTACCGGATGTTGCTCAACCGATCAACACCCGTAGACCTTTCTATTTTACAACTAAAACTAAGAAATGAAAGGTGCAAATTTTCCCCGCATTGTTTTTAATTGCGCAAACGCATCTAAACAATATAATGTACAACTGTCTGTGAATTTGATGAATTGTTTTACGTTTCTGATAGGATTGTGTAATGTAATTACTTTTCTTAAGTTTTATTGATGCGGAAATGTATAGTATCTTTTATTTTCTCATTTTAATGATTTTCAGGATTCGTTTTATTCGCAAATCGTAATATTAGCTTGATGAAATACCTACCACGGCGAACTGTTAGATAAAAGTTCTTCCAATTACTTTGGGTATGAACCCCGATTCTGTGTCTATAAACAAGAATAGTTAAAAAGTTAAAAGTTTTAAGGGGGTCGTTTCGACCATCAAACTGAACAACTTTCACTACGGGACCAACATCGAAATCGCAAATAAAAAATGGTGGTGTATAGTCTAAACCACCCCCTTAAATATTTATTTGTATTTTTGTAACGCCTTGTATATGAAAGAAAATAATACATTTGCACAAAACGCAACGTGCGATGATGGTAGAGGAAGGAAGACATGTACGAACGCGACTTTAATCTCGGTATTCTTCCCTGTTGTTCAAATCGTATGCTCAAAAACTAGCTTCAGCTTGCAATCAGCTTTTACACGTCTCCCATAGCAGTTAAAACGCCTACTCTTGAGAAGGCTGAGAAGGAACGGGCTATAACCGTCCAGTACTACAAGTTACCTCCACTATGCATATTGGAGGTAACTTGCCTCCAATATGAAATTATGTATCAGTACTGACCACTGGTCACCAGTGCCAGTGTGTATTCAAGCCACCTCAAGTTATCTCTACTAATCAAACCTAACCTTTACCAAGAAAAGTCGTTTATCCGTATTTAATCTCAACATTGCGTCACTCAGCAGTTAAGCTGCGCGGGCGCATCACAAATGTCAGGTCACGCGTGCCTTCCGCCCTTCTGTGTGAACGTGGTATTCTTGCAAACTCATAGTGCCATAGTTCAGGATTATTGCTTGAAAATTTCTCTTTTGAAACTTGTTGTTAATAGATTTGTGCAACGTGGAACAATATAGATTGCTGGGTTGGATAGGTGTGGTATTGTTTACATTTGCAGAATCTACTTTCTAGAATTCGTATTCTGTTGGGTGTTCGTTTTCTGGTATTCACGTTTCACGAATTCATAGCTCATACATAACATTTACAGGGTGTAAGGAAAAGTATTATTATCATCAAAAGTACGGGGGGGAGACCATTGCCACTTATAATGGACAGTGGGTACAATGCATGACTCGAAATTGAAGCATGCAGGTTGCCTCACGACGTTTTCCTTCACCGAAAAGCCAGTTACAAATCGTACATAAATTCCGAAAAACTCATTGGTACGAGTCGTCCTGGACGGGGATCGAACCATCGCCTCCTGCACGACAGGCAAGGTTACTCGCCATCGGACCACCATGGCTAATTAGGGTATGTATTCCGGGATTGATTACGGGACTTGTCATAATGGTGGAGAGATTTGGCAAAGAGGGTTAAAGGCTTTCTGATTACCCAGTGTGCGTCTGACGGATGGGGGGGGGGGGGGCTAGTACGTCACTTTGAGAAGGTCTCTTCGTGCACCACGAATCTGGTTGCATTGGTTAAATTAGTACTGTCACAGTTATAATGCCCAAAATCCAAATAAGTTTTCGTCATTCTTCATCACGGTAGCAGTATCTACGGCAGTGGCGTGCAGGTTAGACACAAATACAGTTAAACCCTGGCATTTTGTTTACTAACTGAATTTTAATTGTTTAATTAGCTTGTATTTAAACAAATCAAAGTCATTTATTAAACAAAAGGCTTTTAGTTTAGAAATTATTAGGGTTTCTGCACTACGGGTAAGCAAAAAGACAGTGAACACTAATAATTTCTAAACTAAAAGCATTTTGTTTTAACTGTATTTGTGTCTACCCTGAGTGTATGCCACTGATGTACGGTAGGAGTTAGTCGCGCTTTTAGTCTCTACCGACCACACTGTCAGAGAAGCGTGACGTTAAATAGATAAACAATCTTATGGCAAGAAGTGAATGGCAAATCAAACATCAGCGTGTGGAACTCATCGAATATATCAATGAAACTCGTGCTATACTCGTGCGCATGTCAAAATGCGTTACGTATGACACAATAATATATTCAAATGCGTGATGCATACATCTGTAACATGACCATTTTGAAACTCGGATATAATTAATTTAACTCTCTCTTTCAATTTATGAGCTAAAATCTTGTGATTTATTGAAAATCTGTTTAGTAAATTTGACTAATGATGAACAGCTTTCAAGCTCTGCTCATAAATTAATGTTGGTTTCAAAAACAGCAGTTCTTCAGTCGTTCCACGATTATCGCAGTTGTAACACAACCGAAATATTTGGAAAACAAATAATTAACACAATAAGAACCCTTCCTTACGCTGAAGAAGAAACTTTCAAACAGAAACCACGTTACTCTACATTTTTATCCATAAAATCACAATAGGGGTTGTCAGAAACTTTTATATTAACTTTCATTTTAAGTGTGGAGTTGTAACGATCACTTTTAACAAAAATTTTTTATAGGGTCCTTCTTTATATGCTGACACTTTTTTTGGGGATGATCAGACCGTTAAACTGAACAACTATCACTATGGGACCAATATCGAAATAGCAAAAAAAAAGATCAGCTGATTGCATTTTACTATAGGTTTCTTAGGGAAAGTTGTTGAGAATCATGTGTTAAATCACCCCTTAAAGTATTGCAAATGTTTACCACCTGCTACTCAAGAGCTAGTATATAAAAGTCTTAACATTGTTTTATTATAGAAAGTGACAGTAGGTAGTACCATGGTACATAGTACAGTACTCTGTGGTAGTACGTAGTAGGTACTCACATTGTTAACAGTCAATCACTATAAAACAATTCATTTTATCTCCTCTATCAATTTGCATAATAAATAAGGTGTCAAACCAAATTTACCTTATCTCATTTACAAAAAAAATTTATCATGACAAATGGTAACCATGCATGCGTTACTCACGCATTCGAGCGAGAAACAAGATGCTGTCAACGAGAGCGAAAGAGAGGTGTGATATGAAACAAATTCAAATTAAAAATATCTCGATTTAGCTGACGTACGATCAAGTATGAAAACAATGGGTTGAATTTCAATGCCGAAAATGTTAGGCGAAGTGGTGACATTGAAATGTTTCGGTGTATAGTGTTCCGGCAAGAATGGGAAAGTTACAGAAATAAATCAAGATACACCACCACCGTCCGTCACACTAGACAGAGTTTCGGTACTACTGGTGAAACGTGGATGCTCTAAGGTTTCAGAACATGTCTGACTACCCCGGCGGGGAATATAGTCGTGAGCATATACATACATACGTAAATCACGATAGAACAGTGAGGTGCGCGGGGCACGCGTACCAACATTAAGCAATAAATTACTTAATTTGCCATACTTTTACTCGTTACGCACACTTCGGTGACAAGTCAGATAAAATGCCTTATTGCGCGGTTTCTAACTGCAGCAACAAAAGTTCTGAGGCGGTTTTAAATAAAAACGTTATTTAATGACAATTAAAACAAAAATTCAAAAATGCACGGGTGGTCCGAAACAGGCACGCGCGGAACACAAGTAAAACATTGATTATGGCCGTTCTATCTTGATTTATTTCTGTTGGGAAAGTCGTTTTAGCTTTTTTGTAAGTTGGAATAGAGAATGAACCTACGGAAGCAATACTTTGATTCATAGTGGATTATGGTAGCTCACACTGATAGAGTTATATTGTGTAGAAGTCAGACCTGATATGGTGACAGCACTGAGGCTTCGCTCCGGTCACATTCCATCCATAAAGTTCACACACCTGATGTGGATTATCGCTTCCCCGAATTGTGAAGAGTCCTGATGGAATGTGTGCAGAGCCAGGCCTTCGGGAGACAGGTGTTTGACGGCTTGCCGTCTTTTCATATTGGACAGTGCAGGCTGAATCACCTCATTGTCTGAAAAGACAGATTATTCCGTGCTTCGGATGGCACGACAAGCCGTTGGTCGCGGCTACTATCTCTGGTGGTAGTAGTCGTTACAAAAAAACCATGTCAGAGAACCTCGGTCTGAAAAAACTCTGACACCAGGGCTTTCCCACACGATAAGAAGAAAATCCTTTGTTAAATCCAATTGTGCCTTGCTTAAAATCCATCGAGCCGTTTAGGCTGTAGGGGATCAGGCCTTAAAAGTCAGTTTTCCTAAAATGTTCTTTTCCCAAAATGTCTGCTTTTCCATAATGTCTTTACGTCTCTTTGCATAATGTCAGCTTCTTAAAATGTATGTCTCGAAGAATAATAGTTTTCATATACAGGGTCCTTCTTAATATGCTGACACTTTTAAAACGGGATGATCAGACCGTCAAACTGAACAACTTTCATTATAGGACCAACATCGAAGTCGCGAAAAAAATCTGTTGTCCCATAGATTGGGCTCGAGTAGGTTTGTAGACTTGTATGCAACAGCTGATTATTTTTTCGCAATTTCGAAGTTGGTGCCATAGAGAAAGTTTTTCAGTTTGACGGTCTGATCATCCACTTAAAAAAGTGTCAGCATATTAAGAAGGACCCTATATGTGCCAAAGAAATGGACATATAAACAAACATACTTACATCAAAACATACACTCGAAAAACACAACCCTCCATCTGGCGCAGTCGGGTAAAAATACTATGTTTTCTCTACTAACCCTTCCCACAACGTAATAGGGACTATATAGACCAGTGTAGGTGCGGTTTTACTATCAGCAGGACACTTTCACTTCATTTAACTGCTGCTACCATCAAGAATTCACCATTTCTCCTGCTCATTAGCAAGTTTCGCCGTCTCTCTCTTGCGTACAACTTTCACTGGATGCCGGAGAGGGATGGAATGTTTATCGACGATCGGTATTCGTGGTTATATGATGTTTGAAGCAATAGATCCGTGTAGCGTTGAGTTATTGTAAAGTAGCTACTATAATTATAGGGTGTAAATCATAAAACTGAACAACTTTTACTATGGGAATAAAATTTAAACCGCGGAAAATAGTTTTTTGTTCCATAGAAAATGTCAATAGTTGGTTACTTGACCCAAATGTATGGAACTGCAGATTTTTTTTCGCTATGTGAAATTTGGTCCTATATTGAAAGTTGATCTGTTTTAAGGTTGGAACGTACAAAGCTAAAAAAATGGTAATATGCAAAATATATTGCATGTTCTAAGCCAATAACTCGTAAAATATTTTTCAAAAAACACTAATGTCAGTAAATAGAAAATCGAAAAAAAAGAGGTAACTTTGTGATTTTTTTCGATTTACGAAACATTAATCCATTATGATTTTAATAAATGTAAGAACTTGCAAATAATATGTTATATCCATGAAATTTTTTTGAGTTAATTTCGACTTGATTTAATTTTGCAAAATTAAAATCTAAGATTGCTGATATACTTTTATACCCCTCTTAATATATGCTGAGTTTTTAAGGTGATGATCAAACCATCAAACTGAACAACTTTCTCTATTCAGAATGAACACAACAATACCTAAATGACAACATACCCCCATGTATGAGCCGTTCGGCTAAAATGCATGTGATAGTTTTGCTATACGCATTATAATATAGACGAGTATGATAGAAATACAATCCAATTGCAAAAATAGTCTCAAATAAAGTAGTAATAATATGATACCTCGAAGTAAATTTTACAAATAGCGCAGTTTGCTATACAAAAAAACGATCTTACGACTAAATTCGATCCGATTTTTTCCAGCCATTTTAACACAATTTGATCAAAAATATCCATCATGAAATTCAAGAAATCTCGTTTGTACGACGAAATATATCCCTGAAATATAAAGTTTTAGTAATATGTTTATGCAAACTATTATTACCATATTTTTATGACGCCGTACATAACATTCGGTGGTACAAAAATGGCCCGTTTTGGAGGTTGTCTTTTATAGTATTATAGCATCATCTATCAACTTTCTCTAAACAACAAAACTAATAAACGCATTCTTTTTTTTCAGGTAACCATCACTAATTGATCGCGGAGCCCGGTAAAACAAAACATAATTTACCTAAATTTACGATTTACAAGCTATGCCAGCGGCGTCGGCCGGGTCCAAGAACGGACAGTAAATTTATTAATTTTAATTAACCGCACTACTACAGACGTTATCTAAATAGATGCTGGTTTTAGTAGCGAAGGAGTAGCGGGAGAGGCATAGGAGTAGCGGAAAAGGTGACTAGAGATTTGTAGTACCTAACTTCTCTGGAGTCGACAAGAAAAAAATATATATAGTAAAGAAACACGTCAAGGCTAGGCATAATATTCCTAGGACATTCTTAGGATAGTTCCACTGACAAATCGTGTTATATTGTAGAGTTTCTAGCCGCTTCTTCTCTACAGCGATAGAACGTTCTGACGCGGTGGTAGCTTAAAAGAAAGATTTGTCGTTTAATAAGTGTGCTTCAAGCTCCTATATGAAATAAATTATGTTGAATTTGACTTTGAATTTGAGTCCAGTTGGGAGAGGAAAATAAGGCGGTATAAAAATATGTTATAAAAGATGTGGATGTGTGATCTCGGGGAATATAGTCGTGAGCATCTACACTAATATTATAAAGAGGAAAGATTTGTACCTATTTTTGTATGTTTGTAATGAATAGGCTCAAAAAGTACTGGGCCGATTTAAAAAATTCTTTCACCAATAGAATGCTACATTCTTCCAATTTGACATAGGCTACATTTCATTTTGAAAAAAATTTGGGATCCTTGGTAAAATTTGAACAATGTAACCGAAGGTGTAGAAAAATGAGTCTTAAAATTTATTTGTCTACCCCGTGCGAAGCCGGGACGGGCTGCTAGTATGCTTATAAAAAGATGTTGCCACACTAAAGTATATAATAAATATGAGTAGGAAAGGTCTAATAAAAAGTATTGTTTATGATCGATCAAGATAGTGAGCTATGTTTAGGTATTTATCTGAATCTTGTGTTCACTTATTTCTTCGATGAGAGATGTAAATTGAATATTTTAAAAGGTTCTTTCCAGTATCTATTTGATAAATTATAGATAACAAGACTAACACGTTACAATATTTAATTAGTAACTCAAGTTCTACTAGAATATATCTATAGGGTCCAACTTAATATGCTGACACTTTTTCGAGAGGATGATCAGACCATCAAACTTAACAACTTTCTATATGGGACCAACTTTGAAATTGCGAAAAAAAATCTGCTGTCCCATACAAAACTCAAAACCTACTCGGGCCAAATGTATGGGACAGCAGATTTTTTTTCGCGATTTCAATGTTGGTCCCATTGCAGAGGATGATCAGACCATCAAACTGAACAACTTTCTATATGGGACCAACTTTGAAAACGCGAAAAAAAAATCTGCTGTCCCATACAAAACTCAAAACCTACTCGGGCCAAATGTATGGGACAGCAGATTTTTTTTCGCGATTTCAATGTTGGTCCCATACTGAAAGTTGTTCAGTTTGATGGTCTGGTTATCCCCTTAAAAAAGTGTCAGCATATTAAGAAGGACCCTGTATAACATAGGCAAGAAAATAGCCACAATTTGAATCGAAATTGAAAACGCTCCCGCTACCTCTCAACACTAACATCTCCTCAATCCAACCAAAGACTATAAACCAAGACCAGTGAAGTCTACTCATAATTTCCAAAGGGTTTCCGATCCTAAACATGGAACTTGAAAATAACTGTTTTCTCTTTACCATTCGTTAAGGAGACGCCATGATTTATACAAGTTCCGTTAGAAATAAATTATGAATTAATTTTGTTTCTTGTTGTCTAGATAAGTATGTAGGTCTATTAATAGGAAATCCAGGCTTAGTAAAAGTCAAAATAATTTATTCAATATGCTTGAAGCACACTTATTAAACGTCAATTCTTTTTTTAAGCTACCACCGCGTCGGAACGTGTTGTCGCTGTAGAGATGATGCGGCCAGAAACTCTACAACATAACACGACTTAATGACTATTACAATATACATTCTTAAGCTAGGGTTATGTATACAATAATACATAGTCTATTTAATTAAATAAATGATACTGTACAGTAAACTATAAGTTAGTGACACTCAGACCAACGCACTTTGATCATTTAAATAATCATCCAGTTTATAAAAACTTTTTTACAGAGGACTTTTTTGATCTGAGTTTTAAACATGTTTTCGGAAAGATTCAAAATGGTCTCGGGGATTTTATTAAAAGAATTACAGTAGAAGAAAGAGTACCTCTAGTTACTATTAATAAATAAGGGAGCAATGATAGCCCATACGGAAGAGAGGAGCTAGCACCTCAATCATGAGGCGGCGGTTCAATCCAATGAATTCGGTATGTCATGTTTTTTTTTGGAGGGCTGAATCGAAAACCATAGTTGTCTCAATAATAATATTGTCTATGTCAGAGATTTTAAAATGAAAGGATTACAGATATTTTTAATAAAATAACGTCGTTTTTCGGTCCGTCCAGTGACGTCACTGGAAAACCTGTGAAAACCTTGGTAAACTTAAAATCAACATAAAATTACTGACCATTAAAAAAAAATACATTCACAATGTCAGAATTTGACATTTGATGTTGCCGTTTCTGTTTCCAGCATAAAGTTGGAAAGAGATGGCAGGATTTTTTTTAATAAAGCCGCAAGTAGTTTTTCTCCATGGAGTTTGAATTATTTTCTCTCCACCATTTTTGCATTTAGAGATTACAGATAAAAGTAATTTAAAATTAGATTTATATTGAGAAACTCGATGAATCGCTATAAAAATTAAATTGGTTTCTTAAAATTATGTCTTCTATCCGTAAAAAATATAAAATAAAGACCAAAAAAAAAATTTACATACCGAATTGTACCGATCGGCGATGCTAAAAACTTCGGTGATAATTTCCAATATCGAGAAGCTCTACTATAAATAGTATTGACAACAAATAGTAACAATAACATTTGTTAAAACCAAATGAACGGTGACATAACGATGCGCAAGGCCAGCCGGTTCGTGCGTCTGCGCATACAACACGACCGAATTATGCACGCCAATTAATTTAATTACTTGCACAATTAACTGACGATGTATTTTTAATTCTTTTGTAAAAGAACCTTATTATTAATTAGCGAGTAATATCGGCTTTGATCTTTGATAAAAAAACTAGAAAATTGTTTTTTTTCCGAATTTACATGTTTACTGTACTTAAAACCACAGTACACCTTTGATTAAATTAAAACAGGAAGATAAGTGACTGGCCTACAGCGCATATGGACCGCTAAAATTGAGCGTCCCCCGTGCGTCGCCTTATTTCTTTAGTTGCAATAAAGGATCCTTCTTAATATGCTGACACTTTTTTAAGGGGATGATCAGACCGTCAAACTGAACAACTTTCTCTATGGCACCAACATCGAAATCGCGAAAAAAAATCTGCTCTTTCATGCAAAACTGAAAACCTACTCAAGCTAAATATTTGGGACAGCTGATTTTTTATTCGCGATTTCTATGTTGATCCTATAGAGAAAGTTGTTCAGTTTGATGGTCTGATCATCCCTTTAAAAAAGTGTCAGCATAATAAGAAGGATCCTGTATGTATACAAATGATGTATACATTAAATTGTGAAGTATAAAATATTAATTTTCTGCTACACGTTTTCATTAACTGAAATAGTTCAAAATGGTTCAACGACCGGATCGACCGCTCTGATATGCCGATAAACCGATATAGAATATCGATTACAATCGATATCGGTATGTTATGTTTGATATGATATTACTGCATCCGGTATGCTATCAGTTTTGAAATTCTTGAGGCTTTAGTAATACTAGTTGTGTAATAGTAATTCGTGACAGTAGAGAGTTAACACGAATTAAGTCTAGAACTATAAGATATCGACACACGTACATAATACCTTTCGAGGTGTTCAAAATCTTTGCAACAACCATTAACAATATTTTTATAAATAGGAATAGAAATATGAAAAAAAAAAGTAAGAAAAGAAAAAAAAGAACAAAAAAAAAATTGAGAAAAAAGAATCGGAAAAAATTAAAAAAGAAAAAAAAGGAAAGGTTTTTCTTTCAATAAATTAAAGAATTAAAAAAAAATGTCATGCATGTCAAGGCTCACAGCGATTTGAAAAGATTTTGTAAACTCTGCTAGCTTCATTTCCAAAAAAGAGAACACTTTATCAGTACCTTTCTTCACTTCAATATCGTTGTCATATGCTAGTACGCGACACTCACACTTAGCAGGGATTCCAAGGACTCCTCAACAATATGAGGGCAATAAAATGTTAATCAGAATAAATCCAGACCTATACATCAACGTTAATCAAGCAACACCGTCACTGATCCCAAGCCCTCGCCCGATGACTGCTTAGCTTTTCCAAAGATGCGTTTTTTCAGGCTTGAGTGCTTTGTCGTTCCAGCAGAAGGTTCCTTTAAGGTGAACGCATATTTAGCCGCGGCGAACGAGCCGAAGGAGGCGAAAGAATCGAATTTTAAAAATTCTTTGTTTGATCCGTGGCGAATCGGACGAACTTCAGAAGAATTAAAAGTAAATTCGTTTCGTTCCCCTCCTTCGGCTCCTTCGCCGCGGATAGATATGCGTCCACCCTTAATATCTGCATTAAAAATAAGATATTTCATAAGAATACAAGCATTCGGAGTGTAATCCGAAAACTTTCTTGATCTTGATCCGCCAGGTCGCCCCAGCTTTTATGTGCGTTTGCCAATGTTTACCTTAGTTGTTACTAAAAGATATATGGTGCTAAGGTATGTAAGTAAGATTACAGTTGTCGCTACTACGTGGTTAGTGTATTTCGAAGCTAAAGCTACGGTAACAATGCGCTCGCGCATTTAAATGGATTTAGTACAATTCAGTCCAGACTTTATGGCCTTTGTGGGTGGTTTAATTACAATTAAATGTCTTTTTCTGTCTATTTTAAATGGAGTCACTCATAATAAATGCTTGGTGTTTTTTAAAACAATCAAATTGAAATACAGTTCGATCAAAACGATGAGGTGGCTAATAATAAATTCGCCTGTTTTTTCAAAATGTATAAGTACATACGTATGTTACGGGATAATAGGGAGCCCCCATAGAGAAAGTTGTTGAGTTTGATGGTCTGATCAACCAAGGCGTATCCGCCCGGGAACACGACTCTCCATACTAATCGATGTGAACGAGCGCGTGGCTCCGGTCAGATCTTAGCCGTTTTCTTTGAAAAATACGATGTATTTTTAAGAATTTTCAAAAAATAAGAATACCAAATCATTCTATGTTGTATTGTGAAGTATTTACATTGTAAATTTTCATTTTCTTCCGATCAACAACGTAAGAGTAAAATGGTTACAACTGGAAAAAACCGGGGTGACTTTAGATTCCTTTTTCTTCAGTTTTATTAATTAAAATAGATTTCGAGAAAAATAGATTTTTCAGTTTTGTTTTTTGCTTAAAAAGTGCTATATGTTTACAAAATTACCAAATTTTACGGTAAAACCGGGCGGTAGCGCCTTAAGTAGAACCCTGTATAAAAGTTTAATACATATACTATTTAAGGAGTACTTACCCACAAAGGTGAAATAAAGAAATCCACATCTCAATTTCGGCCATAACTCTTTTCAATGCGTAAAATAATTTCGGCAAGGGCTGTTATTATCAAAAATTCCTTATCCGACATCTAGATTGTCGATATTCGCAGCTGCGATCTGATTACGTATCTTATGAATTGAGATTCGTGGTTTTTAATAATAGGTCCCTTTAGTATGGAAAGGTAATCAAAAGACCATGTGAACCCATTGATTTTGTATGAAAGAAATCTTTCTGAATTGATCTTGCCTCTTTATTTGGTATCTTTATGTTGATTGATAATTCTGAAATGTTTCGATGAATCCGGGTTTTTTGAATGGACTTATACAACGTGTTCATGAATAAGCGCAAAACCTCATACACCCCAACTGATTTATAACAAAATAATTAGATTGAAACAATAATTTCATTATTTTGATAGTTAAAATTTAAAGTTATTCATATTTTAAGTTTTGAGACAAAAATGATTTGTTATCATTTCAGCAATGAATGAAAGCGCTAACATGCTCATGGATACATTTTAAGAATCTTGTATTGGTAGTAAGTAGGGTGAGAGTGCCCGAGCCGTGGGTTGAGATCGTGTTCAGTAAATTTTTAATTTTACATACAAATTATTTAATTATTTGAAAAAAAATACCTATGTTGAAACCATGATAATTCGATTCTGCTCTCGATCCTAAACAAACTACTTTCTAGTTTTGCGTTAATTCATTAACACGTTGTATATGTAGGTATTCTGGTTTTTGCCGATTCCATCCGTGTTTAATTATTTTAATACAGGTACCTAGGTATACTCATAAGCATAAGCATATGCTCACGACTATATTCCCCGAGGGGGTAGTCAGAGATATTCTGAAACCTCAGAACATCCACGTTTCACCAGTAGTACCGAAACTCTGTCCAGTGTGACGGGGGGTGAGCCCATCGCCACTTGTAATGGACAGTGGGTACAATACATGCCTCGAAATTGAAGCATGCAGGTTTCCTCACGATGCTTTTCTTCACAGAAAAGCCAGTGGTGTATCATTGGCATTGTACGAGTCGGCCTGGACGGGGGTCGTACCATCACCTCCTGCACGGCAGACAAGGTTACTCGCCACTGGACCACCACGGCTTTTTCTCCGTTGCTCGTAGGTATTATGCGTGTAATGTACAAGAGGCGAAAAGGGTGTGATAGAACTTCATTCACCGAACGGTTTGTTGGCGATACTACCTAACTAACAGTTGTAACATGGTTCACTTTTCATAGCTAAATTAATTCGCTATACAACGTGTTAATGAATTAACGCAAAACTAGAAAGTAGTTTGTTTAGAATCGAGAGCAGAATCCAATTATCAAGGTTTCAATATAGGTAATTTTTTTCAAAATATTAAATAATTTGTTTGTTAAATTTAAAATTTACTGAACTCGATCTCAACCCACCGCTCGGGCACTCTCACCCTACTTACAACCAAAACAAGATTCTTAAAATGTATCCATGAGCACGTTAGCGCTTTCATTCATTGCTGAAATGATAACAAATCATTTTTGCCTCAAAACTTAAAACTTTAACTATCAAAATAATGAAATTATTGTTACAATCGAATTATTTTGTTATAAATCAGTTGGGGTGTATGAGGTTTTGCGCTTATTCATTAACACGTTGTATATTTTATAGCTCCATTCAAGTAAACCAACGATATTTAGCGCAAAGTCGAACTTTTTTGCTAGTAGGCGAGTTAGATCGATACGGATCCGAATAATTCGTTTAAAACAGTCCCTAAAATCAAGCCACTTTAAAACGAGTTCCAGCGAAATAAGGATTATGTCAGGAGACTTCTTATTTGAACAATAATGAATTGCGAGAACTTGATTGTAACCTCAAATAGTGTCCCACGCTCTACCAACACTATTGAAGTTGCTGTTCGATAGAGGACCTTATTGGTTTACGATAGAGATGATTGATTGGTCGTCAGATATCAATATGGATATTAATTAACATTTCACCTTGCTCCAGTTGGCAAGTGTGGGTATGTAAGTGACAGGTGGACACTATTCCTATCAACCTACCTATACCTACCTAGATAAGTACCTACTGTTGATTTGAAATGTTCTTAAACTTTGCTCCATCTGTCATTATACGTCGTGGCACCATATGAGCGCTGGATCGAGTGTATTTAGACAAAAATAGTGCATTGTCTATGTACAATGCACTATGCCAGCGAGCGCAATCAGGGACATCGAAGGAATCGAGGACTCAAGATCCGTGCCGCAACGTATACCTCGCCTTGTCATTGTGTCCTGTCCAATTCCATTTATTTGAACTCCATGACTCTCTCATCTCCATGACTCTCTCATCTCCATGGATCTCTCATCTCCATCTTTCGCTTGTGCCCCAAAGGCTTAAGAGGTGTAGAAATCTCTTGAAGTGTGTTGAACCAATACAAAATCAGGCCCCTCAGGCTAGAAATCAGGCTCTTATGGAAAGCCAAGACAGGAGCTACTGAAGCCGATTTGGAGGTGCTTAAATAGACTCGGAAGTCAGGTTGGCCGAAGCAAAGACAATCTGTTCAAGTGGGGTTACATAGACGGGTCTCCCTCCTATAGAAAAGTTGTTCAGTTTGATGGGTAGACTCTTAGTTGGGTGCCTGTGCACAGAAGCGGAGCGAGGCTGCGGAGCGGAGAAACAAGGGAATGTTGGCCAATGGGATCCTATTTGTAGGGAACGTGGTCTACCGGTGTTTTATTCGGCTCCGCTGGAGAGGTTTTAGTGGACTGTTGTTTTTCTGGTGGCAGGAGTGGTTCGATGTAAAGGAAAGTCTTGTTTGCAGGACTGGAGGCTTATTTTAGTGATTTTTACACCAGAGTTAGTTACACGCACAAGCTAAGTACCAATATGGAAGGCGGAAACGGAAATACACTAGATTTGATATTTCTTTATCAATTTCACCTGTAAACACAGGTAAAACCATGAGCACATGCTAGTGTACATACAATGTTGTAAATTGACCCCAATTAAAAACCCTGAAGTACCAATTATTTTTCCAACTAATACACCTAGGAACATTTCCTATTGTATTGTTAGTGCATAATTCGTTTTCTTTACAATTCATATAAATTAAGGTCGTTCAATACAAAAAGAGCTTTGTTTCGATCGGAATGAGGTTTGTATTAGCTTTAGCTTTAATTAGACTGAAGTATTTCTCGTAATTAAGTTTTGCCGGTGTTTGATTATGAAATAATAACAATTCGATATAAAGGCTTGGTTCACACAGTTCAATACGCGGCGTCAACCACAAATGGCCAGGTCACTACCAGCCTTTTATTTGATATAAATAAACAATAAAAACGGTCAAGTACGAATCGGGCTACTGCGCACCCAGGGTTCCGTACCACACAACTACACAACATATTAACTTAAAAAAAAAAAGTTTTCCGGGACCTCTAGAGCCACCGACTCACACTTGTATTTCATTATTTGTTGTTATACTGTAGAGTTTGCTCCATAATTACACCAAGTTTGACGCTTGTATGTATTACCGTTTTTACGATAGAGCGAGAAGAAAAAACGTTGATAAAAACTAGTTTCTTGTATGAGGACCCCCTACATTTTTGTTATTTGTTAGCAAATTCGCCATAATAACGCACATTCTGTGAAAATTTCAACTGTCTAGCTATTACGGTTCAAAAGTTACAGCCCTAAATAGGTAGGACAGATGGACGAACGGACGGACAACGGAGGCTTATGAATAGGGTCCTGTTCACCTTTTGGGTATGGAACCCTAAAAACTTACCATAGTAGAAAAATGTTTCCCAAGCCATAAAGTTAACATATTGCCTCAAACGATACTATAATATTTTGATATCATCCGTCGGTTCTCACTTTCATCGGCATCCACTTTCGCTAAATACCCATTGTCGACATTATCTCGTCTCTCATTACCGTCCCCGTCACGGTCCTCCCGAGGGCATACGTTCCTCCTTCAATATTATACGTTATTGTCTTAACAATATGGTGTTAAATTGATTGCCGGTAACATGTATCGCTTTCTCATAATTAGACAATTGAATGTCGCGAGTGGAATGTGACGCGTGTTTGAATATTGAATTTGAATTTTGTTTTTTTTTTTGCTAATGGCGATCTTGACATTGTAAACGGCCAGTGACATGCATTTTATTTGTGTTGATTCAGATTTTATGGAGCGTTTACAAGGTAATAAAATGAATGTTTAAAAAATTACATGACATTTTGAATGTAAATGTCATTGTAATATTGTCATTAAACTGTAAATGATTTTTAATACGTCGTATTGAATACGACATATTCCTTTGCCAATAGTTTCTATTTATAAATAAAACATGGCTGATTGTTATCAATAGTAAAGTTTACATTTTATTTAGTTCCAAGTAGCTTTTCAACGTTTTATGGTTAATTGATGAGATGTAGAGATGAGATTAAAAATAATTTATAGTTTGTTAATAAGACGGCATTACAAGACAACAAACTAGTATTTTATTCGTATGTTAAATTTTTTACTTAATTGCTTTGCCCTTATTTGCTTGACACTGCTTTTTACCCGACTGCGGCAGAAGGGGGTTATGTTTTTTGAGCGAAACTGAAAAGAGAAAAACAAGCTCTGTAGGGAACGTGGCCTACCGGTGTTTTATTCGGCTCCGCTGGAGAGGTTTTAGTGGACTGTACTTTTTCTGGTGGCAGGAGTGGTTCGATGTAAAGAAAAGTCTTGTTTGCAGCACTGGAGGTTTATTTTAGTGATTTTTACACCAGAGTTCGTTACACGCACAAGAACCGTACCAATATGGAAGGCGGAAACGGAAATACAACTTTTTTAATTACTACATTTTATGTTGGTGTTGCCAACAAACTCTATAATCATTAATCAGCTATACCAACTTTGAATGTTATTAGGTAGGTAGGTATTGCAGGTGAGGACAAACCTTATTAACCTCCCTTATTAACATTCAAAATTGTATTTGAGCAAAGTTGGTATAGCTGATTAATTATTATAGAGCTTGTTTTTATCTTTAGTAATAATTCAGTAAATCATTTTTTTAAATGCAGGTGCTATAAACCTTTATACAACCGTTTTAAAAGTTTTTGTCCGAATTATTATTCTATAATATCATATGAATCGAAACATTGCTATTTTCAAAGAGATGTAGGTATCTATTTAGACAGTCTGGAAGAAGTCTTTTGATTGCTAAGTTTCATGCTGCTTTATAATTTTTGTGCTTATCGAAAAAATATGTTTTATAAATAAAATTCAAATACTAGACACCTGATGTTTTTATTCTAATTTGGATATGTGTAAACCCTACTTAATATCCCAACACAGTATTCAAGCAGTATCAACAATGTATACTTCATGTTTTAATGTACTGCACGCAATGAGACGCACCCCAGTGGCGTGGTTGGCTTAAAAGTGTCGGTCGCCTTCTTTACGTGCATTAACGTATTTCTTAATCGCTCTTAGTGTCGATACTGTTTGATTAATATATTGCGCCAACATACAGGTTCCCCATGAATTAATCAGCCAATAACTTATCGCCAAGTAGGTTACCTTTCCTCCACACCTGCGCAAAACAATTTCCATCATAAACTGCTCAGCCATTCATAAACCAACCGCGCGTTACCTGACCTATCTAAGTAAAATTATCATAAATCCATTCATTCATGCCAAAGGAGTTAATCATCGATTTGTGGCATAAGTGTGCGTAGGCGCATCCGGTTGAACCGTGAGGTTAGGATGCCAATACGTTTATGATATGATTGTGACTGACAGAAATCTTTCTATTTTATAGGTGCAAAGTCAAAGTCAAAGTCAATATAATTTATTCAATATAGGAGCTTACAGCACACTTATCAAACGTCAAATCTTTTTTAAAGCTACCACCGCGTCGGAACGTGTTGTCGCTGTAGAGAAGATGCGGCCAGAAACTCTACAACATAACACGACTTAATAACTATTACAATATAAATTCTTAAGCTAAAGCTATGTATACAATAATACATAGTCTATTTAATAAAATAATTGATACTATACAGTAAAGTAAATAAACTATAAGCTAGTGACCTCCTTGCGGTGCTATCCTTAATAGTAAATGTAGAAGATACGGCGTCTTCTATACGACGTGAAACGGTACTACAAGTAGCAAGGTTATACCACATGAATAATTATCTCTACAGAACGAAAGCTTCATACAAACGGCTGCTGTTTGTGTACTCACACATAGCACGCGTTAGAGGGCGTACGATCCCGGACTCTAAATCAACCTTTTTAGAATTGTTGTCTGTCTGTTTGTCTTTGTGTTTGTTTGTGTGTATGTTCGTAACAGGATTACGCAAAAACTACAGAACCGATTTTGATGAAACTTTTTTGTTTGATAGCTTATGATCACACTTAAAATCTGGTATATTTTAAGTGAGATCATATTTGTGCGGAAAACATCGTGAGGAAACCTGTATGCTTCAATTTCGAGACATGTATTGTGCCCACTGTCCATTTTATAGGTATGTGGCGACGGGCTCACCCCCCGTCACACTGGACAGAGTTTCGGTGCTACTGGTGAAACGTGGATGTTCTGAGGTTTCAGAATATCTCTGACTACCCCCTCGAAGAATATAGTCGTGAGCTTATGCTTATGCTAATTTGTGCGGACGAAGTCTCAGGTAAACTCTAGTAACAAATTCGATTTAGTCGCCTTTTACGTCACCAACCTGCACGAATTACCTACCACTTTCCCCCAGTGCTTATGGCTATGATTCTCGACCTGTACATTAATTTTGTTCTCCACGTGCACGTGCAGACAATCCACTCAAGTCCAGTCCACCCCTAAGACATTTCCAAACGCGCCGTAATTGGCGCTATCTTGTTTTTGGACCGGCATTTTTATTCATGGATTCCTGCGGCTTTTATGGGCTTAAAAGATTGCCTTTTACGGATTAAAGTTTTTGTTGAGCGCACGCGCCGGTTGGGGAGTAAGTAATTATCATTATTTCGTGTTTTGTCTCGTCCCACGTTTGGGATTCTGGTCTTTGGGTTTGTAAACATGGTAGCATGTTTAAAACATTAGCTTTTTGTATTGGTCGAATTTGATGGTTACTTAGCTTTTGGCTGATGCAATTGTTCTACTGGTTTTTTGCTTTGTTCAAATAAGTATGTTACATACTCGTAGGTAGGTTTACTCTATCAGTATTGAACGTATCAGATATAGGATACGTAGGTACAAACGACTATTTTGGGATGTGTGACGTAGATAACATTTTCATTTTGCAGTGGCGATTGTCATTTATTTTAGTACTATATCTATAATTATGCTTCTTACTCTCATAAGTCTTCCCCTCTCTATCAAATTATCTGAAAGAAACAGATTTTAATGATAGGACCGCCGTCTGTAACCATGCATTGACAATACTTTTTTTTTGTCGTGCTGTCCAAAATTTTTTTTGTTCATGTGTTATGTTAATCTTTTGGGACCTGCGCTATCCACACCTAACTACTAGAATTCTTCATGATGTCATCAGTCCACCTGGCAAAACGACCCGATCCTCTTCTTTCGCTAATCACATGATATACACTTCCCTATCCATTGCAATACGATACTTTTATTTTCAAATGCAGATTTCCTCAATCTTTTCAACACCAACCTCAATATCTCAAAACACTGCACTTTCAACAGTCAAACAGCAGTCCTACCAAATATAGTATTCGCTACTCGTATATACAACGTTTTGAAGTGAAAACAAAGGCTCTGCCACGCCTTTCAATTTCTCTAAATCAAATACCGCCGCTGACCGTTGGTTATGAGGCGATGTCGGACGCGGGCGCAGCCGATTTATGGGCATACGCTTGAGTCTGTTTAGAGCTTTTGAGATTAGAAGTTTGTAGTTGTGAATGGGGAGAAGTGGCATTTCCTTTTGTGTTATTTTCCGATTGGTAGAATAGAAATGACGGTTATAGATGAATTGAAAAAGATAAAATATTGGGCTGACCCCATTTGGGATAAGAGCTGAATGATGACTGAATATAAGTTGAATCCAGAATCAGGGCAGATTTTGATTCGACGTATTGATACAGAAAAAATGGATAATTTTATTGTGAAAAGTTAGTCTGATTTTTTTTTCGTCTTGAACATTGTCAAACCTTTTTTTTTACAGCTCCGGCTCCAAGACAGTTTCACCAACATCATCTCCCCTATATTCGTTGGCAAATAAGTTGGCAAATCTGTTAGCTACGTTGACAACTCAAATTTAACGACATGTCTTTGACTCGACAGAAGAAGGAATTGTCTAGTGATGTAGATGATCGCTTCTGTTGTGATTATCATGATAATCATGTTAATATTAGTTGAGAAAGCAAAGCCTAAAGGACCGTAGGACATTCCAAAGCTACACGAAGGATATAAATAATGACCCGTCTGCTACAAGATGCACTCCGTGGAAAGAAGAGACACGTTCACCAACTGAGTTCATTTCCCCATAGGAACAGCTACCTCCCGGGCACAATCTGCAATGGCAAGTGTGGAAATCCTTAAACCAGCTTCGCACTCAGGTCGGTCGCTGCCGACTAAAGTGCAATTATAGGAATCCTAGCCAAACATCAAATCCAGTCGATGGGTCATCTGCTAGAATGTCCCTTTTTCCCGAACACCTGCACGATTGAGGACTTAAAATACGGCTACACTCGACGATATCAAGCACGCAGGTAACCTGGCCATAAATATAAAACACCACCGAAGAACCATAGAAACGAAAAGAGAGAACAAGGAGATTTAGATATTTGTATCATAAATTCCAATGACATCGTACAAATAAAGACATTAGCCATTACAAGCTATCCATAACAATATCCAATTATATCTAAGTACTTGTAAAAGACAACAACAATTTCTATCAATTAACTGCGCAGCCGCACCCAATCTGAATCAATTGCAGAAATCTCTTATCTCACTGTTATGTAGTACAGTTTGGCCTAAACATTCTTGTCGGAAACTATTGTTGCTGAACAAATGTATTATTCATATTGTTGTGAAAGGATTATAAAATAAGTTCGTTGACAATTGTTCAAACGGTTATGAATTGATAACGCAGTGGTGCCAAATTATCCTGTGATCCATTCGACGATTAGAGTTTAAAAATAAGTGGAGTTTTTTATCAAGCAGAATTATGATATACGTAGGGACTGTTTCACCACTTTTTACAAAGTGATATGTCACTTTGAGCATTTTTCCCAAGTTGGTTAGGACATTGCAGACCGAATCACCTGATTGTCTGAAAAGAAAGATGATTGCGTGCTTCGGATTGCACGTTAAGTCATTGGTCCCGGCTACTACTTCTCGTGGTAGTAGTCGTTATATAAAAACCACATCAGAGGCCGTAAGGCGGTCGGAAAAAACACCAGGTCTTGCTGCCCACACGATAAGAAGAAGACCACTTTTTGACAAGTTCTTGTTAGCTTATCCGACAGCTCATTTGACATATTTTGTATGAAGAATTCGTCAATAAGCTAACAAGAACTTATTTGGAAGTGGTGAAAAAGGCTTAATCTTTTATTTTTATTTACTGCAGACTATTGGAGGACCTAACGTGGTCCACGTACGACTGCCTTATTTGTACCACAGATCCTATATTGAATAAACATTTCACGTTCCTTATAATAATTCAGTTTTCATTTAAATTAATGCTATGCGTCCCCAAACTGTTTCACAAAATTCACAAATTATAATTCGTAACATCCGAAATTCTGACTACATTAAAAGACCTTCGAACAACCATTAAAAATATCTGCAATAGGTATCTAATTATTACTCAACAAAGACCGTGAATTATAATCAAAGTAAACCTTTTGTTTAAAAATTAACTTCTCAATGCGCTTGCGTACAACCTGCAATTATTGTACTCGATAAGATGAACATTTTTAGGGTCAGTTTGTTTTGAAGATTTTTATCCCATTGCCAACATTGTATTGACCCGATTTTACCCCTAATTTTATAAATTGGTCTAAATATAAAGCTTTTGCGGAGATGTACCTAACTGCAATCTATCAATCCTGCGTATTTTTTTTGTATCCAATCTAGTAGGTTCCCCATCTTCTTCTATCGAGTCAATGGCGTCTCATTCTAAATCTTTCTAGCCCAGAATTTTGCCACACGGATAGCACGGCTACCCCATGCTAAGACCAAAAGCGCAAAACAAAAGCTACCCATTGAAAAATAAATACTTTTCAACACACTTGCTCATAAAATGGTTCTAATTTCACCGCAATAAGGCAAATAATGTCACCTATAATCAAACTGTGACTTTACTTACTATTATTCATAAGTGAGTTGTAGGTTTTTTTTATTGGTTGAGTTGCTTTGTTCTTAAAAAAGTTTCGACGTTTCGAGTTTCTCGGCTCTCTTAAGACCCTCGTCTACCTCAGCGGTTATTACCAACATTACACACTTGTACCATAATGTACTATTATCTTGTTTATTTTTATTCGTAGACTTTAATGAATACAAGGTGTAATAAAAATAATGAAAATATTTCAAGCTTTTATTATTGGTTGTTTAGACCATCAAACTGAACAACTTTCACTATTAGACCAAAATCGAAACCGTGAAAAAAACAAATCAGCTGTCCCATACATTGTCCCATCAGCTTAGCTCGAGTAGATTGGAAGTTTAGTATGGAACATCAGATTTTTTTTTCGCGATTTCGATATTGATCTCTTAGTGAAGGTTGTTCAGTTTGATTGTCTAAACCACTTATTTGTATTTCTGTAACACCTTGTACCTTCAATTACTCTCATTCTGGCATAGTTTGGTAAAAACTAGAAACTAAAAAGAAAGAATTCTTTTGTAAATAGGTATATAAGTGTTTTTTCAATATGTTGAAGATTATTATTTACTAGCGGCCCGCCCCGGCTTCGCATGGGTAGATATAAAATGTAGCTACCCCTGAATTATATTTTAATTATTTTATTTTTAACCTATACTTCATGATTTTCCGATTCCTACCTCTACCTTAACTTTTATATGTAATATATAACCAAAATTTCGGTTATATTAAAAATGTCATTACCACGTTTCATCAACATCATTGCCATGGTAATGTTTGCAAGTTTTACTGAATTACATTAGCGAAAACCGTTATAAAATCTCTATAAACTTTACAGGGACTTAGAATTGAATCCCGTTCCACCATAATTAAACCATCGTAAACACGTAGTATGCGCTTGCGCATACGGTCTTTAATTAAAACACTATTAACCCTTTGTATTGGATCTTAAGAGAATGCGGGCGACTTAGTCCATACAAACGTATTTCCCTATTTCCTCCCTGAATAATGATGAATGACATGACTAGAGCAAATTTTTTACCATACAATTTATGTTACCTTCTAATTAATTATACCTATCGTTGTATATTTACTAGGAACCTTTTAAAAGGACTAAAATTGCCTAACTATTCCGCTGTTAACAGACATCCAGCAAGGAAATTTTGACGAATGTAAAAAATTCAAGGTAAACATACAGACATAGCCAAATTCTTTCTCATTTAATTATTGAAAATAAAATTAAAATCAGTGTCATTTTGAAAGAGGAAACAGGGGAATAAAAGATAGTGACTTCGCCTATTTTATGTAAGTAAAATCAGTCTGAGATGCGATTGACACTTGTCGTTGTCGCACCGGTAGCTCGGGAGCTCGGGAACAGCGCGACTGCAAAGGTTTGAAATATCTTGCAGACCGCGTTTCCTCTAGTAATAAAATAATATTAATATTCTTTTATAAATACGATAATTAAATGTACCTAGTTATTTTGAATGCTGTTATTATCTAGTCTTGGAAACATAAAATGAAATAATAGTTTTAATTTTATGACTATTCATGTGATAATAGTGAACACTTAATTTTAGTTACTAATAAATTAATATCATTAAGAATAAACGAACATTTCTAATAATAAAAATCTACCAAATGCGAGTTGGACTCGCGCACGGAGGGTTCTGTATCACATACAATAATACCAAAAAATTTTGGTTTCTCCGGAATCCTTAGCACAAGCCAGACACGTACTTGACCGGTTTTTATTATTATGTTGTTTCACATTAGAGACTCATGACACATGCACTATAATCACACCAAGTTTGACGCTTGTATGAATTTCCCTTTTTACTTTTTACGACATCAAAAACAAGAAATGTTGAAAAAAACACGTTTCTTGTATGGCCCACGCAATTTTTTTACTTTTTTCATCATTTTTTAGCAAACTCACCATTAATAACGCATATCCTGTGAAAATTTTAACCGTCTGCTATTATACCTAGTTCAAAAGATACAGCCCCCCTTTATAGGTAGGGCAGACAGACAGACAGACGAACAAATGGGCAGTCAGCGCGCGTAGGCTTATGAATATGGTTTCGTTGGCATCCTTTGGGTATGGAACCCTAGAAAGGGGAAAATGAGGCATACTTATATGATACGCAGGATACGCATAAACGAGACTAATTCAAAGAGCCGTAAAGTCTGAAAGTGAACATGTTTCATATTGACAATAAAAACCTTTTTGAAATACAAACTTTATGCTAATATTGTAGACGATACTAATTTTTTTCTATATTCTATAATAAAATCCAGTCAAAAATGTCATTTTGCTTTATGTTTTACCATTTCCTAACATATACATATACTTAACTTGATTATTATATATTTTTATATTAAAACTCTACCAAAATGTCGTCGTCACCTTCCGAAGAAGAAGTCGAAGTCGAATTGGTGCTGGATGTCCGAAGTATCGAGAGCTCCGAAGATCCACCTATGGAGGAATGGGCCTCCCTCTTACTTCAAGAACCAGAGGAGAATAAGAAACGCATCGCTTATAATGAAGGAAAGTACCATCCTGGAAGCGGAGAAATATGCGCAAAATACATCACCATGTCCGACAGTTCGATCTTCAGACACCCCTACTATAACTATCCCTCTGTTTTGGACCCTGGAATACACGATGCTTTACTGCAGCCTGAAGAGAAGGTCACTTATGGGGACGATGGTCAAGATCTATACTTAGCCGTTTGTGAAGAAATGAACCAATGCCCTGTCAAACTTTTCCACAGATCACTATTAAATGAAGTTATAGATTTAAAATACTACTGCGTTAATTCGGACGGGGTACGCGCTATGGCCATGGCTTTACAATTTAATAGAACAGTGAAAGTACTCGATTTGACTGATAATTTTTTGAACAGCGACGCTTGTTTTCATTTAGGCGATTTGTTATCAAAGAATGCTACACTGACAGAACTAAATTTATCGGGATGTCGGATAGGACCCGAAGGTGCTAAACGGTTGTTTCCCGGTCTGACCGTTAACCGAGTTCTTGTGATTTTAAACCTGAACAAGAATCAACTCGGAGACACGGGCATGGAGCATTTCGCTGCTGCTGTTAGCAAGGGAATCGATCTAACGCAAATTTATTTAAGTAACAATAACCTGAGTTTGAAATCTTTGCTCACATTCGCAGATGCTATCGAATTCTACAATACGTTGACTCATATAGACCTCTCATGGAATAATCTTTACTCCGCTCTTGGAATATGTACTCTACTTGCTAGACTTGAAGAAAATAAAGTAATCCAAGTGTTGGATCTTTCGTGGAACGCTCTTACCGGTATTAAAGTTGCATGGGCAGTAAGAAACTTTATGACAGCGCCAAGTTTACGTGAACTATATCTGAATAATAACAGATTCGGAGGTGATGCAGTCCCGAATCTAATAGCAAACTTACATAAAGCCAAGAAACTAGTCACTCTCGATTTATCAAACAATCCGATGGGCCCTGAGGACTCGTTAAAAATACTTCAAAAGATGAAAACAGTTGCTGTCAAAGTACAAAACCTTTACTTGGAAAACATTTACGTGAACGTAGACTTTATGGAATTACTCGAGAAAATTAAAGGCATGAAGGTGAGGAAGAATTTCGTTATAAAGCATGGGTATCTAAAACAGAATTATAAAGCGACAGGCCCAGATGCAAGGGAGCTGGTTCTCAACCGAGCCGAGTTCTTGGGTCAGAAACCCAAAAAGAACAAGATGGATGTAGCACTAGTGATCATGCAAGTATGGAAAGACAATGGCTTTATTGAAATAATGAATTTGAAGGACTTTGCGTATTGTCTCAAAAAATCTGGGGCGCCGTTGGATCAAGATCTAGTTGAAGAAATTTCAAATGCCTTTTCTGGACCAAAGAGTAAAAAATTGAAGACTATTAACATGAAACTATTAGTAGATTATATTAACAGGAAATGGCCGGACCGGAAATTACCTCCCACACCACCACCGACAGAGGCTGTAGTTGTACCTGTCGCAAAGAAAGGAAAAGAAAAGAAAAAATAGCCATTGTTACTATTATATAAAGATTTTTTTAATGATAATCTATAGTTCTCTTTGTTTATTTATATGTGAGGAATCTTGTTTTAATATTGTTAATTTTAATTGTGTTCATTAACTATATTCAATATATTAAAATTGTTTATTTTACAAAAAATACTTTATTTTACACCAAAACGTATTCTGTGGTATAATACCCAAGTCTGTGATCATTAGACAATACCTATACAGGCTTCCTGGTTGGCCATTATTGTAAAAAGAGGAAAACTAAAGGATTATATTATGTTGTCTTTGGTAACAATAAAGCACCAATCATAGAGTAGGTACAGTAAACAACACCAATAGAGTGCGGCCAAAATATATACAATGTTCTTGAGTGGGGCATAGAGTATGGTAAACCAAAGACTACAGTTTAACTGACAATGTACTAAAATGGTACAAAATCACTTATCAAATCCTTTAATTATTACACAATCATAAACTCCAAGACGACTTCAAGAATACTAACTTACAATCAAGAAACTAATAGTTAAGTAAATACCATTTGATAGTTTCCTGGTTATCAATCAAAATGTCAATGAACTCGAGCCGAATGTCCGTAGATAATGCATCCGTAGAAGTTCTTTTCTTGAAAGAAGAATCCGTGTTATCTGTAGATCCACCTCGCGAAGAATGGTCTTCCTTACGATGTCTTGATGTACCCCACATAAATCCAAAACAACTTCTAGCTGATGAAGGTCTCTACGATCCTGGCAGCGGAGAAATATGCACAAAGTACATACCTTTGTCTGACAGCTCAGTTTTTAGACATCCTTACAGATTATACCCCGCAGTCCTAGATCCCGGAATAAAGGAGGCTCTAAACGAACCAATACCTAAGGTAAGCTACTTCAATGATGGCCAAGAGCTCTATCTTTTAATCTGCGAAGAGATGGGAGAATGCCCGATACGTCTATTCCACAAAACATTGTTAGAAGAAAAGATTAATTTGAGATATTATGGTATAAGTCCGCTAGGATTTCGACCTATAGCTATAGCATTGCGACTTAACAAAATCGTAAAAGTATTGGATTTGACATCGAACTAGATTGGTCAGGACGGCTGTTTCCATCTCGGTGAAATGCTTGGAACTAATACCACCTTAAAGGAGCTCATTTTGAGTGGATGCAGGATCGGTCCAAAAGGTGCTTTGCGTTTGTCTGCCAATTTTCATATTAATCAAGGACTTCGTAAATTAGATCTTTCTAAAAACCAAATGGGTGACGAAGGAGTAGAATACTTAGCCAAAGCTATTTACAACGGAGCTGACGTTACAGAACTTAACCTTAGTTACAACGATTTAAGTGCTAAATCATGTTTGCTTCTCGCCCAAGCATTGAAAATAAACAATAAATTAACTCATTTAGATCTTTCATGGAACAATTTGGTTTCACCTAAAGCTTTCGAAACGCTCTGTATAGAAGCTCTGTTAGCTGAAAGTAAAGTTCTGACAGAGTTGAATTTCGCTTGGATCTCTATGGGTCCTCGCTTTAGTAGTGGACTCGATATCGTTCTGAAAAGCCCTAAGCTACGTCGTTTAGACTTGAGTAACAACAAGCTGGTTGACGACAACATAAACGTTATAGCAAGCAATCTGACCCGCGCAAAGAAATTAGAATGGCTGAATCTCTCTTCCAATCCTATGACACCAAAAGGCGCAGATAAGTTATTACCAAAATTAAAATTTCGAAGGGTTAAATTGAATACGCTTTTACTGAATCATGTGAGAGTGACAGCAGAATTCTTAGCAATACGAGAGGAAGTATTAAACAAACCATTTCGAAAAGATACAGTCATTACATATGGGGATGTAATCAGTAAATTCGTACCAAAGCTTGCTGACATGAGAGAGATCGTACTGAAAAGTGCAGTGAAACTTTGTTCAAAGCCAAAGAGGCAAGCCGTTGACGTTGGTTTACTAATCCTTTGTGTCCATAAGCAGTTTAAGGGACCGATTCCGTCTAAAGATTTCTTTAGGGCTGTCAAGATGGCCAGTGCTTTCCAACTGAATGAAGACTTGATTGATGAGATGGCTGTGGCTTTTCCGGGACCTAGAAAGGGGAAGATAAGGACGATAGATATAGAAGCATTGGTAGAATATTGTAAGCGCAAATGGCCCGATAAGAAACTTCCATCGACCCCACCACCAGATCCTGCACCTGTGTTAAAGAAAGATGATAAAAGGAAGAAGAAGTGATGTTATCTGGTTTAGATTTATTTTTAAGCAGTTTTAATTAGTTTATTTTAATATCGTTCTTAATTTATATTTTTCTTAGTTTATTTTAATGTTGTTCTTAGTTCTATATTTTTAAGGCTTTAATTTGTAGGTGATTGTTAATTTGTTGTTCCGTTAATAAATTGTGAAGTATTCCCAGGGTTTTACATCTTACGTCGTGAGGTCGTTCTACAATGGTTTAAACGGGTGATTTACATCGGCAATACAAAGCGGAGCGCGTGATCTGTGTCCATTGTTGAACGTCACGTTATGAATTTTAACTTAGTGCGTGTAAATGTCGTGCGTGACTGTTATGTGGCGAGGTACACAATATGATTTACATAGTTAGCCTAAGGATGTTAGACTGTTTCCAATGTCAAGTGAGACACGGTATCTTACTTTGGTTCGAATATTGAGTTTGCCTTATGTTTTGATGTAAAGCTTTAGATCAATCTACAAGGATGTTAGGGTAAACAGTTGCATTACTTTAAGGGGTGATTATACCCTTGATACTGATCAACTTTCCCTAAGAAAACTATAGGAAATTCACCAAAATATCGACTTTTCATACAAACAAACGCATTGATAGCATTTAGTATGGATTTTTTATTTTTATTTCCTAAAGGTTTCTTAGAGAAAGTTGATCAGTATCATGGATACAATCACCCCTTAAAGTAGGTAATGCAACTGTTTACCCTAACATCCTGTATATTTTTCAAGACATTTTGAGGTTAAACATTAACAGCATGTCAATAGAATATCATTACTTCTATCAATGATCATGACTAAAATCCCACTGTATCCACCTACCATTTATTTATTTTCATACTTAATTGTACACACAGCAGTATAGACATGGGCGAGCTTATCTCTGAAGAGATTTCTTCTGAATCGACTTTGTGTCAAATTTTAAGAGACGGTCGGAGGTCGTTCATCACGAACCTACCAAGTTCTTGATCTTAGGTTGATTTGAGGCCATCGTGACCACTACAAAGTAGATTTTGTACCTAAATCATCTTCATGGTTTCATGAATTCGTTGAGTAGATTTTAATAACCTTGAATCTTGTTTAAAGTAACTTAAGTACGACCAAGGGGAGTTGACTACATAAAATATATTTTAGTTTTAACTGCTCAGTAAATAAACCGTTTGAAAATAACGCTAAACTCACATTTTCAGCAATGCTGTTGCTTGAACTATTTTTAATAACTGGATAAACTATAAAAAGTATCAAAACGACGACTAAAAACAATGACGTCACTATTCAATATTTAGTACAATACTTCATAATAAAGCACGCGTTTTGATAAAGAGTTGTTAATTTGACTAGTTGGAAACTCGCGGATTCTGCTCGTTTGCACAGAGCAGACCCGAGTTTTCGTCAAAACCCGAAGTCATTTAATGATCACAGGGTACAAAGTCGGATAGCAGCGAAAAGGGCGGAAACCAATTAACCAAGAGCGGTACATCCTGAATGGTCAATACAAGTGTTACAAAAGTAAAAATATACGTTTAAAGCTTTTAAGGGAGTTGTTTAGACCATCAAACTGAACAACTTTCACTATAGGACCAACATCGAAATCACGAAAAAAAAATCTGCCCATACATTTAGCTCGAGTAGATTTGTGCTATTTCGGTATTGGTCCCATAGTGAAAGTTGTTCAATTTGAAGGTCTGAACCACCCCCTTTAATGTTTATTTGTGTTTTTGTAACACCTTGTATAATTTCGCGCGCTATTAAAATTTGTGCACTGCGCAGGTAAATCGGTAAGACTTATAAACCTGTTAATACTGGTTAAACCCAACCCCATAAATAGGCAATGCAAATATCCCGTAGAAACCTGGATATGCGCACGCGCAGCCGCGGGCTGATCCCGCGCACGGTAGCGTGCGTCACGCAACCCAACCTTGTCTGCTTTATTATTATTTATTGCCTTCCAATAATCACCTCCTAGATAATATGTTGGACATAATAAAATGCTACTAAACTACATTCTTTCATGTTATAAAGAATCCGAAAGAGATGTTGCTTGCGGCTGTAATGGGAGACAGTTTTATATTGTACACACACACACACACAGATACTCATACATGTTAAAATATTCCCTTTTTAGGGTTCCGTACCCAAAGGGTGAAAACGGGACAATATTACTAAGCCTACGTTGTCCGTCCGTCCGTCCGTCCTACCAATGAATGAATGAAATATACTTGATTTACACCAAACAAAATACAATGCACAGTAGGAAACTAAACCGATTAGCCTACCTTTGCTTTGATCTGACTGCCTATTTAGGGCTGTAACTTTTGAACCGTAGTAGCTAGACAGTTGAAATTTTCACAGAGTATGTGTTATTACGGCGGATTTGTTAACAAATAATAAATCAAAAAAAAAAAAGGGTCCTCATACAAGAAACGTTTTTGTCAACGTTTATTCTTCTCGCTCTATCGTTAAAACTGTCATACATATAAGCGTCCAACTTGGTGTGAGTGTGACCGATTATAGAGCAAACTCTACAGTATAACAACAAATAATAAAAACCGGCCAAGTGTGTGTCGGTCTCGCGCTAAAGGTCCCGGAGAAAACAAAACTTAATTGTAAGTTAAATATTATGTTGTTGGTGGTGTGGCACGGAACCCTCGTGCGCGAGGAGCCGGACTCGCACTTGACCGGTTTTATGTTTTTATTCCTACAGATCCTTTTGTACCTACAGAGCTTAGGCTGGCTTGCACCAAAAGGTATTCGAGTCGGGTAATAATGCTAGGTTTTGCACTATAACTTTTATGTTGACGGCTTTTAAGGGGATGATCAGACCATCAAACTGTACAACTTTCTTTATGGAACCAACGTCGAAATCGCGAAAAATAATCAGTTAAGGAAAGGTGGATGTTTTTTTTCCTTTATATTCCTACAGGGTGTTAAACTTAAATGCGTTACATAGGTACTTTAGGGGGTGATTCAGGCCATAAAACTGAAGAAATTTTACTAAGGTAGCAATATTGGGAGCCCTTTCGTTTGAATCTCCCATTTTTTGGAGCGCAGCATTTTGATTGTGTATCTAGTTTTCTACGACCGACTGCATGAGCATATGCTCACGACTATATTCCCCGAGGGGGTAGTCAGAGATATTCTATAACCTCAGAACATCCACGTTTCACTAGTGTGACGGGGAGTGAGTCCGTCGCCACTTGTAATTGGACAGTGGGTACAATACAGCATAGCATAGCATATGCTCACGACTATATTCCCCGAGGGGTTAGTCAGAGATATTCTGAAACCTCAGAACATCCACGTTTCACCAGTAGTACCGAAACTCTGTCCAGTGCGACGGGGGGTGAGTCCGTCGCCACTTGTAATTGGAAAGTGGGAACAATACATGCCTCGAAATTGAAGCATGCAGGTTTCCTCACGATGTTTTCCTTCACCGAAAAGCCAGTGGTGTTACAAATCGTACATAAATTCCGAAAAACTGGTACGAGTCGGCCTGGACAAGGATCGAACCATCGCCTCCTGCATGGTAGGCAAGGTTACTCGCCACTGGATCATCTTCAAAATGTGTCACAAAATCTAACATAGACGTTTGTTTTGTTCCAGGTAACTTTCTCGACGACTATAGAAAGCGCGATGTCGATGCGCTAACTGCATCACGGCACATGAAAGTTAACTCTACTTTACCTGATGTCTAGATAGCCTAGGATCTTCCAGCATCTTAGGTCTTATCCTACGATCTTTATTGCGTTGATTTTACACTTCGTTTCACATGACTATTTTAGTATGCGATCGGAGCAACGCTAAAAGCAAGATTGATCGATTGGCTATGAGCGCAAGGTATTTTGTACGACTTTTATTTCAATTGAACATTGTAGATCTCTTTTGTATGAAAGATGTACTCAAGTGAACATCTACATAATCAACGAAGTCTCTATGAAATGCTTATGATAGGCAGTATATTTTAAATCCTTTTACCTTATAATTGGCGGTTCGCAAATTATTTCCGTAAATTAATTTTGTCTATATTTATCGAATGCGGTAAATCTAGACAGCATTTTGAATAAATGTAGTTTACATGTATACAGGATCCTTAATATGCTGACACTTTTTTAAGGGGAAGACCAGACCATCAGACTGAACAACTTTCACTATGGGACCAACATTGAAATGGCGAAAAAAAAATCTGCTGTCCCACATTTGGCTCGAGTAGGTATTCGGTTTTGTATGGGACAGCTAATTATTTTTTCGCGATTTCAATGTTGGTCCCATAGAGTTTGATGGTCTGATCATCCTCTCCAAAAGTGTCAGCATGTTAAGTTGGACCCTATATTTGCGAAAAACTCAAGCTATATTGGAACAGGACTGTGTCAGTATGACCGCAGATAATTTAATAGTTACTACATAAGTATGACCCTTTTCATTCTTTACCAACTCTCAGCTAGTTCGTGTGTCATTTCTCTTTCCCACCTTTTGCCCAGACTGTCCCTAATTCACAGTCCACACATGAAACAACAGTTTGATCAGTAGAAAGCGTTACCAAGGCGCCTGCGCCGACGCATGTCAGATGCGTGGGCGCACTGATTATGAATTCGGGTGCCGTAGCTTTTCACACTGCTTGTTTACACTTTTACTTTTGTGTTTTCTCTGATATGATATCGCATATTGGTTTTGTTTATTGTTTTTTAATTCATTCTATTTTTCTAACCCAGTCAAATACGTATCATATCTTATGCAGTGTTTCAATGTGGGCGAAAAGCTGGCCTCCTGTTTGGCCTGTCAGGCTGGCCACACATGACAGGTGGGGCTGGTTACACATGGTATGTCAGGCTGGCTACACATGGCATGTCAGGCTGGTTACATATGGTGTGTCAGGCTGGCGACACATGGCATGTCAGGCTGGTTACATATGGTGTGTCAGGATGGCGACACATGGCATGTCAGGCTGGTTCCACATGGAATGTCAGGCTAGCTACACATGGCATGTCAGGCTGGTTACACATGGTGTGTCAGGCTAGTTACACAGGGCATGTCAGGCTGGCTACACATAGCATGTCAGGGTGGATCTGTGGTTTAGCCGTGAAAACATAACAGACACTTACGCATATATAATATTTTTAGGGATGTTATATTTGGTTCCGACGCGGTGCCGGTGGTAGCTTCAAAAAAAGATTTGACGTTTAATAAGTGTGCTTCAAGCTCCTTTATTGAATAAATTATGTTGACTTTGACTTCACGATCTAAAAACCATTTTAATCTCAAGGTATAACGTAAACCAATAAAGTACACAGAATGTCAAACTTAGCTTCCACTTATTTGATCAAACCGAAAACCCTGAAGCATAATATTAAATCACCCATTCAATCCTTATTGGGTCACCATAACAGAAATCCGATAAGAAATTGAATTCTCAAGAACCTCGTAAAATTTTAAAGCGTTTATTTAAAAACGCCATTATTTTTTGTTGATTTATTATTATGATGGAAACGCGACGGTTGTACTCTGTTTCGGGTAAAGCGAAAAAAGTCTCATTACAAAATCATTACTAAAATCAAGCTTCAATATTTTTTTGATGTTCCCAGACATCGCTCAGCGTAGTGGAGCTTCGGTATTGGAAACGATTGCCGATGTTAAGCAACGTTAGGTCAGGTCACTTTTTGGATGGGTGACCATTTTAGTAGGTTTGTTGTACTTTATATATTTTCTTTTGTTTCAAATATGTGTGTTGGGTTTCTGCATCTTCTCTACAACGGAACACCTTCCGACGCGGTGTTAGAGTCAAAAAATAACGTCAATAAAGTTATCCATGTTATGGAACATTTTAAACAATTTTGAATTTGAGGAAACCTATATACAGGGTCCTTCTTAATATGCTGACACTTTTTAACGGGATGATTAGACCGTCAAACTGAACATCTATCTCTATGGGACCAATATCGAAATCGCGAAAAAAACATCTGCTCTTCCATACATTTGAGTCGAGTTATGCTTGCAGTTTTGTATGGGAAAGCAGATTTTTTTTCGCGATTTGGATATTTGTCCCATAGAGAAAGTAGTGCAGTTTGATGGTCTGATCATCCCCTTAAAATAGTTTCAGCTAATTTTGCTAGACCTTATATAAGCACTACACTTGTAGGAGAGTTTCTGACCACTCCGAAAATTATAGTCGGAAAGTCGTATAAATCGGAACTTCTAAATACAAAATCTCACTGATTATTATCACTCTTTAAGACCAAACTATTTATTAAGATAGCAAACTTTCATGGCAAAATCGAAATATCACCGCGGGGGGTTTACTAGAAAACTTAAAGTTCCCACGTGCGCGCGCGCAACGTTTTCGCTTTCGTTCTGGCGATCATCGCGCTCCGAGCATGCGTGAGCGTTCACCTAAACGATCTTAAATGAAACTTTTCGTGCTTGTGATCTTTTGTCTGACGTTTCGTTTTCTAAATTATGATGGTCTTTGAAACCATTGTCAGATTATCGATTTAATTTATTATTTCTAATTTGGCTCCATAGTGAAAGTTATTCAGTTTGATTTAGACCACCTATTTGAATAATGCAGGTACTTAGGTACATAGGGTGCTTCAGACCATCAAACTAAACAACTTTTTCTATGGGATCAACATTGAAATCGCAAATCTAAATCGGCTGTTTAATACATTTCAACAGGCTATTAACATTTTCTATGTAACAGCAGTTTTTTTTTCGCTATATCGATGTTGGTCCTGGAATGATACATAGTTAAAGTTGTTCAGTTTGAACTACGGCTCAATATGTAACATATTTTATCTTACACCCTGTATTACGCATTTTAATTTACACCCTGTATATCTAGTTGCCTCGATTTCTAGTTTTTTATTAGTGCGAAGCAGTAAGCCGTCCCATGAAGCAACAAATAAATGGAAATGAATAAAAAATAAATACAAGGTCCTTCTTAATATGCTGACACTTTTTTAAGGGGATGATCAGACCATCAAACTGAACAACTTTCTCTAAGGGACCAATGTGGATATCACGAAAAAGAGATCGGCTGTCCCATACAATTGGGTCGAGTAAAATTTCAGTTTAGTATGGAACAACTGATTTTATTTTCGCAATTTCGACATTGGTTCCATAGATAAAGTGGTTCAGTTTGATAGTCTGATCATCCTACTACAAAAGTGTCAGCATATGAAGAAGGACCCTATATAAATCTCGTCCGATTTCAATCACCTGCCTATGCGCATACGCATTTTATTTTAAACAGCTCAATTTATAAGAGGAACTGAACTAAATACTTCAAAAAAATCGATATTCATAATAGTAGAACGTTTCCGGTTTAACTATTTCCCATACAAATTCCACTATAGATAATAAGATACTCGTACATCAATGTTCTATCTTTACCAATCAATTATTACAAACCTTTATTGCTTTCCGGAAACATAATAAACAATAGACTTTGCCTCAAATCGACGGCAAAGTTAAGTTTGTATAACAAACTTGTTATTGCGGTTGATGCAAAGATGGTTGTGTATAGAATAATTTGTTTTTGGAGCGCAAATAAAGGTTGTATTCGAATAGTAATGAGAGGTTCGGATGGCTCGTCGACCTCGTTAGATCATCATCAGTCATGTTACGTGAAATACGGAAGGCTGTTGCGTTCCTAACCGTCGACAAGGGTCGAACAAAGCTGTCGAAGGCATTACAAATTTATTATTGAAATTACAAAATTAGATTATTTTGTTCGTAAAGTATTAATTTCTATTTCGAGTATTAATTTCCAATTACGACAAACAAAGTTGTTCAATCTTTTTTAGATTCAAATAATACTAAAATATCTATCAGATGGGATAGTTAAGACTAACGGGCATACATATTGTTTTTTGCCTTCTATTTGCATTTAACTATTCTAAAAACTTACATCTTTCCACAAATGTACCTAATAGTATAAGAGATAAGAGGAAATTTTGTAACCATCAGCTGTAAGGTGGATTCAGTTTGCATTGGGTGTAGAGCATCTCTGTGATGGGGATGGACCAGATCTGTCTGCATAACGTGGGTTTAGGAGTTACAACCGTTTTATCTCTTATACTATAATGCTTAAAGTACCCTAAAAATATACGATCACAGCTGACATAGAAGAGAGATGAAACAGTGTGCCATCAAACAGAAGAGAAGGGCAAGAAAATGATGAGATGAGATGGTGAATATGGTGATAGGTGACTACCACACAGAAAAGCTATCGGCAATCATTGCTTTTTATTTTTGCAAAAGTTACTTCAATCCAAATATTTCAAATGTACATAGATACATACATATTATCACGCCTGTCTCCTACTGGGGTAAAAAGAGACAACGGAACGCCACCTGCTACGATCCTGACAAACCTCTCTAGCTTCCTCCACATTCATTAGTCCTTTCATGCATGCTCGCCGGTTTTGGGTAGATCTGACCTGGCCCTTTTTAAGCACGTCGCCAATTTGGTTCGTATATGTAAATAATATATAATGTATATATATAAATATTTCAAAATGTACTAAAAATAATAAAAATATAGCGTACCTTACCTAGAAATCGTCGATACCTCCGTGCGCCAGCGCAATACCCATCCGTATGTTTTCAATGACTTGAATCTAGGACACCTGCTATTTGACCCGAGACTTAGATAAGTATACCTACTTTAGTCACTCATTGCCATGTTTGGACTATTGATTCGTCAAAAGTAAAAGTTGATCATTTGGGACTACTGATTTCGATATTTCGTTTTGTATAGAGTTATGATTCTGTCGACCTAGTTAATCGTAACATTGACTTAATTTACACAGGGTCTTCGGACGGATGTTTTTGGATTTCTCCGAATATTCCGGAGTAGTTCATACCTATAGACGTATTTCAAAATCTCGTCAATATGTCCTATAGCCCAATGCCCTTTCATTGAAAAAGGAATTTGTTGGACAGTGTGATCATATCCTGGCATATGGATCACTACCTTATTTACTTTTGGATTTTTTTTACCAATAATTAAAAATTATTTTTTACGGACTTTATATCAAATCTTTATAAATTTTAGAACAGTCTTTTCACAACAGGAGACGTACCTAAATCACCCTAAATCTAAAACGCCATAAATACTACTAACTCCACCAAACAACGAATTTCAAAAAAATATTTAAAACACATTTAAAACGTCTTGTTCAGGCACCGATTCTCAAATCGACTCCCGGGGCGTTGTCAATTATCGGCCGTTCGAAACTAATGAATTGAGATATTTTTCACTGTCTCCCATCTATCACTTGGCCAATTCGCAATCATCGAGGCCCGAGGTAATGGACCCACAAAGTAGAGGTATTTTGTAGGAATCAAAATTTGTATGCCTACGTTTGTTATTGGTGCAGCTTGAAGGGCCCCACTGCTGGCCAACAGCTTCCAAGGAGGATAAGAGGAGGAAACGAAACCCCACAAACCCAATGCGGGAAGATGGAGGCAAGATAATTGAATACAATACCTATCTAGTACAACTGCTACTGCTCAACGGTGATGGAAAACTTCGTGAGGAAACCTGCATAATTATACTGAAAGAGAATTTCTGTTGCGTATGTGAAGTCTACCAATCACCCTCCCTGAGGGTAGGTTTGTGTCCTGTAGTGGGAAGTATGTAAGCTGATGATGATCCTATATTGATTCTGAAGACTCACATAGACATACGAGTACAAATTCCCCTCAGACGAAATCTTACAAGGAACAGCTAGTAAGTATCATCAAAATCATCATCAGACCAACTTAGAAATACTGAAAAAAAAATTTGCAGTTTCATACATTTTTGTAGAGTAGTTATTATAGTTTTCTATGGAACAGCAATTTCAAAATTGGTCCCATAGTTGTTTAGTTTGATGGTCCGAAGCACCCCTTTAAGTATGTAACGCATTTACACCCTGTAGATTCATGTCGGCTGTTTTCCAACAGTTATCTAAAAAACACAAAATACTTAGCATTTTAACAAACCCAGTACAAGATGAAGTAAACCCATCGATCCCTGCCTCCATTACCGCGGTGATTGCGTATCGCGCAACGATTAGGGTGCGCGTCTGCGCGTGCGCAGAGCACAAAGGCGCCGACGCGGGATCTAATCCCGGATTAGACGGGATCAGGACACGTAGAGAGGGATCTTCTGGAGTGATTTTAGTTGGAATGACGTAGCGGTATAATTTGGAATATGGTATTAAAGTTATGGAAAGTAATGTGTTCTCACGATTAGGACGGTCTTGTTTTGAATCCCGTTTCGATCATCGTTGTTATAACGTTGTCGTGTCTTCCACAATAAATGTCACTTCATGATGAATCTTTTTCCATCTAGCTAGTTGTTTTACAGATGCTACAGGCACATCCCAGGCCGATTCTCACCTATCCCCGCTACCCAATCCGCCGCGTAGTCTCAGAGATGCCCAATGCCGAGGTCCTTACCTCTTAAGAGTGCCCTTGGGCAGGTCGGTTGACCTACCAACGCGCTTTACCGTCACTGGTGCGGTCCTTCCATAGTTTGCAGTAATAAGCAGTAATCGCTCCCTGAGCTATGATGTAAGCAGCATCTTTCTGGATTGGACTTCGAAGCTCGTGGCAGTATGACTCAATACGGGAGCAACAATTCTTGCCACATTTATGCTCTGTGACGGTTGGTGCAGGAGCCTGTTCGTTTCCGTGTCTTTTAACTCGCTTTACGGCAAATAATTGAAAACATAATTGCTCATAAATGCATTGCTCGATCATCTACCAAAAGCCAAACTGCACCCATCCTTATATCCCTCGTCATTTGCAAGGCATTCCCACTTTGTGTGGGTAGTGTTAAAGGCCACCATGCCACGCTTAGCATAGTCCTTCAAACACAAAATGGGTCTCCTGACATTTCGTTTAGCGAATACTATTTGGCTCAGCATGGTTCTGGTTAAGCTTAGGATTGGCATTCGCATTCTGAAGAATTCTCTCGTTTGTTACCCTGTCCTTCCATGTGATTTTTAGTATGCTCCTAAGTTCGGAGAAGTTCTTGCGCTGCGCACGATGTCCAGGCTTCAGCACCGTACAAGAGTCTACTCAAAACGTATGCTTGGTAAATGCAAAGGCAGGGACACATATCCAAATCAAAAACATCTAAAATAAACCAGTCATTCACGACAAATTGTGCAACGCACTTCACGTCAAACGAGAATGCAGCTATCCAATAATTATGCACATTATGTTAAAACCTGCATAGTGCATACAATACTGACATTACTGTACAAGGCTGCTATTAAATTTAATTACGAACGATTAAACGATCAATGCGCGGGAGTTTCGGAGTTTCGAAACAGCAGGTGCGCCGAAATGTCAGCGGTGAAGATGTTTAGTGTGCTTGTTTATACGGTTATGTTGTCTTTTTAAACATATACGCTCACGACTGTACTTCCCAATGGCGTAGTCACTTGTCCTGATACTTTGACTAATTATTATAAGGACTTGCCTTGCGGTAGCATTTCCCCTCTGCCACGGTATAAGCACAATTGATCTTGTGCATTTACATTCAATTTTACACCTTATCACTAAACGAGACAGCCTATAATTGCGAAATAATAACTTCGAACTTAGAACGTTTGGGGTTCACACGAGACTACTTTTCATGATTTTTAACATTCAAAATTAGAATCTAAAGTTATGGGGAATCAAATCCAAAGTTGCGGATTTCATGTTACCTCGGCCCCCGCAAAAAGTGGCAGAAATTTTTGTTAGTAGAACCACACGCGTAACCAGTCCATATAATAATTAGTCAAAGTCCTGATAACATAGCATTATAGAATATCCATATTTCAGTAGCAGTTACCCAAATTGGGTACTTTGTAACCGAATAAGAAAAGGAGTTTCTCAATAGAGTCCCATACACACCTAGAAATTAAAGAGTCAACTGCGACGGTTTCCTACACCGGAAAGCCAGTAATGCGTACCGATATCCCTTTCAGGGTGGTCAGAAACGTTCCTAGAACTACCAAGCTTGCAGTTCTGTTGTAGCATTGTTCACTCACACGTATTATTTCCTAGCACTGCATTTTTTACAATGTACAGTGTGTTTTGCGAGTATCGTAATCTCAACGATTGTTTTATGTACACAACCACATTTCAGCTAATGCAAAATGGTGGGCAATCATGGCAAGTCAAAAAACATAGACCGAACGCCGTCCGCCTACATAAAGAATCTCCAAGTGACTCCTGTCAAGAACGTGTTTAGAATTTCATGATGGAAATGGAATAACGTATCAAGTGTTGATAGCTACTTGCCCACAAAAACACTCCAAGAGAAACCCTTTCCCTTAATCGCCTCATTAAAATACCCATGAGAAGAAATAGTTCTAAGCCAAAAACCACATGGTAAACAAATATTCAACTAGCTGCTCAAGAATTTAACCAAACCTAACCTCCATAAGCAGGAGAAAGTTCGCGTCCAAGACCCCAAAGGTCCTACCCCAACCTTGACCTAAAGGGGTCAAAACAGCGACTAAATAACAAACAATTTTCTTCTATCCACCGACCTGTTCCCACGAGCAGGCGCACGATCCGATACATTCGATTGCGAAACTCTTGCCGTTGAAATGAAGGTCCTTTGCTCATAAATCAGCTATTTGGTTTAACGTGTATTGTAAGGTGTTATCGGGTAATGTTTGTGCCATATTGCACACAGGGGGCCGTTCTAGGTAATTTGAAACGATGTTCGGTGATCAAGTTAAGGGTATATTACTATTGGCGCGCTCCATACAAACGAAGTCTGGTGATATTTTCAATACTAACTCAATGAAATTTTGCAGAAACAATCTAGAAACAAATCTCTAGGCTTGTATCGTGTCAGATTTGCCTTAAAATGTACACTTTTAAAGTTACAGTGCCTCAAAGATTTCCATACAAATCTTAAATTAATCCTAGCATTGAAACTGTATATTTTAACTAAAATTTGACACGATACAAGCATAGAGATTTGTTCCTAGATTGTTTCTGCAAAATTTCATTAAGTTTAATTGGTTAGTATTGAAAATATCACCAGACTACGTTTGTATGCAGCGCGCATTTACGCATTCGGAATAAACTGTGCGTATTCTTAATATACGAGTACATCTCGTCACTATGTCCGTACTCGCTAATCTCCGAAACCACCCAACCGAGCTCCAATGAAATTTGGCTAATGTGTGTTGGAAACAGTTTGAAATATAGGATAATATTGGACCCTGTAGGTGGCGCCAGTGAATCTACATTGTACAGGATGTAACAAAACACCCTAGTAATACTTCGAGGGGTGTTTCAAACCATCAAACTGAACAACTTTCACTATTGAGCCAACTTCGAAATCACGAAAAAAAATCAGCTAATCTATACATTTTAGTCGAGTCGGTACTGCAGTTTTGTATGGAGCAGATGATTTATTTCTAGCGATTTCGCTGTTGGCTCTTAGTGAAAGTTGTTCAATTTGATGGGCTGAAGCACCCCCTTAAGTATTACTAGGATGTAGACAGACCCAACCTGTAGATAGATATACACTAGCGGGTCGCTAGTGTATATCTATAAAGCATACAAAGTTGAAATTTGACTTATTGTTTTTCTTGACCCATACCAAAGTTGCCTGGCTGACTATAGTTTAAATGGAGGTACCCTAAAATTCCAGGTAGCAAGCTCAACGTCAGCGACGCAAAAATGGCCACATTCGAATGTCTAATTATGTTCAGAACTTACCACATGACGTAATAATGACGAAGTTTTGCTACCTATCTCGAAACTCATCAAATTTACTGGAAGTAGGCACAAATATTTTATTAAAGCACCTGTTGAAGGCGACAAGTGGCAATTCTCGTAATTTCCGCCACCTACTTGTCCATTGAACAACACCCACATTATACACACTCGATTTACTTGACACGCGCATTGATCCATACATGTACACGATATGTGCAATAAAATAGCTGCAATTCGTATAGAAAGCAAAAAGTATTAAATTGTTTATAATTGGGTTTGCAACTGCAACCCTTACTCCCGCTTGTGAACCCATCCCGACCTGTTGCTTGCTCTCACGTAAGTCTGGATTTGGTTGACGGACGGCGGACGACATGCCATGTACCAATGAGTTTTTCTAACTTATGTACCTACGTAATACCAAGTACTCACTCAAATCGTGAGGAAACCTGCATAGCATGAAGAAGAAATTCTGATGCGTTTGTGAAGTCTACCAATTCGGATTGGTCACGCGTGGTGGACTAACGCCCATACAACCTCCCCGAGGGTAGGCTGTGCCCTGCAGTGAGACGTATACATAGTCCTTCTTAATATGCTGACACTTGTTAAGGGGATGATCAGTCCGTCATACTGAACAACTTTCTCTATAGGGCCAATTTCGAAATCGCGAAAAAAAATCTGCTGTCCCGTACATTTGTCTCGAGTAGGTTTGCAGTTTTGTATCGAACAGCTGATTTATTTCGCGATTTCGATATTGATGCTATAATGAAAGTTGTTCACTTTGACGGTCTGATCATCCCCTTAAAAAAGTGTCAACATATTAAGAAGGACTCTATATAGAATGTGATGATGATGATAGCCCAGTAGGCCTACCTAGAGTTGACGAACACTAAGTTAAGTACAGTCATTTTATTTCAATTTTTTTGTTAGATTTTGCACAGGGTACCTAGCGGCTATATTGACAATTACTCTTGCTATACAAAAGGCACAGTAATTTTACTTCAGTCACAGAATATAAACCTACTACAGTGTGATTTTATGGTAGGTTTACGGCCGTGCCCTGAAACTGAAGATATACTCTGTCACAGGATAAGAAAGAGTATCTAGTATACTCAATTTCAATTCAATTTTTGTTTAGTGACATCCGATGTGTTATCACAATTCAGCCAATGTCTCGTTATGTGGAGAGTATACGAAGGAAAATTATCAGTAGTATTAATTAAGTCCAGCGTGGCAGTTTTGCCAATGTAAGTAGTTTATAATCTCAAGTGATTGTTTTAACGTTAAAACACAGAAGAGTTCTCAAAATGGTGGAGCCACGTGCAAGCCCAACGCGCCGATACGCACGCGTCCGTAATCCGCCAGACTTGCAGCGCGACTCCTCTAGTATACTCCGTCCAGGAATAAAAGAGACAAATTGTAAACAAAGAAACGTCACTGTCAAAGTGACAGTACCTACGTGGTCAGATCTTTGGTACATTTTTTAAGAATAAACGGACAGAGTTTTAACCAATTGTACATTTCTTTTTACCGTGAAAGTGAAAGATCGCTCCCATTAAACATCCTTGTAGCAACCAGCAATTCAGCTAATATTAGTGTACACAACTCAGAACAATAGTTTCAGCCAAGTGCATTATAACTTCCTAGAAACATTCATAGTCCGGTCCGAAATAGCTTGCAATGCGTCTGCTATTGTGATTAACGCGAACAACTGTTAGTCAACTATTTATTGAGAAAGGTCACTACGATAACATTAATACGTGTGTAGAAATTAATTCGAACCTTATTATCGTAATACTTACATTGAAATGTTTCAAATACCAAACCAACAAATTAAAAAACTTTCACGCCGGATGCTTGTTCACATACATACATACATACATACATACATATACTCACGCCTGTGTCCCATTGGGGTAGGCAGAGACAATTGATCGCCATCGACTACGATCCTGACATACCTCTTTTGCCTCTTCCACAGTCATAAGTCGTTTCATACTTTTGATCTGACCCTTCTTAAGTAGGCTGTCAATTTGGTCTGCATACTTACGTCTAGGGCGACCCCTTTCGACTGTTCCATTCACTCTCGCTTTATATATTTCATACGTCAGTCTACTATCACTCATCCTTTCCACATGACCAAACCATCTCAACATTCCCTTTTCAATCCTTGTCACTATATCCTCTTTCAGTCCACACTTTTCTCTAATTACACTGTTTCTTATTCTATCATTCAAAGTCAAACCGTACATACTGCGCAAAGAATGCATTTCGACAGCATTTATCCTTGATTCATTCCTCTTCTGCCATACCCAACATTCGCTGCCATACATCAAAGCACACATTTCACATACTTTTTACATATAGGATCCTTCTTTATATGCTGACACTTTTTTAAGGGGATGATCAGACCGTCAAACTGAGCAACTTTCACTATGGGACCAATATCGAAATTGCGAAAAAAAAATCTGATATTCCATACTAAACTACAAATTTACTCTAGAAAAAGGATAGTGGTTTTTTTTTTTCGAGATTTCGATGTTGGTCCCATAGTGAAAGTTGTTCAGTTTGATGGTCTAAACCACCCCCTTAGAGTTTTAAATATTTATTTTTACTTTTGTAACACCTTGTATAGGATGTCCCATACATTTTGGGTCGAGTACGTTTGCAGATTTGTATGGAACAGTAGATTTTTTCGTGATTTCGATATTAGTCCCATAGAGAAAGTTATTCAGTTTGATGGTCTGATAATTCCCTTCAAAAACCGTCGTCATATTAAGAAGGACCATGTCATGTAAAAAGCCATGGTGGTCCAGTGGCGAGTAACCTTGCCTGCCGTGCAGGAGGCGATGGTCCGATCCCCGTTCAGGCCGACTCGTACCAATGAGTTTTTCTGAATATATGTATAATTTGTAACACCACTGGCTTTCGGTGGAGGAAACCATGGTGAGGATACCTGCATGCTTCAATTTCGAGGCATGTATTGTACCCACTGACCATTACAAGTGGCGACGGACTCACTCCATGTCACACTGGATGTTCTGAGTTTTCAGAATATAGACTACTTAAATAGTCGTCAGCATATGCTATGCTATGTCTAAGTTTGTCTTGTAGTCGTTTTAATTTCGCAAAATCTTACACATAGTCTATTCTGATCCATGAACCACCCCCTCATATTTTCTAAACACCATACCTTTTATTACTCAACATACTTCTAACCAACCAGTAATCATTATTACGATCTATATCACTACATCATAGCATATGCGGTAGTTAGCTACCGCGCAGGCGCGATGAAGGCTGCAATCATTGCCCAAGACTTAGATCCTGAGCTATTTGCAGTGGGGTTAACGCCCTAAGGAACTTGCGACTGGTTGTACATACAACTTTATGTTTACGGAACTAGATACTGTTTGTTGGTTAGTGTGTGGTAATGCGGAAATTCATAAAAAAATCAACTCGTTCTGAGTACACGGGAACAGGATACAGGTATGAAAATAGTCGATTTTGATTACAAAGACTGCCGAAGAATTCATGTAGACCAGTTAGGTCTTGACCGCCGTTCTGGGTCATATCTCGTCCAAAGGATGTCACTGGCCATCCAGCGAGGCAAGGCCAGCATAATAGGCACCTTTGGGCGGGACATGTTGCGGGGCGGTCAGTTTACTTCGTTTTATTTAGCTATTAAGGGGATATAATTCAGAGCGCGCTCCATACAAACGTACTATGGTGATATTTTCAATACAAACCAATTAAAGGCAATGAAATTTTGCTGAAACAATCATGAAACAAAATCCGCTGTAATAGCGCATTTTCTGTGAAAATTTTAACGGTCTGGCTATTACGGTTCAAAAGTTTCAGCCCTAAATAGGTAGGACGGACGTACGGATAACGTAGGCTTAGTAATAAGGTCCCGTTTTCACCCTTTGGATACAGAACCCTAAAAAGTCATGTACGCAGGATATATTCAGTCCATAATGGTGTGCGTAAACACAGATGGACTCTCTCGTCCGTACCGTACCCTCCTGAATCTGATTAAACGGCAAACAGCTATGATAAAAAAAAACTGAGTGGACATCCATTCGATATTGTCGATGCCTGACGAGATTGTCGTAAAAGTCACCTCTAAAGACACCCACCTATAGCTACTGGTGCTATTTCTAAGCGGGACCCCAAACAACAGCTCATGTTATGAGTTTCTGATTGAAGTTGAACCCTAACACAAAATATTATCGAACTTCGATTATCTATTGATCGTGATAAAATCAATGAACTTTCGAACAAAATAACCTTCATAAAACATTGGAAATTCAATCCCCATCTACATAAAGATACCGCGATCATATTCCAAAAAACCTCAAAAAAAACTGTATCAAACATAAAATTCAATCAAAGACCGTGTAATTACAGATGCGGCAATCATGTTACTTCAATCAAGTTTATGCCTAACAACATTCCCGAGTTAATTGTCTCCTATCTCCATTTTGTAAGGGACAAAATGGCTGTGCCCGTCTAATCCTTTGCCGCTAATGGTTTCATAAAATCTGGCTTGATTCGTCACGACCTGCTTTGTTATTAGTCGATCTCCCTTCCGTAATGCAATCGGGACGATAAAGCTTGATTTATGGCTACCATAGATTAAGACTAAAGGGTCTCAGAAATTAATAGTTTGGGCATTAAAGTTTTCATATTTTACTCTTTATTTGACAGTCGGAAGTGTTTAGCAGCGGACGATGTTTATTGAAATAAGGTTTGTGAATAAATATTGTCAGGTACCTACTCGATATAATCTGTCATAGTATTCTATTTGCATTGTTGCTTGTATTGTTTTGAAAATATGTCATTAAAATGAAATACCTATACCTACTTATAAGGGTTGCGTGTACATAGTTTTAAAATGTTTAGATAATAATACTTTTATGATAAAGAACCCCTAACAAATTAACAAATGATATATCCATACATGATTTAATTCACCACTATTATCCCTTTCGGAATGGTCAGAAAAATTTGCTACTATAACCAAGAATCCCTTGAAGAGTGTAATTGCAAGCAATGAAATAACCCAATTACAAAAAGTATAATTATATAGCCGTCCGAGGAAAACATACCATGATCAAATCAATGATCTTTTCCGAAAAGGACAAGTGCGTAGCACCCTCAATCGACGGAAGTGCATGAAAAGATGTATGAGTGTGAATGATGCTAAAGAGGTGTGTCAGAGTCGTAGCGTGTGGCGGTCCGTGGTCTCTGCCTACCCCCATGGGACAATGGCGTGAGCTTATGTATGTATGTATAATTATATAGGAATAAAAAAAAGAATAAGCCACTAAATACTTCCTATCTCTATGCTACAAATTCAAAATACTATTTAATGCCCAATGTAGGTTATCATCTATCGCCTCTTTAATCTATGCCAAGATAGCTCCCGTCTCCCGTAATTATACAGAGCGTATGATAGGATTATAAATTAACAAAACCAAAAAAGGACTGCTTCTGCGCACCGGACGCGTCCGGAGATGCGCGCGCGCCGCCCAAACGCTGTTCATTACGAAATTTGCATATAAGTTTTATGGGCACGCGCAGATCTGAAAGGAAAATGACATGGGAACCTTATATGTCGGCAAAGATCTAGTTATTCACTTTCGTTTGATGCGCCCGTGATAGTTACATCGGGACTCCATTAACGAGTTTCTGCTTTTTAGGGTTCTTCGGGGCTATGGGTCAAAACGTTAGTCATAATCATTAAATAAGATGGTTTATCTACACTAATATTATAAAGAGGAAAGATTTGTACCTATTTTTGTATGTTTGTATGTTTGTAATGAATAGGCTCAAAAAGTACTGGGCCGATTTAAAAAATTCTTTCACCAATAGAATGCTACATTCTTCCAATTTGACATAGGCTACATTTCATTTTGAATAAAATTAGGGATCCTTGGTAAAATTTGAACAATGTAACCGAAGGTGTAGAAAAATGAGTCTTAAAATTTATTTGTCTACCCCGTGCGAAGCCGGGACGGGCTGCTAGTTAATCCATAAAGTGATCACTCTCAGCGATCGAGACAAATCAATCGTGCCTACGCCTGCGGTATGCGCGGTGTTGAAGGGGGTACTAGTGTGATTTTACCTCAACACAACATGTTTTATGGGCTTGGTTTTGACACACCGCACCGGAGGAATATTCATTGTATGGTGTCCAGGAGGTAGGGATAGAGCATATCCATCGAGTCTTTGTCGTATTTTAAATTTAATTATAAAAATAGCTGTGTGTTGATTACTTTTTATGTAGGTATTGAAATATTAATTTATAATGTAAGACAGTATCTACAATTCGTGTAATACTCTAGCGGAGGGGCTAGCATGGCAGCGCGACATAACATTATCGCGGTTTCTCCATATTGGCGCGTGAGGCATAGAGCGAGAGAAGGCGCGGTATAAGTTATAACGTTGTAGCGCACATCATACTAGGCTCTCTTAACTATTTACGTCAACCAGGATGATGCAATCAAAAACATTAAAATACAATTTATACGGAATTCAAATCCATAGGACCAGATTTAACCTTTATAATATTAAATTGAAATTTAGTTTTACGCATTCGTTTTATCCGGCGGGCGTCAAATTGAATTTTAATAGAATCACATTGCATTACATTTTTCTCATAATTTTTGCTGTCTCCATCGCATTTAAAATGCCGCCATCTTTTAAAAGGTTTTTTATCATCGCCACACCACGTCGTGCGGTTAGATCGACTAGGTTGTGTAGGATCGAGTTCCTTGTCCGTGCTTTTTATTTTTTCTTTAATTTTGCTCTCATGCGGTTTTCAAAGGAAGTTTTGTATAGGATAGGGTCTTTCAACGTACATTTTACAGGACTTGTGGTTTTTGATATGGATTACCGTTCCCATGTTGAGATCGTTAGAGACTTTTTTTAATTTTTTCTTTTTTAGGGTTCCGTTGTCAAACTAGGAACCCCTCTATACTTTCGTCCATTCAGTCTGGCGGTCTGTCTATTGCCTCACCGCTATTAGCTACTACCTAACTCATTTCTGCACCTATTGAATCTAAATTTGGCATGAAGACAGATAACAGTAATCCAAAAACAGAAATGTGGTAGTTAGATAAGAAAAAACACTTTTTTTTTCGACCCGACCCCCCATAATACAACGAAAAGGGTGTTGGGAAAAAATCGTTTTTTCTAATAAAACTTGATAGGTATCGTTATATAGGTCTTGTAAAATGGAACAAAACCTCTTTACAAACAAAGACGTGATACTTCTTGTATCTCGAGATATTTGCTCTCAAAGTCTATTTAGGTCACTGAGTAGGTATCTGGTTGCCTGGCATCCACATCAGTCACTACTCAGACCTTCCACAAACATACGAAATTCCGAATCCGGAATTCGGTATGTGTGTGGCAGCTCTTATAGGTACAATGACTACCGGACCCAATCATGGGCGAGTCCGACACGCTCTTGGCCGGTTTTTGCTCATCGTTTGGTCACTCTTTGGCTCACACGGAGTTTTTCTGGTGCGTTAATTGTGATATTGATCCTTCTTGGAATCAATTACATTGCATCTCATGTACTTAGCGTCATAAAGATTTTAGTAACTTTGCACGCCGCTCTGATCTTGCGTGGGCTGTAACTTGTTATCGCATGTTTTAATTTGTATTTTTTTTTTAGAAAATCTTGTTTTTTTTTTACTATTATGTTTTGTCTTCTTATCAAGGGACATAATAGTCCTGGATCCTTAGAGGCCTGGTTCTATGGAAAGCGTGCGTAGGGCTGAATCTTGGCTGAATCCAACACGAAGAAGACCGTTAGACAATTTGATCTAAATAGTGATGTGACACCGGGAAGCTGGAAATAGGTATTGTCTATACCTGGAGTACAGACTGCCTTACAAGCGGTGAAACATGAAAATACTCCTTGGCTGTCGGTAATGTTCAACCTTCTTTCGTACGTTTTCATCGTCGTTGTTGGTTTGTCCCTTTCTAATCCAAAGACCAAATTTTAAAAAAAGAGTTTTTATTTAATCTTTGTTCTGATAGAAAGGGACAAACCTAGTTTGAAACATCGACGTACGAAAGAAGGTTGAACATTACCGATCACTATGGCCAATTTTTGTGTTTCCATGCTTGTAAGGAGGATTGGCATCCTTTATCATTCTAAATCCATGTGTGACACCAACCGGCGACTGTCCCTGCCAGTCGCCAGTTCCAACAACAGCCCTCGGTCGGTGTTGAACTATTGTAAAGAAGCTGGAAACAGGCATGCACTTTCCGACAAAACGAGAAAGATCAAGATGAGCCTCTGTCTTCGACAAGAGCGATGAAAGCTAGCGCCTCAATGATGAGGCGGCGGTACGATTCCTGTCCTGTACCAAGTACAACAGGTACTAAGTTCTACGTAATTTATGTACGGTTGTATTTATCATTTACTAGCTCGGTGGTCAAGGAAAACATCGTGAGGAAACCTGCATTCCCGAGAATGAAAAGAAAATATCATAAGTTCGGAGGTATGTGAAAAATATGGGTGAGCTTGCTGTGAACACAAAGGACCAGCGATGGTCTCAGTGTTACATAACGACCCTTGCTTGCAATAGCCCAACCAACAAAACAAATCGAGCCCGCATGACGGCTTTCTGTCGCTTTGTCGATCGTGTCATCTTTGAGTCACTTTTTACTTTGAAACCACACATTTTAACTAAAATCTGCAAATTACAGACACAGAATTGTTAGTTTGTAGATGTGAATAAAATTTTCATTGTTTTTTTATTGGTTGATATTTTAAAATAGGTCGGCTCGATGTCGGACGCTCGGTGGAGTAACAACTCTGTTTCGAACGTTCGTTGGTCTAACTCCTGAGGATGCTCCTTGGTGGAGCGAAACAGGTGTAGAGTAGAAATTATTTGGTGGGCAGGTTGTATTGCATAACGTAATACAACTTTGTCTACTAGGTATTTAGAAGCGGAGGTCTCGACACAATCGTGTCTTCTACCTGTTATTTAAAATAGGATCAAACTTCGTTTATATGCAGCGGCATAGACTGATATCTCCACACTTTCGGCTTAGTAGGGTCAACACGTCTTTCATGGGTCACTGTATACGTTGTTATAATAAAATCCCCGAAACCATTTTGAATCTTTCCGAAAACATGTTTAAAACTCTAATCAAAAAAGTCCTTTGTAAAAAAGCATATTATAAACTGGATGATTATTTAAATGATCAAAATGCTTGGGTCTGAGGTCACTAGCTTATAGTTTATTTACTTTACTGTATAGTATCAATTATTTTATTAAATAGACTATTTATTATTGTATACATAACTTTAGCTTAAGAATTTATATTGTAATAGTTATTAAGTCGTGTTATGTTGTAGAGTTTCTGGCCGCATCTTCTCTACAGCGACAACACGTTCCGACGCGGTGGTAGCTTTAAAAAAGATTTGACGTTTGATAAGTGTGCTGCGAGCTCCTATATTGAATAAATTATATTGACTTTGACTTTGGCACGCTCTGGCGCATAAAATCTATCTTAAAAATCAAAACAAACGACCTCTGGATGTCCAAATCACATTGCAAATTACGAAACAAAACAGCTAATAGAAAGCCGTCACCCAGACCAATCAATCATAGCGCCCAAGTGATAAATGATAATTACAGTAGAGTTCATAGTGCGGAGTGCGTGAGGAAGGCGCGTGCGCAGCGGTCACGCACCGCTCCTGCTTGATCGTGAACCTGATAGGATATTTGTTTTTGCTATGAAACCTTATCTAGATTTTATAACTGACGGCACGTTTCGGTTTTTCGTGGGCAAGACTCACGACCGTAGTCCCTTTCGGAGTGGTCACAAACTTTACTACAACTACCAATAATCTTTTCAATAATATATCAATTTTTATTTAGACCCGAAGCTGTAAGCTGTATTTCGAGGAAACCAGTGTTTTTGTAATGTTTTGAATTTTTCTGGGACCCCATTTTCCAGGCTTGCCTTGTGAGGGGACCAATGTTAACCTAGCTAAGCCTGTAAATATGTCATGCCAACATGATAAATACAACCTTAAAAATTTTGTAGTAAAACAAAAAATTTAGGTGTATGTCTCTTGCAGTTTGATAAACTCAAAACCAACATATTTGCTTTACCAAAGTCGGTTAAAAACTATAGGCCATACAAAACGGATACACCTAACCTCTACAATTCACGCTCTAGTTTTATCCCTCTCTATTGTCCATTCCTAATTAGAATTCACCTGTGCCACTGCATTTCTATCTTTATGAACTAACCATAAGACTTTCGATATGAGACTTTGTTAAAAACAAACTATATTTAACGCCTTATTAATGACAAAGGGCGATGTCTGAACGTTTGTTTAACAATCGACTCTTGCGCACGATTCGTTTTAGGTTGAGGTGATGTCGTGATGAAGTGTATTGTTGCAAATATGGTCTGTGGATAACAAGTATTGCTGGTAATTGTTAAAACACGGAACATTGTTGGGTTGCCATCATGGCTAAACCTTTCTATAGAATATGTAACTTAACAACTAAAACACATATTTATATTAGGTTAGATCTTTGATTAAGGGCCTATGTCGAAAAATAATTGAAGCGAAATGGGCGTATGATAGATTATATTACTGCCTGATGCGAGCGAAAGAGACAGGGCAGCGCGCGCGCCTGAAACGATGCAAGCATAAAACAAACAGTATTTAATTGTAATTGTATTATTTATGTAAGTTCAATTCTGCTCTAATCAAAATTTATAAAAATCTCTCTTTTTTTTAAATCAAGCCTCTTTTTTCTAATATTCACCGTTTAGCACTTCCAAGCGTTTATCGATAAAGACGGAGGCTACTTTGGCTTGTTTTTCTATCGAGAAAATGTGTCTTAATCGTGTTTTGGCTCTAATCAAAACTTCAATCATATGTTTAATTTACACATATCCGCAAATCATACTCCTACTGTTAGTACTTCATGAGATATGTTGCTTTGAAGAATCCTATTTTTTTCACATAGCCTCTTAACTACTGACAGGCCGACAGCGCATGGACCGCATAAATTGAGGCCCCGTCGCCTAATTTCCTTAGTTGCAATACGAGCGGCATTGCGTGATTGAGTTACTTTTTTATTTTTGTCGGAATAAAGGTACCACAATGCTTTTACTCGTTGTACAAATCATTCAAAAAGAAAAAAACAAATCATAAGGCATTACTTTTCACTCGTAAGAGACATGAAAAGCAGGTCCCTTTTTTAACCCCCGACGCAAAAAGAGGGGTGTTATAAGTTTGACGCGGTCTGTCTGTCTGTCGGTCTGTCTGTCTGTGGCATCGTAGCTCCCAAACGGGTGAATTCGATGCGGTTTTTTTTAAATAGCATGCTAATTTTTGTGAGAGTGTTCTTACCTTTGTTTCATGAAAATCGGTTCAGTAGTTCTCATGTAACTTAAAAAATTATGAAATAACATTAAATAACAAATTTAAAAAAGTTGCAACGCGAAAAACAAACATTTAAAAAGTAAAAAATAATCCGGATGTATGCAAATGTATGTTTTACTTCTTAACTCTTTTTAAGATATTTTAGGTCAATAATTTTTGACTTTTTAAATGTTTCTTTTTGGCGTTGGGGGTTTTTCTAGTATGTAATGCAAGAACGTCACCTATCTTCCTATTTTAATTTAATCAAAGGGTTAGATGGTTAGAATTTGCCTACGCTTATCAGTAATCACCTTTTCGAATGTCACACGTCCTAAGTCATATTCGAAAATGATATAATGGAGTATACGCCTTATTCGATCATGATTTTGAAAGGGTAAGATTCAAAAATTTACTGCATTCACTTTTGGAGTGACCACAAGCTTTTGCTACAGCAACCCATATTATCAATACTAGCATAAGCATATGACTCACGACTATATTCCCCGAGGGGTTAGTCAGAGATATTCTGAAACCTCAGAACATCCACGATTCACCAGTAGTACCGAAACTCTTTCCAGTGTGACGGGGGGTGAGCCCGTCGCCACATAATGGACAGTCGGTACATGCCTCGAAATTGAAGCATGCAGGTTTCCTCACGATGTTTTCCTACACCGAAATGCCAGTGGTGTTACAAATCGTACATAAATTCCGAAAAACTCATTGGTACGAGTCGGCCTGGACGGGGATCGAACCATCGCCTCCTGCACGGCAGGCAAGGTTACTCGCCACTGGACCACCACGGCTTATCAATATAAGGTATTTGGAATTTTACAATGACCTACCCAACACGTTTCAAACTTTTATAGGCAAGGTAGCTCAGTATTTCTCCGACAAAAATTGCAAAAGAAACTACACCAATCACGATGAATTCAACTTAAAACACCAACTAACAACATTTGGAGACAAATTACACACAATGTCTAAGTACACATCTGGCAGGAAAGTTCGTTGTCCCCAATCGTCCAAATTCCCGGCTGCTCCCGTCTCCCAAGATCCTGACCCGTTACAATGTAAACATAGAGGACTGGGGTCATGACCGCGACGTCAGAAGCGTAACTCTGATAACATAGTTTTTGTGGTTTCAAAACGGGTCGTAGAATTTAGAGGACTGCTTTTTCAACGATCATTTATTATGTCAGTGGATGCGATATGGTTATATCCAGACTTAATGATATTGATTATCAACTCTGCTCTACAAACAGAGTTAGATTTTTAATGCACGCGGCTATCATTCCACTAGGAGGTCAGAGATCGTCGGTCCGAAGTCAGAGCATCCACATTTCACTATATCATTCCAAATAAGGACGACAAGTTTTTCCGGTTCCTATTTAGGTTTCTGGCCAATTTTGATTACAAGGGTTTAGAGGCCAGTACTGGTTGACATTTTTTTCTACGCGTTCCTAGCTTCAACTGACAATGTTGACACAACTTATCCAAGGGGACTAACATTGAAATGGCGGAAAAAAATCGGCTGTCCTATCTTTTTGGGTCGTGTAGGTTTGAAGTTTTGTATGAAACGGTTGATTGATTTTATTTCGGCTATTTCGTTGTTAATCCCATAGAAAAAATTGCTTAGTTTGATGGTGTGGCTATCCCCTTAAACAAACGTCAGCTTTATAACAATGAGTACAATTTAACGACTGACTAGTGAAACGTGGATGTTCTGAGGTTTCAGAATATCTCTGACTACCCCCTCGGGGAATATAGTCGTGAGCATATGCGTACAATTTAACGATTTAATTTAAAAAATACGTCTTTCTGTAAAATATTTAGATACAGAACCCAATCCCAACAAAAACTGTCGAAATACCCCTAAAAATTATTAACCCTACATCTTAAAACCCGTGTCTAAGGTTCGGCCTCTCCTCGATCTTATCTAATGGGCATTCCTGCGCGGGCGCACAAATGGAGCCCATTTTTTAGGAACCGTGACGGAGTGTAATGAGACCACATTCGTATCCTGCGCATAGCTAAATACAGACTCGGCTTTCAAATTATAGGGTTCGTGTTCAAATCTCGTATATCGTTGGGTACTTACATACGTAGATAGTGTGTTGGTCATCTTTTTGATCATCGTCTCAAGATGCATTTTAAGAAATACAAATATGATTTCTGGTTAAATCTAACGTGCACACCTGGATACATAATCTTATTTAAGAGCTACGCATTTGTCGGTGAAGTATTCGCCAATCGCCAACCCAGTCGCTTTTGCGCAAGTGCCAAGAGATCTTCAGGGGGAAATTGATATTATTTGCAATCATCCTTTTAAACTAAGTGTCTACCCATCAAACTGAACAACTTTAACACTGGGAGCAGGAAAAAAAAAATCAGCTGTTCCATACTAAACTGCAATGTCTACTCGACTCAAACAGCTGTTTCTTTTATTTTGCTCCGATCGGTTTGCTCCCATAGTAAAAGTTGTTCAGTTTGATGAGCAGACTAAAGGATGGTTATGATATCAATTTCACCCTGTACATTAATAGGTATCCGTTCTGAATTCAGATGACGGCTACGCCGCTGCGACATACCTACATCCTAGTCGAAGTCGGATTCTGGTCCACAATATGAACACAGTATGGAATTTGAAGCGCAGGACACAATCTCGGGGATAGTTACTTCATTGCTTTTATTTCAGTTCCTTTACCAGTACTGAAATGTCCACTGTGACTGTCAATCAACTTCGCTGGCTCAAACATTATTTTTTTCCAAAACAGACGAATAAAGCTGTTTGATTTTGGAGAATTCCATGTAACCCCGTCCCGAGATTATTTCTGGAAAATCTTTAATGAGAATTCTCTATGTTTTATTTGTATGAATATTCCCATAATCTCTCAATTTTATATCTAAAACTGTACGAAATCATAATCTATTCCCAACTCTTTCGAAATCCGTTCTCACTCATTAGAGTTTGATGCTCGGTAAAAAAGCCTGGCTGCCAGTAAAAAAGGTTTTTTCCTTTTTCTGGCGCGGTAAAAAATTTGATGGAGCCTCCTTTGGACACGCACCCTGGCGTAAATTGATCCTGGACATGAATTTAAGTACTTATCCCTTGATTGTGAATAATGGCCGAATTTTTTTTTTCAAAACGACTTTGTAGAGAGATTTTTCTTTATCCCTAATTAACTTCTTCCAAGTTCGTTGTTTCTTTTGCTCATATTGGCGGTCAGATATTTAGGTAACAATAAAAGCCTCTATAGAGCGCCTTTGTGCATTGGAAGGCATGTTAAGCGCAGCGGGTAGGCCGACAAGGTGGACCGACGACCTGGTGAAGACGGCGGGAGCCCGTTGGATGAGGGCAGCGCAGGACCGTTTGTTATAGCGATCCTCGGGGGAGTCCTATGTCCAGCAGTGGACGTATCGGCTGAGATGATGATGACGAACTTAGGTACGTTATTACACCCTTATTTAGATACAGGATATGGTAAAACGTTGTAATTATTCATTTAAAAAACATTGCTTGTTATTCCTTTAACCAATTATTGGAGCATGACAGGGGATTAATGTTGTGTCGAAAATCGTAATATACTTCGTTAACTACAGTGATGTTTTCTTGTAACCAAGTTAAGGCTTTCGGTACTGCTAGTGAAACGTGTATTGTGTTCTGCATTTTCAGAACATCTCTGACTACTGATATCCATGATACTAAGAAAACGATTAGGAAATTCCCAAAAAAATTTTGGACTTTCCGTACTAAATCCAATCTGCTAATCGAACGTTTGTATGAAAAGTTGATTTTTTTTGGGAATTTCTTATTGGTTTCTTATGGAAAGTTATTCAGTATCATGGGTACAACCACCCCTTAAATTAATGCAACTGTTTATCCTAACACCCTGTATAGTTCAAAAAATATACAGCCCTTTATAGGTAGGACTGACAGACGAACGGCCGGAATTCGTATAGGCTTATGAATACAATCCGTTTTCACCCATTGAGTACGGAACTCTAACGGCAATGAAGGAAAACAGCGTGAGGAAAAATGCTTAAATAAATGTGTAAAATATGGGCGAGTACGAAAGCTACTGCTTCTACTCCCCCAAAATAATAATAATAAATAATACCAAACCGATTTCTTTTTTGTATCCCGTAGACATTCAAATTAGAACCTTCTGGTACAACGTAAACAAAGTCCAGAATTGATACCCCTTCTATCAAAACGTCCCAAACCCATTCGTATCTCCCAAACTGATTGATAGACCGACCTAACAGAGGCTCTAATGGAGTTCTGACATTGATTTAATAAAAACCCTTCATTATGCTATCAGACGTCAAGGTCAGTCGGGTTCCGTACAAGCATGATACTCCATAATTATAGAAAAACCTAAGATCACGGCAATTATAACGCATTAGAAATTAGAAAGTGCTAGGGATGCGATTCAGTGATGCGATCCATTTATTGAATAGTGATCACTTGAGTTGTTCATTTTAAAAATATTAGTTAGATTGACGAGGACTAAACATAGTGAAGTTTGAAAATTCTAGCTTCAGGACGTCTATATTATTTTTATTAAAAAACAAGGATAAATTATACCATTAAGTAAGAAATATTGAACATACAAAATCATCAGCATTATTTAAGGGTTTCAAATTTTCTGATCTAATCACTAAAAAAGATTCCATCTCGCAGTCGATTTTAAATAAGATTTCGGCAAGAACAAGACAGGGACACTTGTCGAAACGAATTCCTGGAATCTTTCGACAAAAACATCATTGTCTGAATTCTGATCATTTATCAAGACCACCTCACGTACGAAGCTTTATTTTGAGCAAAAAATCACTTCTCCGCCCTAAAGGTCAATGCACATCGCAATTAGAAGACGCCCGCAAACCTGACATCAGTAATCACTCACATGCGAAATGCTGGCAGCCATTATGAAAAATTTTACCGCGTAAAAGTGCCCGCTGCTTGAGTACTTTGTTAGCGATGCGGCCCATAAAAGTCGCGCGTTTAGCAATTCCTTTTGATGGATAAAAATTCGGTAGGACCCTAATAAAATGCTGAAGTTTATTTTGTTCGATTTGTTCGTAAATTTATGGGTTCTTTCGCACTTCGGCCGATCATTGACGGTCGATTTGAATACATGTTTCGTTGCTTTTCGTTTAGTCTTTTTAAAATGGCATGTTGTTGTTAACGTGCGAGATTATTCTGAGTAGCTTTAGGGTCGAAACACGAGGACCTTACGTCTTACGAAAAGGTGGAATGGTTCCCAGGACCCGGGAATCTCAAACAGTCGCCAGAGCAGCTACAATATATGGCCACTTACAAACTTACAACTCGTATTTTGTGTCCGGAATGCGCCACACATTCATTTTGACCTTAAAGATTAATTTACCGCATAGCACCTTAGAACATTATTTATGTTTTTACTAAAATATTTGGACAACATTATGCGGGCACTGGCTTATTGGTTTTAAGTTTGTGGATTTAACAGTTTTGTTGCTAGAGGATGACTTATTGCGGCATTGTTGTTAAAGTTTATACAGAATATAGCTGCAGAATTTTGTAAGATAATTGCATCTCTTTTGAATTGATTTTTAAGGCACAGTCCCGAAGTTGCCTCAGGGTGCCATGGTGTCCGCAAAACGTTGATTAAATGACGTATCTTTAACAGGTGTAGCGGCAAATTATCCAAATTACACACTTTAACTCTCAATCTTCATTTAAACCAGTTTTGTCTCTTTTGAACCCTTTAGGGCCCAAAATGTATTCAAGTTGGTACCAGTTCTTCTGTTATTCTTTCGTTTCTAAAAAACATTGTTATTAGAACTAACATAGCGGCTTGTTCGTTTAAGTGACAAATCGAGTTAAATTCTTCTTTTAAATTATCAGTTTTTACCCAAAATCTTTTTCCGGCTTAAACAAATAATCTGTGTTTATATGGGATTTTAAGTGCTTTTTAATCTATGGTTTTAAAATGGGAATCGTGTAAACGTCCAATGTTGAACCATCACTTATTTATTAGAACATGTTTGGGTTTAAATCTTTTGGAGAGGATGGAGGAACGACGTTGTGTGATTATCTACATCAGTAGATACAACCGGACAGTTATCCATTTATAATTTTTAACTCCACTGGCTGAGTGACCCAAAGTGGGTATTGGCAGCAGAAAAGGGAGAAGGAGCCCCTTTTCCCTGCGCAACCTCTCGCCCGTAGCTGGTGATTCGGTCTCACATTCTTCTTCTTCTACTATTGAGTCTATGGCATGTCATTAAGTTTGACTTGCCATTGTGGTGAAGACATTTGCCAACCGGCATCCCGACGTCTTCTTATTAGATAATGCTAGTTTTCCATCAACTCGCAGTGGGTCAGCGTGCTGGAGTATGATCCCCTCTGACCCCCTCGCGCTTATTTGTGTGAAGCCTGTGCCTGTGAGACGTAGGTATGTATAGGCTGTAGGAACCACCAATGTCATGATTCAAATATTAGGTTTTGGATTCCAGGGCTTTTAAGTTCTACCATTTCTGTAGTTCCGCAACATTTGGAAAACTCTTGCATTATGAAAACTGAAGCGTAGGTTATCATGTTACCGCAGATTACCAAAGTTTGTCACTCTTTAAGAAAAATTGATATTAATTTGTCTATTTATCATCACTGTGACTACAAAGTTTCATAGTAAGTTATTTATGAATGATATTCAATGGGTGTAATGTCCTTTTATTGTTTATGGAGTTCATTGTCTTGGACAACGGTGATTACTATTTTATATAGAAGTCATTATCATCCTCCGCTGTCTCTAATTGCCTCGAAAATAGTTTTCTGTCACAATGGAATTGAATTTTTTTAGTCTCTAGCTATAGCTAAGCTTCCTTTGATAACCAAATTAATGTAGACGGTCACTGAAGCTTTTTTTTCTGGTATTTATAATTTAAAATCTCAGATAAATTACCATAGTTTTCTATGGAAAACTTATAATGCTTTTCCATCTATCCCTAATCATTATACTATTGAGTGTAGCTTTATAGCCTATCTTCCCTAGCAGAATACCTATGTCATCATCGCAATAAGAAACAGATAGACAGCGCTATTTTTCATTTAATTTATTTCATTTCATTTTACTGTCCATTTAAAAGTATACATCGATTCGATGCCTTGTCATTCTAAATTTTTCCAGGTTTTTGCTGACATTTTCTGAGTGACCTACTTAGAAGACCATAGACTATAATACAAAAACATTGATATTTATCTCTCTATAGATAATAACACTCATTACTTACTTTCATAATGTTAACCGACACATTATTCATAAAATTATACAGCCTAAAACAATGGTGTAAACTTTTTAATCAATCACGTGAGGCCCGTGGGCCTCGTCTGTCTGTTAGTTTTGTTGCGCAAGCGCACCCCGATTGTCTTGTCGACGTCTGTAACGCACTCGTTTTTGACAAATGATCCACCATATTGCACATGCTTGGTGAGGTTTGATTGAGAGATGTGTAATTGGCTTATGAGATTAATGGTTCGAGACGAGTTTTTCTTTAATTTCATTTACTCCAAAAAAAAAGATCTCGCAGTTCTTCCACTAGGTACTTATAATTCAGACAACGAACACGAAAGGTGGCTTGCAGCAAAAAGGTATTTCGGCTTCAATATTCTTAAATATGATGTTGTCACTGACATCGGTATGATCCAGAAATCTTTTATAGGTACTGTCTATACCTGGAGAACAGACTGCCTTACAAGCGGTGAAACATGAAAATAGGCTATGACGGTCGGTAATGTTCGTTCTTCTTTCATAAATTTTCGTCCATATTTCCAACGTGTTAACTTTGTCCGTTTCTATCATGCGTAAAACCTAAGAGGAAGGAAATTGCGTCGTTGGATAGAAAGGGACAAAGTAAACATCGACGGAAAGAAGGACGAACATCACCGACCGCTATGGCCAATTTTCGTGTTTCGATGCTTATAAGGAAGATTGGCATCCATTGGTTTATTATATCCATGGTATCCACTAACGTTTAAGTCTAAATACTTGATGGTGCAAGCCATGCTAAGTGTCTGAGTTAGTCTACCTACACTTCCCTTTCAAATAGTTTCATTCAATTTTATTGAACATAATGTGTTACTCAACCAATCTCATTGTACGAGTAATCTGTCATAATTCTTCGGAATTCAACGGCAAAAACTGTTCCATTCTCTACAAATGCTATATTGTATTTATCAATTTGATTCTCACACTCGATCTATCAAGGCCATAGTTCTCGCAAAAATCTACATCAAAAATGCTCAACAAACGAACCTAATCAATCATCGCGCCACACACACGTGCGTCCGAACACTGAGATTGACATTTGCGCTGCGCTTGCGTCACTGACGCTGACAACGAAATGATGAAAACGTGTAACGCGGTCCTTGTTATGTACGCGCCTAACTCGTAACTATCAATGTTTTCGTGCACTTTAAATAATGGATAATAAGCTTGTTGTGAAATTTATTATGGATTTTGAACATTATATTGCAAATTGATCATCCTTATTTGAGATGGATATTAGTGTCCGGATTGGTAAATGCATTTTAGGATTTAGAACTGATGACTTCTTCGATCGAATTTACAATAATGATGGTGCAAAGTGAATTGAATCAATTTGGTGATTCATGATCCAGTTCACTTTGCATCTAGCTCTAATTTTAAAATAATTGTTTTCACTATCTACTTTTAAATTTTCTTTGAAAAATTTAAAAAAAGAAGTATAGTTCTTTGTTCAGATGCAAGCAAAGGCTGAATAGTCTGTTCAACCTAAAATACTTATTTATTTCTTTTTAAATAAGTACCTACAGTGACAATGCGATTGTTAGAGATAAGGAAATAACTACATCGCAAACAAATTTAGTATAGAAATATGCAATGATTATTTTGTAACCCGATTATAAGCAATTTTAATCAAATTACTACCACAAAAAAAGAGTAACAAAATTTAAGAAGCACGGAAATTATTTCCTCTAGCGTAAGCGAAAATTCTTGGTCGATGGATTTCCTGGTCGTTGCGTGTGTGGCGTTTGCAAAGTATGTTGCAATTTGGGAAAAAAAGTTCAGCGCGTTTAATTACGTCAAGTTGTGTCGAAAGCTGGATCCGTAAACGATCTAACGTCCGAATTATTTAGGGGCATCGACCGTGTGATTTCGTGACTTGATTAATTAGGTGCGAGCGAGATGTGTGTGTCAATCTACAGTTTCATTAAAGGCACGGGAACTAAGTGATTTCCATACTTATAGCGTTGTTATAAGAATCAAATAAGGGGATTTAGATGAACTTTAGAAGTCAGAGGTCTTATAGAGGTAAGCGTGAAGCTGACTCATTTTGCTCAAGAGTAATTTTATAAAAAGGTTTTTTGTAGGCATTACGAGTACAAAGAATAAGTCAACTCGCACGTATGCCCATGGGCCAGATAAAGAATTTTTTTATGAAACTATGTTAATAACTTACCGTATTTACAACTTCAGGGGGTCAACAATCCCATGTAAATGACTTAATTTTTTAATATTACATCTTACCATTACAGTTGAGAAAAATGTTTTCTTAAAAGTCTTGGACTACATACAAATTATGTAAGATACCCACAATCAGTTAACGCGTTTTAAGAACATACATCAGTTGTCCTAAAATTACAGAGTAATTTGGTCTTCCTACAGAATTTGGTAATATACAGGTTGAACTGTAAAAGTGATTATAATTTTTTTCACAGTTTTAAATTGGTGTAAAAATTCGAGACATCCTCATTTAACATTAGGATACTCCAGAAAATAATAAAAATTCACAGTATAAGAAAACAAATAAAATATTTTCTTATTTTTAATATCGTCATTTTTTAATAGAGTAATCTTGTAGGATTACGCTTTACGGCGATGTTCTCGATAATCTCGCCAAAAAATTCCGCAATTTTTAATGCAGTAATTTGAAATTAACTTTTTGACTTTAAATTAAAAAGGCAAAGGGAACAAAGCCCATAACATACCTACAGTTTGACGTAAAATAATTCTGTAAATAGGCGCCCGGCTGTATGAAAGCTGCGTTTAGAAACTTTACAACATTATTAATTCTCTTAGTGTAAGTTGTTTAAAATAAATTGAGTGGTTTAAACAGTCAACATAATCGTTTTCAAATTTTCAGAACATCCCGTACAATATTACTTAACGCAGATAGTAATGACCCGTAACTTCGGACTGCGCGGAAATCTCTGCTAATGACATTTTAATTTGTTCAGACATTTAAATATTGTATCTGTGGCGTGTTTAAATTTTTTTTTTCTTTGTTCCCAGGTTGGTCTCGGTACAGCGGTTAGCGGTAACTTGCTGCTGTATGTATGTAGATAATAATTTGTCTAAAACTGTACAAAAATATACAAAAACTGAAATAAATATACAGGTACGTACTAATAAAAATTCAGTACATATTAAAAGGGGTGAGACGTAAGTATTTCAAAACATCGAACTGAAGAATTTTTACTATGAAGCCAACAATGAAATTGTAAAGGAAATTAGTATCATAGAAGGTCAAACATAAACTTTAATATATATATTATGGAAAATAAAATCATTTATTTCATTAGATAAGTAAACACATCAATCACAAAAATATAGCAGTCAGCACAAGCGTCGTCAATAACACAGATACACGAATAAACAGACATAAATCAGCAACAAGCTTCGTCAAAACATTGAAAAACACGCTCAGTCAAATAACCCGCCCCTTGTAGAACCCGGCGCAAAGGAGCCCAAAACGCTAGCAGCGTTGCCACGCTGAATTGCGATCGCTAGCCTCTGCACCAGAAACGACCCAGAACGGGGATCACAATTCCTAAACTTTAATTCTTAAATAAAATGTATTTATATTCTTAGCTACTATTTATAGACGGGCCGATAGCACAGTCGGTAGTGAACCCGCCTGCTGTGCCGAGGGTCGCAGGTTCGAATCCCGTAAGGGACAAATATTTGTATGATGAATATGAATATTTGTACCCGAGTCATGGACGTTTGTATCTATATATGTATTCTATGTCGTTGTCTAGTCATCATAATACAAGTCCAGGCTAGATTCTGGTACTTTAAATGTGACTAGATAATTTGTGTGACAATGTCCAAGATATTTATATTTATTTATATTTATACAGAAAAGACGTGTGGCGGTGGCGGATAATCTAAGTAGGTAATACAATATAAACCTTATAGTACGTAGCATAGCGTCGTTTTTGTCGTAAAGAAGAATCGCGCTCGCGCCTCCAGCACGTCTAGTATGATTTCTCTACACGCGCGTGACGCGCCTTCGCTGCATAGAAAATAACCCGTTCCCGCACTTTTCGGAGAGTGAAAGCCGCGCTTGCCGCGACTTGTAGTATGGGAAAAAGCAGAGTCGCGCGCAAGTAGAGAAATCATGCTAGACGTGCAGGTGACGTCGCCTGAAAGCGCGGGCGTAATTCTCCAAACGACGCTATGTTACGTACTAAAGTCCGGCCGCTGAAAGATTGCGTTTGACAGTTACCATAAAATTGTAAAAAACTGAATGAAAATATTGTTTACCTGTGCTCACTCTAGTACACAGGGCACTAGCTGCCCTTTTAAGTTCAAAAAGCTACTAAATAATGATCGGCATTTATAGTTTTCATTCAGTTTTTTACAATTTTATGATAACTGTCAAACGCAATCTTTCAGCGGCCGGACTTTATAAGGTTTATAATTGTATTACTTTGACTATCCGCCACCGCCACACGTGTCGTCTGTATAAACCGCGCCTTAGATAGTAAATTTATTACTTGTAGCCGTTACAAATCTATAGAAAAGAAAAACTACAGAAAAAACCAAGGCATGTAATTTAACTTAATTTCGGTTTCCGTACCATTCTAACCATAAATAAAAAAAACAGTAACAGTCCACCATTGTTCTTGCAATGATTTAGACATAAAATTATCTCAAATTTTCACTTTCGTTCGCCAAATGTATAATTTTATAAAATTATTCGGTCAACCGCACTACGCTTCATACATTTTTAAAACAAGAAGCGTTACATAGTTCAAAATCATCAGTATTTTATACAGGGTGTAAAACTTAATGTGTTGCTATTTAAACAGGATGTTTCGATTGAGGTGGTGCGTAAAAGTTGCATGGTCAGTTTGATCTGAACCACACCCTTTAATATTGTATCATTCAAATTTACACCGTATGAGTATATTTTACACAAACATACATATCAACGCACGACCGTAATCCCATTTCGGGGTGGTAAGAAGCCGTACTACAACTACTAACATTAAAATTTTAAGCGTTCATTCTAATTAATTTTATAACACAGGGTGTAAATTTAAATGTGTTACATATTAAAGGGGGTGCTCCAGTCCATCAAACTGAACAACTTTTAGTATAGGGCCAACAATGAAAACGCCAAAAAAAACAGCTGTTCCGTACAAAACGTCAACGGCCACTCGGCCCAAATGTATGGAACAACAAATTTTTTTTCACCACTTCTATGTTGGTCCCATAGTGAAAGTTCTTCAGTTTGATGGTCTGAAGGGCCACATAAAGTATGTAACGCATTTAAATTTACAGCCTGTATGTAGGGCCGTTCTTAAAATGCATTTAATTTTACATCCTGAATATAATTATACATTTGGCGAACGAAAGTGATTTATGTCTAAATCATGGCAAGTGGTCTGATATTGTTATTTATTTATGGATAGAATGGTACAGAACCGAAGAATTTTCCAGATTTTTTTTTTCAAAAAACACATTTAAAACGGAACTTGTGTCCTACGTTCATGTATGACTAATCAAAATATCTTCGAGCATTATCAAATTAGGTTCATCAGCCTTAGAAGAATTTTATTCTCGCCTACCAATAGGAGACAGGCGTAATGATTTCTAAACATATTCCAACAGGCTTTATCGACGCGCACACGCACGCAAACCTTTGATCTCGCCGCGAAGGAAAGTCGAGGGCAATTTAGTACCTAAGTGAAGTGATTTCTGTCTATCGTTCGTTACTACATGCTATAACAATGTCTGAAGTAAATTGGTATAGAAATGTCTTCGCGGGCCCGCCGGCGGGACGCACACTAGTCAAGTTTCATAGCGAAAGTTGACAGTTGACGATCTATTAAGTTTGATGATATGATAAGTTTCTTGTCAGTGCGAGCCCATACATTTTTTTCCAGTGAAAAGTAAAGAATTCGAATTCAAAATTGTGTACTTTCCATACTAAACGCGATCAGCTGCTTCAGCAGCTGCTGCATCAGCAGCTTTTTTACGAATTTCCTATAGATTTCTTAGGGAAAGTTGTTCAGTATCATGGGTACAATCAACGCTTAGGCCGAGATTCAGAGACGGTTTTTAAGTCATAGTTCGAAATCCCGTATGTCAAAATCCATACATTTCCGCCCTGCTTAGCTCGAGCTAAGACTAAAAAAATCGTCTCTGAATCTCGGCCTTAAAGTAATGCAACTGTTTACCCTAACACACTGTATTCGTACGTTTTAACGGAAATCTGTCAATAAAAAAACACAGAGATTAGTTCCTGGATCGTATTTACAATTTCATTGACTATTGAAAATAGGACGAAACTTCGTTTATATGCACCACGCTAAGGCGCTCTCGCAGTTTTATCCTCTTTTTGTTTGTTATACAGAATCCTCAACGCGCGAATCCGACTTGCACTTGGCCGGTTCTTTATATATCTCTTTATTATGTCAGTCATACGAAAATGTTACATTAGTTACGAAGATATTAGGATTATAATGTAATTTTCGTGTACGATACGATATTAAACTCGTACCTTCCCGTAACGTAAGTAACGCCGAACGTAACTAATTCTTAGTAATTACAACCTATCAGACAATCACTCAAGCGTTTAACGTTAGTTAAAATTTGACAGCTCCGTTATTGTTTCGCCTGGGGGATTTTTTCATACATCTTCTAGGCACTCGATGTACCTACTTTGGTCTGAAACAATTCATAAATATTTTATTACCTACATAGGTTTTACATCGATTATGTAAGTAATTGTAGAACAGCGTCGAAATGGTAATGATTTTTTTCTAAAATATCAATCAATCAATTATACTTTATTTTACAACAAAAAAATCGTATACAGAGAGCAAACAAACAGGAATATTATAAAAAAAATAAAAATTTAATAATATAAAATATCAATATTTTATTTTGAAAGAAATTAGACTATGTAAGCCTCTCGTAAAAATAAATACCTTCTTAAATAATGTAAAAACATATTCCGGCCTAGCAGGACTTTTCAAAATAAACGTAAAATAAAAAGTATGTAATTTAATTATAGATATCCTTCTCCTAAATTCCTAATAAATAAATTTCTTTTTCATTTTAATTTACTGCGATCGGTAATAATATGTAGGTATACATAAATAATTAATTGTTGTAAATGTAACTAGGTAATTAAACAATTTAATATTACTTTAAATGATCTATGTAAAAGTAAAATATCAAACCAATATCAATTAACCAAAAATCTATTCGAAAGATCGATGTTAAGAGGATATGTGAAAAAAATAGGATTCTTCAAAGCATCAGATATCATGAAGTACTAACAGTAGGAGTATGATTTCAGGATATGTGTAAATTGAACATATTATTAAAATTTTGATTGCCGCCAAAACACGATTAAGACAAATTTTCTCGATAGAAAAACAAGCCAAAGTAGCCTCCGTCTTTATCTATAAACGCTTGGAACTGCTAAACGGTGAATAATAGAAACACGAGACTTGATTTAAAAAATAGAGATTGATATTTTATAAATTTTGATTGCAGCAGAAATTAACTTACATAAATAGTAAAATCACAACTAAATAAAGTTTGTTTTGGCGCTTACGTCGTTTTATTTAGTCAGGCGCGCGCGCCGCCCCATCTCTTTCTCTCGCATCAGGCAGTAATATAAGCTATCACAATCTATTAAAAAGCTCAGTCGGCTGTGGCCTTTGCCCGCGTCAGACCTGCGTTCGCATGCACAATTTCCGAATTACGATTAATTATCCAGCTTACGTGTAAATATTATAGTGTAATATATTAAATACAATCTAAAATAAATTCGAGGCCATAGCAGCTTCACATTTAAGAGAATATAATTCGGAGCGCGCTCCATACAAACGAAGTCTGGTGATATTTTCAATATTAACCAATTAAGGTCAATGAAATTTTTCAGAAAAAATCTAAAAACTAATCTCTATGCTTGTATGAAGTCAGATTTTCGTTAAAATGTATAGTTTTAAAATTACAATACCTCAAAGATTTCCATACAAATCTTAAATTAATTCTAGCATTAAAACTGTATATTTTAACGAAAATCTGACTTCATACAAGCATAGAGATTAGTTTCTAGATTGTTTCTGCAAATTTTTCATTTACTGATTGGTTAGTATTGAAAATATCACCAGACTTCGTTTGTATGCAGCGCGCATTTACGCATTCGGAATAAACTTCTCTTAAGTATATTTCTCACTCAAATATGTATAGCAGTTTTTTTGGACTTCATAGATCAAGAGCTAGCTGTTATTATCTTTAAGTCGTCGTAATTTTCGGTTTTACTATCTTGTTTTCAATTTCTTCAAATAATTAAATTTATTTGTCATAATGGAATCTGGTTATAAACGTATTTATGAACCGTTGTCAGTATTTTTACCGAGTTGAAGGATTCTATTGCTCCGGAACATCTTGCCTGGTATGAGAGTTTGAAAACTCTGTGGCCCTTAATTGTATGGGTAGTCAGTATGGTGAGCCAGGCTGAAGGGCAGGGTAGGGAAGGCGAGTGGTCGCAGAGAGTTTCTTCTTCCAAGTTGTTTCTTTCTTGAGTGCTGGATCCGGAATGAATCTACGCCGATTTGGCGCCATTTTATATCATTTTCAAGCGACCACCCCTCCTTACCCCGCACTCTTGCCCTGAATACAAATCTCTTTATTTCTCATACAATCTTAATTTCTACGCTTACAAACCAATATAATTATATAGTTAAGATACTTATTTTCTTATTCTAAAAATAGCAGGTGCATCATCCGCCGGTGCATAACAGAGTCCAGAACGAAAAGGAAAGGTACAATATTTATATGACCCCGGCCCCCGCTTCCTCATAACACAGGTTCCGGACGCCGGGGCCCGTCTCGCTCTGACAGAGATGGAGCGTTCTGTCTCTTTCTAACAATTATTTCTAATAGGATTCTACCCCTTCTAATGAGGTAGTGAAGCTTATTGGCATAACTTCTAATTGGAATTTATAAGTTCTAACTCGATTCTAATTGTTTTATTTACTTGTGCTATGCGTTAATTTTATTAGGGAAGTGTACCTAATCTAATCTGGGGTAGAAATCACTAGAGAAATCGAATAAGAATCCTATTAGAACTATTCACATAACTTATGTGCTAAGCCCTAATTCCAATAAGAAAATTTTATTTATTGAAATGAACACTTAACCTAAACTTATCCTACTAGTATAAAAGGGTATATAAAACGAAATAAACAAAGTAATGTAAAAAACTATGTACAAAGGCAGTCAATTCAGGTTCTGTCGTGCACATTTCTCCCGCCGTCGCAGCTCTGCGATCCAACCTGTAGCACGACGATCCTCTTGGTCGGTCTCCGGAGGACATGCCCGTTGCTGGTTACGACGTCCACGATCCTCACCTCGCCGTCTCGCCCTGGGTAGACCGCGACGATCCTTCCTGTCGGCCATGTGTTGCGGGGCAGGGTGGGGTCGCAGACGAGTACCAGGTCGCCGATAGCCGCCTAGATCGCCGCCGGTGTTGGAGTAGAGGCTGGTACTCTTTGACCTGACTCCAGAAGACGTCCGCCATCGTTGAGCGCGCTGCGCTTGCGCGCGGTGAGGTCGTTTGGGTCCCAACAGGATGTGGTTGGGTGTAAGCGCCTCCGGTTCTTCTGGGGTCACCGCCACGTGTGTGAGTGGGTGGGAGTTGACGGTGTTCTCCGCCTCGGCGAGCAGGGTGAGCAGTGTCTCGTCGCTAGGGTACTGCTCGTGGAGTTTGATGCGCAGTGCCTCTTTCACGGTGCGTACGATGCGCTCCCACGCCGCTCCATGAAGGGGGAGGCCGGGGGTACGTAGCGGCAGGTGATGCGCCGCGCCGTCGCCTCCTCGCAGACCGCCGCCAGCGCGGCCTTGGCGAGCTCCTTCTCCGCAGCCTTGAAGCACGTCGCGTTGTCACTCCATAGCTCCTTAGGCACTGCTCTTCGTGCCACGAACCTCCTCAGGTCGCCGGTCGCCGGAGACGTAGGCTTCTCTCTTCGTATCTTGCATAGTTGACAGTGTTTGATGACGTTCACGCACCGTCGGTCGTATCTTCAGTACCCATAGTCGCTGCTGTAGCTCATTCACGACGGTTTCGATACCGCCATGTAGTCGCTCGTGTACGTGTTGTATGTACAGTCGCGTGAAGTAGTGTTTCCCGTCGAGTACGGTCGGGCTCGCAGTGTCTTCAACGATGTCAGGTGCTACGTGGATTCTTCCTTTGAGCCATCTTCGCCGACGACCACTGATAGCGCCGACAGCTTGTCTCCCGGCTGAGGCGCCGCGCCGCTCCTTACTCGACGTAAATCTTCGGAAAGACAATCTTCTTGTACAGGTTTCCACCATAGTTTCTCAGCGCGAATGAGATAGTGCGTTTCGATACCGATGGTGTTGCTATCTCATTTCTTCACGTACGGTGTCTCGTTCTTGCGTGTTTTCTTATCAATCTTTGAATCAGAGTAGTTTTTATTGTTTTCTTTCGTTCGTTTGCGCTTCGTAGCAAATACTGTTTAATTTTTCTTCTTTCGACATAAATTGACGAACTGTAGCATGCGCACCGTAGCTCGTAGCAAAAGTGGGAACGACGAAAATCGCTCGATTCGAGGTAGGTGAGCGTGGTCAGATCGCTGGTGGGTGACGTGACAAGTCCCCTCTCTTCTCCTGTCTTCGGTGCTTCTGTCTTCGTCTCTTGTGGCCATTCTCGTTTGTGGTTTCGTAGGAAGCTCGGCCCGTTGTACCATCGGACCTCGCTCCCGCCGATAGAGACCGTGGCGCCGCCCGAGTTGGCGGAAAACTGCTGTACTACTGAATTTGTATTGGACACCCATCCGCATAGCTCGAAGCCGGCTTGCCGATGAATGTAGTCGACTGATTTCGATACTTCTTTGGCTTCTTTTTCGGTCGGAAAACTTGTTATGTAGTCGTCCATGTAGTGGTTCTTTTCAATGACTCGCGCGGCTGCCGGATACTTTTCTTTGAAGTCTGAAGCATTTCTATTCTTCACGGATAGCGCGGTGCATGGTGATGACATCGCGCCGAAGATCACTGAAGTCATGCGGTACTCTCGCGGTCGCTGGTTCACTCTCTCGTCGCCCCGCTATAGAAATCGTAGTGCCTCTCTGTCGTCCTCTTGAACTTATATTTGCATAAACATTAATTCCTTTATGTCAGCTGACACGGCGTGTTGGTGTTGACGAACTCGCATTACAACTCCCGGCAGAGATTGCAGCAAGTCTGGACCGCAGAGTAGCATATCGTTCAGGCTGCGTCCGGCTGTCTTCGCTGTGGCGTTGTGTACTACTCTTATCTTCGGTTTCGCGGGGTTAATGACCGCGAAGTGGGGTAGGTACCATGTTTTATTTGGCACCGGCGGTGTGGTAGCTTCCTCGGCGTAGCCCAAAGTGAAGAGGGTTTGCATTCTTTCTTCATATTTCTTTTTCAGGTCTTCATCTCGGTCTAGTTTCTTCTCTAGGTTGTGCAGCCGTTTGAGTGAGTTTTTGTAGTTGTTCGGAATCTTCATGTCGTCTTCTTTCCATATAAGTATTGTTTTGAAGCGTCTGTCGGGCAGGCGGTGACTGGTTTCATTCAATATCTTCAATGCGCGCTGCTCAGGGTCACTATTCTGTACTCGTTTTTCTATCCCGATTGATTCAAACTCGAAATAATTCTTCATCATCTTCTTTCGTGTATAGTTATTGAAATATGTATTTTCATTAATACCGCCAAATAATATTATACAGGGTGTAAGGAAAAGTATCATTTTACTATGGGAGCAAACCGTTATGGGAGTTACAACTCTTTGCGTTCTACCTATCTATCTCAAGAACGGTTAACTATTATAAATGACCAAATTTGAAGAAAATTTAAAGTTCTAAAATTTTTTTTAAAACTTCAAAGGTCATTTAGAGCATAGAAAAGAAGATATTTCCTAAAGACCTGTTTTTTGACATTTTACCTTGAATCTTTTGACCTGCATAAACGAGATTTTATGTGACATTTGACCTAACATATTGGATGTCATAACGATGATTTAAAGAAGTTTGTAGCTTATTATCTCTCAATCCGAGGTTGACCCTTTTTTTCACCTAATTTTCCTGGGGTACTAGGAGAAACCGTGATAATGAAAAACAAAACGGAACAAAACATTAAATTTGAAACGTAGGCAGGAACATACCAGAAGTATGAGAGAAAAGAAAAGGTAATAAGTTGTAAATAATTTTCCAGCACTCTGTTACCTAAACCTGCATATACGTTTAGCACCCTTGCTTGTGCTCGGGTGCTAACTTCACGCTGTGCAATAATGAACTACTTAAGTCACACTTATCGTAATGTACTAATGTAAATAAATGTTGATTTTAGGTCGTAAGATAAATATTATTAGTGATTTTGTAAATAAATGTTGATTTACCATTTTAAAATTCATTCATAACCTGTTATAATATCCTGCATCATCCTCATCCTTCAATGCTATGCCATGCATCTGAGGGATGCGAGATATTTTAGAATTACCTATGGATTTTAAAATAGGTTTATGAGTGTTATACAACTTCTCAACCTGAAAGTTCTTGTGGTATCGAGAATAACTGAGATTATTGCAGTATTACGAAACTTATTTTTTCACGTTCATCTTACATTTTTGTTGACGGCGTAAAATAACTTCCAGGTTTCATCTAGATAGTCGGTATGTTTTGACCATAGAATGTTTTGACTTGTATTATATCAATTACAAGTACAAAATAAGAAGTTGAATTGATTTGATTACGGGTCCTAAAGACGTAAAGCCTAACCAAGAACCGAACCGAAGACCAACAGGTAGCTCTCGTACTATAAAGTAAAACAAAATCCTGTAATGATAGTTTTTTTCCTTCTAGATAGGTACAGTGATTTTCGGTATGATATTAATGAGTTTTAAGTTTTTTAAGTGAAATCAATTAAAGAGTATCGGTAGTTAGGTATTGTTTCTATCTATAAATTGGTTGTCCGTAATTGATCCTGTAACAAATTAATAATTGATCAAGGAGGATAAATAGAACGATTCTTAATTATAATATATTGTGTTTTTTCATACGACAAAAGGTACTAATAATATATTAACAGCGAAGCGTCTTCTACGCATTTTGAGTGATTTGATTTTCGCGGGCTAGTGCGCGACGACGTTCGGTAGCGGGGCGCGGGGCGCTTGCTGCGCTAAGCCACGCCCATTTCGCTTCAATTATTTTTCGACATAGGCCCTTAACAATCGAGAAAAAAAAATCTTTACCGCATTCAGATCAGAACACAAGCATACCCAATAATCGTAACGGGCAGATAAATCTCAACAATCGATTCCCTAATTAATTCTGATCGATTGCGCTGCAAAGGCGTCGATTTGACAAATCGTTTCGTTGTGATACATCGTTGTTTTGATTCATTTTGAATATAATAATCGTTTATAACATGTATTGTATTGGAAAACAATACTTCCATGTTACAATTAGTATTGTTTTTATTTCCCAGCGCTCTACACGAAAAAAATTAAAAATTTATGCACATTCGCATCGTACATTTTAAGGAAAATCTGACACGATACAAGCATAGAGATTTGTATCTAGATTGTTTCTGAAAAATTTCATTGAGTTTAATCGGTTGGTATTGAAAATATCACCAGACTTCGTTTGTATGGAGCGCGCCAACAGTAATATACCCTTAAGGCCTTTGAGGGGTGTGATAGATTATATCACTAAATATGTATCGAAATTTGAGTTACATTAAAAACCCTGTAACCTTTGACATTAACCATCCATATTTTCACATCTGACAAACGATCGTACATAACAATTTATGTTATGTTACGGATTATGTAACGTTGTGTCATTGTTTTAGGTTACGATTACGCTAAATCGATTCGGAAATATTCGATCGGAATAGGCACCCCGCGTTCCTTGGAGCGACTGCAAAAAAGTTGATTTATAATTCATACATATTTTTTTATCATAATATAACATAAATTGTTTAAAAAACATTCTTATTTTCATTCATCCCTGCTACAGACTCACGTTACTTCATTCTGAAATCAATACTTATATGAAACAGTTCAGTGACTGACTTAATGACTGACAGACAACGCCAAGCCAATAAAGATAGAATCATGAAATTTGGAATAAAATATTCTATAGTGCATGTAGGGGTGCATTAAGAATGATTTTACGAAAATCGTGGTTGATTTTAACGGGTTGTTGAAGATTTCCGAAATTCATGCGGACGACGTCGCGGGCAAAAGCTAGTCTTAAAAAAAACAAATGTTTGTCCAATTATTTGGATTTTTGTCGTTTTATCGAATTTTACTCAAATATAACCTCTTCTGGCGTATCGTTTAGAACTTTGAATTTAGTTTTTTTTGCTACCGTTCGACGTGCGCTTCTTTTATCTAACAAAAACTACGGAAAATATTATCACAAATCTATGATTGTCGAAATATTTGTATTTTCAGTTTGATTTTAAAAGGCATTTCTGTCGAAATGGGATAAGTACCTACTGAAATATTTAACGGCAACAGTTACAAATACACAATGGCATTTCAAAACGATAGCTACTTATGAAACAAAACGTTTAACGCTGCAACTTAAGTAGTCATTTCTTCCTCAATAAGTTTAACGTTTCAACACCGTTTTCATCATAAAACACTCATTTTCTCTAACACCACCGCCGTAACAACTTTCACTAGACATAAATAAAACCGACTTTATTACAACCGAGGAAAACACTTAATCAATTTGTAATCTTTATTTTTATAGTGTGAAATATTACACAATGGAACGTAACTTTTAATTTTATTCTTTTGTTTTTGCTGACGGTCCCACAGATACCAGAATATGCGACCTCTTTGTAACGAAGATAATTATTTTAATATGCACAAGAACGAAGCAAGACAACCACTTTCACTGATATTTGCATTTTCTCTCCTTGTAAATTGTTGCGCGCGCAAGTTTAGTTTTTGCAATGCCAAACAATGGTTAGGTTGACAATGGGTTGCCACATTTTAAATTAAGTTGTCGTATTTTTAATTTAAAAGGAGTAAAAAGGCAAAATACAGTTGCTTTATTTTATGTTTTACAATAACATCGACATAACGCATTATTTTTCATACCAACGAAGTCTGCTTATATTTTCAATACTAACCAATTAAAGTGAATGACATTTTTCAGAAACAATCTAGTAACTAATATCTATGCTTGTATGTTGTCAGATTTTCGATACAATGAATAGTTTTAAAGTTACAGTGCCTCAAAGATTTCCATACAAATCTTAAATTAATCCTAGCATTGAAACTGTATATTTTACAACATACAAGCATAGAGATTTGTTTCTAGATTGTTTCTGCAGAATTTTATTGACTTTTATAGGTTCGTATTGAAAATATAACCAAACTACGTTTGGATGGAGCGCTAAATTACGAAACAAACTTTCTGTTACAATTTAAAAATCCTTGTCATCAACAATAAGTGTTCTTAGATACACGAGCAAGATAATCAGATATAAAAATATAATATCACCGCTACTATTTGGGACCACATGCATGATGCCACCAAAAATAGCTTCAAAAAGACTGCGGCGGAAACGACTAAATACTATTCAGCCAGGAAATGTTAAACACATCATTAGAAGAATTTGAGCGTGTAATCGAGTGTTCGGATCGCACTTTGAATCGGCGCGAAATGCTCTCGTGATCTGATTGGTCGATTGCACTGGCGCGAATCGTTCGCGTGATCTCATTGGCCGATTTATGGCGCGTGCGTTCTGAACATCCGTTTTGTATTATTCGTAGAATTTGGTTGAACGCAATTTGTGGAATGTTTGAGATAGAAATTTTGTTTTATGACGGATACGGGCCGTTTTAACTAGGAAACTTTCTCTGAAATTCTTTTTAATTTGTGTTATGATCTAGATTTGTTTTCACTTACAATCACATTCATTAGCCAATGAAAGATTTTCTTTAACGAAATATACCAAATAGTTTCAACTTTCGATAATTCACGTGATTATGCTGACTGTATTTTTATTTCAGTGTGTACCTGTGTAGTATTGTCATTTAAATATTATATTGAGTACCTGTTTTGATTACTTATGTACAAAATAACTTTTAAAAATATATATATATATATAGGTTATTACAACGCCATCTGTCGTAAAAAAAACCAATAATACAGGGTGTAACAAAACACCCTAGTAATACTCAAGGGGGTGCTTCAGACCATTAAACTTGAAAACTTTCACTATGGAGCCAACATCGATAAAAAAAATCCGCTGTCCTATACAACATTTGAGTCGAGACGGTACTGCAGTTTTGTATAAAAGAGATGTATAAGTTGTTTGGTTTGATGGTCTGAATCATCCCCTTAAGCATTACAAGGTTGTTTTGTTACACCCTGTATAAAATCTAATCTATTTTTCACAACTAAAACACCAATCCAATCTTAACAAAATCGGTCATTATCCCAAACAATGTAGTAGGGTAAACGTGCCAATGTTCGGTCACTCCAATTATTAGCACCAAAACACCTATAGCTGGTCAGCCGGTGGCTAAGGCAGTAACTAGCGAGAGATAATGGCAATCTTATCTGGTAGTTGTATCATGCCCTGCTCGGGTAGGCGTCCCATTAGCTGGCGACCGACTTTCCCCTGAGGGTAACTGCGATCGTTGACGATTGTCCTCCGTGCGGGAGTTAGGAATTTTAGGAGCTGGTTTCTTATTGTTTTCGAGTCTATAGTAACAATTATTTTATTAAATAGACTATGTATTATTGTATACATAACTTTAGCTTAAGAATTTATATTGTAATAGTTATTAAGTCGTGTTATGTTGTAGAGTTTCTGGCCGCATCTTCTCTACAGCGACAACACGTTCCGACGCGGTGGTAGCTTTAAAAAAAGATTTGAGGTTTGATAAGTGTGCTGCAAGCTCCTATATTGAATAAATTATATTGACTTGACTTGACTTGAAAGTGTATTCATATTTTTTGGATTTTAAGATTCGTTTATATTCAAAAATTTTCAAAGATTGTTATACTTGAATGTATAATATATGGTGTTAGGGTAAACAGTTGCAAAACATAAGGGGTGATTGTACCCATGATACTGAACAACTTTCCCTAAGAAAGCTATAGGAAATTCGAAAAAAATATCTACTTTTCATACAAACGCTCGATCAGCTGATCGCGTTTAGTATGGAATGTTCTAATTTTTTTTGCGAATTTCCTACAGTTTTCTACAACAACTGCAAATGTTTACCCTAACAGCCTGCATAGTAGTAACGTTATATCTCACACTATTCATACTGGTGACATATTTAACAGTGACATATTTAAAAATGTCTAAAACTAAAAGCATTTAACCCCTCGTATGCGGCAATTCCAGAAAATTGAAACTACACTGTTCTTCGTGCAGATCTGTACCACAGCACTCCAAACAAGTATCTCGTTGTTCAAGTTGGCCTAAGTGTGTTGATTGATTTTGTTGTTGTGATATTGGACATCCTATTTTTTCACGTTTTGGGTGCACTGGGATAAGCTTCACATATGCTCACGACTACATTCCCCGAGGGGGTAGTCAGATATATTCTGAAACCTCAGAACATCCACGTTTCACCAGTAGTACCGAAACTCTGTCCAGTGTGACGGGGGATGAGCCCGTCGCCACTTATAATGGACAGTGGGTACAATGCATGCCACGAAATTGAAGCATGCAGGTTTCCTCACGATGTTTTCCTTCACCGGAAAGCCAGTGGTGTTACAAATCGTACATAGATTCCGAAAAACTCATTGGTACGAGTCATTGGTCGAGTACAAAGCTTTCTATCGGTATTTCATCGGCAAAAGGTCAACCTTCTCATTTCCTGAAATTCAAATACGCGCTAAAAAAACACCTTTCTCTTCTTTTTTTTCATTTGTCTGTTTCTAACCATCACCCACTGTCTTAGAATACACTCGTTAGTTTATCTATGATTCATTTTCGCATGTATTTAACGCCACATCCATACCTAACATACAAGTTATAAGTTTAGTAGCTCTTAAAGTAACTATGCTTAGTAAAGTAGTTGTTAATGTAGGTATGTTACTTTCCAACGACAACGACACTTGCGCTCGTTGTCGTCGTGTATTGTAGAGAATGAGTACAGCTGACTCATTGATTCAGAGTTTGGTTTATTCATTGACACAGTAGCATACCTATAGGTATTACACGTTATTATAGTTAAATAATTTTAGGGTAAGATAAAAATCGACTCTGAATCAACATGAAGAAATGGACAACATTTAATTTTAAGGAAGGTAACAAAATTCGAAAACCATTTGGAGATTATGTCCTACAAAGCTTATGCAGGGTCCTTCTTAATATACTCACACTTTTTTAAGGGGATGATCAGACAATCAAACTGAACAACTTTCTCTATGGGACCCAAATCGAAATCGCGAAAAAAAATCAGCTGTCCCATACATTTGGCTCGAGTAAGTTTGCAGTTTTGTATGGAATAGTAGATATAAAAATAAACAGATTTTTCTATCTATTATTTCTCGAGTCACTTGAAAAATACTGAAAAATTTAATTCACAACGGAATGGGATGCATTTCCTTTGCCTAAATCTGAATCTAATCATTATTTGACTTCTTCTTTAAATATATCAGAAATTTTCGTAATAAATTTTCATCATCATCTCCGGCCAAGGTAGATAATAATGCCGCCAATATCAGAAAACATCAAAATTAATCATTAAATTAAATAATGAATAAAATTACATTCTCGTTTATTTTAAATATAATTTTAATATATTAAATAAAAATGTGTGACTGAAAAATGAAATTTCCATTCTAATTCTAATGCGAAAGTAAATATGCGTCCAACACGCATTGATCACGCGTGGTGGACTAACACCCATACACCTTAAACGTACAAGTCGGCATGTATCGAATAATGACATTATCTTTAAACTTTTTAAACCTTTTTTTGTTCTTCATGTAAAATAAGTTCGTATCCCTAAATTTTCTGAAACAATAATGGCACAACGATATTTTGCATAACTAAATATTACCATAACGACACAAACAGATGATTTACGACGTTATTCAGCAAACAGAACACTGCTGATTATAATAATAGCGAACGCATAATGAATAGCGTAATTTCATTGTTTTGTGTCGTTTTAAACGCAAATTTATGCTAGATTCGAGATTAGAACGTTCATACTCACCTTCTTGTCGCCCACTGTGTGTTACTGTCTACTTACAGGGTGTTCACTCAAAATTAATTGCACTAAACGTCTCATAAGTGTTTTTGGCACCAATATCTCGAAATGAAAGACCCAGATTAAAGTTAGTTACAAATGTTTTTTCGTAACTTGGCACATCCACCTCAACTGACTTACATTTTATAAATTACCTAAATACGAATAATAAAATGTTGTTTATTACATTTCGACAGTCTATAAGAAACGCCAATAACTTAAAAAGACGTGAAAACTACCCATACAACCATTTATTACCAGTTCGGTCGACGTGTAGTAATGTTACTACACAAGTTTAGTAACATTACTACACGTGTAGTAACATTACTACACGTTGACCGAACTGGTAACCGAAATAGTAACAAATTGTTGTATGGGTAGGCTTCATCAAAATAAATTTTTATTACTCATTATTGCATTCAAAGCAGTAAAAATCTGTTATTGAAGACTAACAAACACAGAAATCGAGCCGCGTTACAACATTGTTCACTCAAAAATGTACTGTCATGTTCTTATAATATCAAATTCTTGAGCTTATGTTACTCTAGAACTATGGCTGGTTAGAATTAGGCACAGAAATATTTCTTAATCTGGATCATCACACAAATTAGAATCGCCCTGTATATGAAATCATAACAACATCCATCAAGTGCATGCACCCGCATCTGTTTAGAATTGTCATCGTTATTATTACTGTGGCAACCTTGTGGTTAGAAATACAGGGAAAATATTCACATATGAAGGATGACTTCTTTTTTAGGTTCCTCTCCATCACCTGAGGATAGCTATAAAATCTGAACTTTTCTAGTCGAGTTTTAAATTTAAAAAAGTTATAGCTTGTAGAAACCCACTGCAGGGCAGAGGCCTCCTCTCACGAATAAGGGTGAGATCCCTCTCACGGCCCTCGGCAACGAGTCTAAAATACAAATTTGAAATAAAAACCAGTCAAGTGCGAGTCGAGCTACTCGCGCACCGAGGGTTCCGTAACACAACACCACACAACATGTTAACTTACAATAAAGTTTTGTTTTCTCCGGGTCCTTTAGCGCGAGACGGACTCACACTTTTTATTATTTGTTGTCATACTGTTATAGAAATATAGCTCTATAATCACACCAAGTTTAACGCTTGTATGTATGACCGTTTTTACGATAGAGCGAGAAGAAAAAACGTTGATAAAAACTAGTTTCTTGTATGAGGACCCCCATAATTTTTAACTTTTTGACATATTTAATCCACCATAATAACGCACATTCTATGAAAATTTCAACTGTCTAGCTATTACGGTTCAAAAGTTACAGCCCTAAACAGGTAGGAAAAATAAACAGACGGACAGACGGACAACGTGGGCTGAGTAATAGGGTCACCCTTTAGGCACGGAACCCTAAAAATCTGTTAGACCTTTTCATTCATGCCGTCTTTTTTCGATGGCACATGGCATGCCATAGAGTTTGTCTTGCCATCGTGGTGAAGATATGCCATCAGCGTTACAGTCTTGCCGATTTCCCAGGGTGCGTTGGATATCACTCACAATCATTCCTCATCTACTTCACAACACAATTCATTCCCCTCAAAATGAACAGTAATTATTTCAGTTACGTATCAATTTCAAGCTCGTGTACCTAAATGCCATTAAATGCCACGGCATATCGCGCTAACATCTACATAATTAGGGTTTTAGAGCTCAATAAGCCACTCCTGCATGCTTTTACAGCATTTAACATAAGATTGAGAGATTTTGTGAACCTGTACGTGACAATAAGCACGATTGAAGTCCAATGTTAGGTTTACTCTAGCTATAATAATGGCCAACAACTGCAGTGGTGCACTGCCCGCGTGGCATTGGTAACACGCGAAAGAGTAGGTACAGTAAGGCTGGTTTCAGAGTCACGCTGACCGCCAGCGCGGATGGTCAGCGCGCGGGCCACGAGCTAGGTATTGCCTTGTATCGTTTCACAATGAAACGCGGTCGGTAAACGCGCGGTTCGCACAATTTCCATAGTGCGAACCGCGCGCTGACTACCAGCGCGGACGGTCAGCGTGACTCTGAAACCAGCCTAAGGCTCGTTCAGGGAGACGCGGGGCGTCGCGCGGTGCGTTGGGCAAAAAATCTATGACATTTTTTGACGGGTGTGACAACGCTTCTGCATAAACGCTCTCATTCATCGCCCTATGTTTGTATTTCCGGCAGCTTGCTCCGCGCACCGCAACGCCTGACGCCCCGCGTCTCCCTAAACGAGGCCTTAGTAATGAAAAGATGGATACTTTAGTATTACGAGAACAAACGTGTATACATATTTTCTTTGCTGACTGTACCTACCTATTACCATTGTAGAAAGCTGTCGATATTATTAAATTTGTTGTATACACGCCTAGTTACTAATTAGAAAAAAAAATTAAGAGTATATTCAGACAATACAGGGTCCTTCTTAATATGTTGACACTTTTTTAAGGGGATGATCAAACTGAAAATTCTCTGTCAGCAACTTGACCACTAACTTGCCTCCACCAACCCGTACTGAGCCCGCGTGGTGGAGTATGGCCCACTCCCTCTCACCCATATTCGTGAGAGGAGGCCTTTGCCCTGCAGTGGGATTCTACAGGCTATAACTTACTTCAACAACGCCGCCAACAAGAGTCATCTATTATAAACGTTCCACACCATTCATACAGTAAAAATATTCACATGATCAACACGGAGTGCGGATTGCAAAACAAACTAGCGGCCAATACAGCCTCTACTCTATGGCCGGCGGTCATCGCATCTTTGGCTAATTGTCCACAATTAACCGTTTTGTTGGCCGTTCTCACGATTAACTTATGGTATTGCACGCGTATTTGCATATAATAAGACGGTGTTTTGTTTTATTTGTACGGTTAACGATTTGGTAATATTTATTGATTATTCTTCTTCTGTCGGCGTGGAATGAGTTTGAAGAGAGAGCGTCCATAAATCACGTGACGTATTTTTGGTAGAATTTCGACCCCCAGACCTCCCTAGAGTTTTGATCTTGGTGACATTCTTGTTAACCCCACTTATATCATAAGTAATTTAAAATGCGAATAAATTAATAAACCAGTTATTTATTTTAATAATATAGAAAGATATTGAACTTGGAACCAATTTTATTTACAATTCTTTCATCCATGGACTACTGAGACGCTCTTGCACCGTCATAAAATAAGAATTTCAGAATGAATGAAATATACTTTATTTACACCAAACTATATAGGGTCCTTCTTAATATGCTGACACTTTTTAAGGGGACCATCAGACCATCAAACTGAACAATTTTCTCTATGGCACCAACATGGAAATCGCGGAATAAAGTTTGCTGATTTTCAATTTATAATATAATTACGAAGATAGAAAATGTCAAAACTCGCAAATCCTCGTAATTATATTATAAAATAATAAAATCGCAATATGTCACGAGATTATTCAGGATCGTAGCAAGGCATCTGCTGTCTCTGTCTACCCCTGCGGGAGAGAGTCGTGAGTGTATCTGCATTAAGTAGTTGTTGGAACCGTAATAATATCAAAGGTCCAGATAGGTTAATTGGAGTGACATTATAGCTAGTGTTTGTAGGTGCTGACTAACACTTACTGAACAAGGCTTTAGCAGATAAATATCTAGTTTAGTTGTAGTTAAAGCAAGTTTTATCACAAGTTTTAATATGAAATTCTGTAAATATTATTCCACTAGCAGCCCGTCCCGGCTTCGCACGGGGTAGACAAATAAATTTTAAGACTCATTTTTCTACACCTTCGGTTACATTGTTCAAATTTTACCAAGGATCCCTAATTTTTTTCAAAATGAAATGTAGCCTATGTCAAATTGGAAGAATGTAGCATTCTATTGGTGAAAGAATTTTTTAAATCGGCCCAGTACTTTTTGAGCCTATTCATTACAAACATACAAAAATAGGTACAAATCTTTCCTCTTTATAATATTAGTGTAGATAAATGAATTCCTCGTCTTTGGTTTATTCAAAACTTATCCTAAAAACAAGCGCTTTATAAAATTAACACCTATTTTTGACTAAAATTAGTTTTGTTTCCTAATGTGCATTGCATTTTGTTTTTGGTGTAAATAAAGTAAAAGATGTTACAAAAGTAAAAATAAACATTTAAAATTTTTAAGGGGGTTGTTTAAACCATCAAACTGAACAACTTTCACTATGGGACTAACATCGAAATCGCGAAAAAAAAATCAGCTGTGACATTTAGCTCGAGTAGATTTGTAGTTTAGTACGGAACATCAGAATTTCTTTTCGCGATTTCTATTATGGTCCCATAGTGAAAGTTGTTCAGTTTGATGGTCTAAACCACCCCCTTAAATGTTTATTTGTATTTTTGTAACACCTTGTATACAGGGTCCTTCTTAATTTGCTGACAATTTTTTAAGCGGTTGATCAGATCAGACCGTCAAACTGAACAACTTTCGTTATTTCGCTGTTGGTCCCATGGACAAAGTTGTTCAGTTTGACGGTCTGATCATCCCCTTAAAAAGTGTCAGCAAATTAAGAAGGACCCTATACAACGTGTTAATGAATAAGCGCAAAACCTCATACACCCCAACTGATTTATAACAAAGTAATTAGATTGAAACAATAATTTCATTATTTTGATAGTTATAATTTAAAGTTATTTGCATTTTAAGTTTTCAGGTAAAAATGATTTGTTATCATTTCAGCAATGACTGAAAGTGCTATCGTGCTCATGGATACATTTTAAGAATCTTGTTTTGGTAGTAAGTAGGGTGAGTGTGCCCATGCAGTGGGTTGAGATCGAGATCAGTAAATTTTAAATTTAGCAAACAAATTATTTAATATTTTGAAAAAAAAATTACCTACGTTGAAAACATGATAATTCAATTCTGCTCTCGATTCTAAACAAACTACTTTCTAGTTTCGCGTTAATTCATTAACACGTTGTATAGGGATTTTTTTAAACCTTGTTATAAACCTTTACCTTAATTAATGAACGAATACTCTAGTTTACCTTGTAACTTGTAGTGTAAAGACAGTCTATTGTTTTAAACTCTCTACCATTGTATTACGACCTATATTAACTTCTATTTAGATAATAATGTGGGTCATTGTATAAGTTTAGGCCTCGTTAGTGCAATGTTTTTTTTTTTTGCTGAATTATGCGCATAAATTAGTTTTAGTGTTTTCCGGTGAAGGTGAGACCGCTACCGATGATTCTGATGAATCATATTTTGCACACACACACAGCATTGACTTTTCCCACGTAGCGAGCTCCATATAAACCAAGTCTAATTAATACAGGGTGTTAGGGTAAACAGTTGCATTACTTTAAGTGGTGATTGTACCCATGATGCTGAACAACTTTCCCATAGAAACGTATAGGAAATACGAACAAAAAAATTTGAACTTTTCGTACAAATGCTCGATCAGCTGATTGCATTTTATATATTTTTGAGAATTTCCTATAGGTTTCTTAGGGAGAGTTGCTCAGTACTGTGGGTACAATCACCCCTTAAAGTAATGCAACTGTTTACCCTAACACCCTGTATAATAATTATTTATTATTAACATACAGCCATGTGCTAGTCCCGTCCGAGACGCAATTTTTCAGTTTTTAAATTGATTTAAAGTTTAATCCTAATTTGAATATTGATTAATGCATATGCATATGCTCACGACTATATTCCTCGAGGGGGTAGTCAGAGATATTCTGAAACCTCAGAACATCCACGTTTCACCAGTAGTACCGAAACTCTGTCCAGTGTGACGGGGGTGAGCCCGTCGCCACTTATAATGGACAGTGGGTACAATACATGCCTCGAAATTGAAGCATGCAGGTTTCCTCACGATGTTTTCCTTCACCGAAAAGCCAGTGGTGTTACAAATCGCACATAAATTCTTAAAAACTCATTGGTACGAGTCGGCCTGGACGGGGATCGAACCATCGCCTCCTGCATGGCAGGCAAGGTTACTCGCCACTGGACCACCGCGGCCAATATTAATTAACAACCAATTTATTACAGACATTTTTTAAACACGATCTAGAAACTAATAGTATCTGTATGTCTGTTATTATTTATGCGTATGGCGAATTTGGTTTGTAGGCATAAGGCCATAAGTCTACATCCAACGTCTGAAGCCATCGAAGGGCCTCAGGTGTCAGGTGAGTCAGGTCCTCAGGACGGCCCGGGTAAGCTCGAAGGGGGCACCGTTGTATTATGTGTTGCATCGTCTGGTCTTCGATTCCGCAGTCACATAAGGGAGACTCCGTCCAGCCCCATTTGTGTCGGAGGTAGTTGCACCTGTCGTGGCCAGTCCTTAGCCTGTTGAGGCGACATGAGGTGTATGTCTTTGTCAGTTTGTCAGACTACGGAACCCTAAAAAGAAGGGTTTATAAAAATATAAAAAAAAATCCCAAAAATTATCCTGTAAATATAAAAAAAAAATATAAATACATTTTATTTTTAATATAATGAAAACTAACAACATTTTTTGTTTGTTGCAGCGATGGCAGAGGAGGTGGTTCGTTTTGTACGACGATGGAGAGTTGACATACTCGTTGGATGAACACGTAAGTACAATACCTAAACATTTTAAAGTACAAAGAATTCATAATTTTTTTAATTAGTTGAGGACTATCAAATTCTGAGAAATTCGGTGTGTCCGCGTTTTTTATTACAGATAGTAATAGATATTAGAGTTATAGAGTACCATTTTGTGGCGATTAATCGAGTTTATCATCATCATCATTCTCTTGCCAATTTCACATTATTTGGGGTCGGCGCAATATGCTATCCTCTTCCAGTCATCTCGAGTTTATCATAATATTTTTTTTTGGACTTGTGATTTCTCAATGCCATTTGCATTCAGTCGCGAGGAAATCTTTCAAAACAGTTGCATAACTATCTAATTCTAAAAAATTTGGTGTGTCAAGTTTTTCTTATTACAGATAGTAGATATCATTGTAAGAAAATGACACCATTTTGTGGCGATTAATCGAGTTTATCATCATCATCATTCTCTTGCCCATTTCACATTATTTGGGGTTGGCGTAATATGTCATCCTCTTCCAGTCATCTAGAGTTTATCATAATAAATTTTTAATTTTTTTGATTTGTGATTTCTTAATGCCATTTGCATCTTTCAAAACAGTTGCATAGTTGGTCATCCCCTTAAAAAAACGGTCAAAAATTATCTAAAGCGGCTATATTTTTCTCGTCGTTACTAAAGGCAAGGCTAACTACTGTAAAACACGTAAATAACTCACTTCTCACTAATCTATTGCCAGGTACAAATTCAGAGCTGTCTCATGCCTTAGCGGGCCGCATTGAAAAGTCCTCGTAGGGTAGCGGTGCCGGTAATTGACTCGTTAGCGGAAACCTTCCTCTGTGTGACTGTGACATTTACCCCGGCCGGTAACGAGTGTGATGGTTGTTTGATGTATAGTATACATTGTTATATGAAGTAACTGATCAAAATAATGTATTGACAATTGACATTAAAATAATAAAGATAAAGAAAGAGATAGATAGATGATACACTGCACTGAGAGTCACATAGAGCCGTGTGGTTCTGGCATAGAATGGACCGAATTTCTTTCTGTGGATGTCGTACGAGGTGACTAAGAGATAAGGCTTCTTCTTATGTCGTGTTTTTTGGGGTGGACTAGCCACTTATCACTACTAAACACGTTATTCCACACTAAAAAAATCGATATGCTAAAAGTCACTCTTCAAAATATGGTTGGTAGTTGTAGCAACGTTTCTGATCACTGATTTTAGTCGCAAGCAATTCACTGGCATAAACAAGAAATTTAATGCAATCTTCTAAAACAATACAATAACAAACCAAACTTAGCTTATGTCATTACCACTAGACCGTCGATCAATATGAAATCTTTCACATATTTCCTTTGCACTAATACATATTCATACTTAACAACGCTGCTATTTCAAGTGCGCGCATGAATTTTTAATACGCTCCTTATTTAGACGTATCAGGAGCGCCGTGAGGCGCAAAAAGTTGACAGGTTGTCGCACTGGTGCGGTTACCCTAGCAGGAACAAATGCAGGAAGACTGGGCTTACAGATCTAATTGTAGGACAAGATCAAGAAAAAATATACAGTATATACTCACGCTGTTATCCTACATGGGTAGACAGAGATTAAGCTCGTATCACATTACACAAACATTTTTGAAATTTGGCTAAATAATTTACCTACTGAATTAAGGTAAAACCGAAATAAATTTGTAAAATTTTCAAATTTTATGAATTTTCTCACTATTCAAACTTTTTGCCAATTTTCTATAAAATCGGTACAGTTGTTTGAATGTTAGTCCGTGACGACCCTTAGCGCCTTATTATAGAAATAACACAAACCTTCGTTGTTCCTTTAGGGATGAACAGAATCTAAGAGCACAAAAATAACAGAAATTAAAGTCCGGCCGCTGAAAGATTGCGTTTGACAGTTACCATAAAATTGTAAAAAACTGAATGAAAACTATAAATCCCGATCATTATTTAGTAGCTTTTTGAACTTAAAAGGGCAGCTAGTGCCCTGTGTACTAGAGTGAGCACAGGTAAACAATATTTTCATTCAGTTTTTTACAATTTTATGGTAACTGTCAAACGCAATCTTTCAGCGGCCGGACTTTAGTAAGAATAATTTTATTACTCAAAAATACTACTACTTAAAAGCAACTAAACACTCAAAAGTAATTCAGCACAACCATAAGGGGTAAATATGCCAGTCGTGGGCCAGACCGGACGGGTTGGGGCAAAGTGGGGCACTCATCAAACATCGCTCCAGTACTATTCACATCATGTCACGCATGTAGACTAGTCTTGCCAGTTGCCAGCTTCATCCGTTAACCCCGTTTCGTGGTTGAACCCCCTTTTTAAAGACTTAAACAATATTTTAATCACATTCATAATAATTTATTGTTGCAGTTACATTAAGGTTTTATAACATACAATTCACATACACAACCCTTTAAGGGCACATAAACATCTTAAAACTAATAGGAACAAAATAAATACAAAAATTTCGATCATCCATAAATTAAAAAAATAATATACTGAAATAACGAATTCTTTATAATCTACATGAATTTCTTCCAAATCATAAATAAAGTTTTCGAGAATTCTTTCAATGTTTTAAGAAATTATGTCTTTTCCTTATTTTGTTTTGTTATGATGAAGTCCAAAACGTTGACTTATTACTAGTAAATGCAAAGATTGTTTTAATTCTATTTATATCAACTTAAACTATATTGATGATGATGATAATGATGATGATGAAACTATATAGACAGAAACAATAAATGGAGTCTATTTAGAGCGATCTTATTTTAACTAGCTTAAGGTTTAGAACATCGTACCAAAAATTGTTTAGGTACTTGACTTTTCCAAACCATCTCTGTCGTCTTTAGACTCTCTTTCAAATCTTCATTTCATTTGGATAATATCCTCTATTTGTTAATTATATTCAAATAATCTCGACTGTTTTTGCTGGTTGTGCACAGTAATTATTAACTCTATTCATATCGTAACACCAATAGTATGATTTACCAAATTTATCACATTTACTGGCGCAATCTACGCCATAAATAGTTTTAGCTTGAACGTATTTATATTCTTTCTTCGGGTCGCAGAAGCCTTGGTTTCCCCAAAGAGTTTTGCATTTATATTCATTGTCGCTGGCGCACATACGTTGATTTAGTATAATTACGCGGCCATAATTGGAATTTCCCAAATCGTTGCACATGCAAAAAACACCACGCCAATAGCTTAAGGGTTAATCAGGGAACAACAATCACCACCCCTCCCTTCCATCTCTTTCACCAAGCACGCGCACAGACAGTTTGAACTTAACTGTCTCTGACTACGCACGTTACCGCTTACTGTTCCTTGTGTTGAAGCACTTTTTCGAAACGAAATATTTTCAATTTTAATAGTGTTAGTGAAGTGATTGTGATGGATTCCAATAATCCAGGTAAGAAGCATCATTTATCATACTTTTTAAGCAACTGAACCAATTCAAATATGTAGTTTATAAATTTTAAAGCAATAGTGTTTTCTCATGAAGGATTTTACATTTTTTTTCTTTAATTGGATGTTTTATTATACTTCCGCGTCTTTCCGGGCAATGATTCTTTCTGATATCACAATGTGAGGGTATTCTTAATCTATTCATGTTTAAATAACTTGCGGATAGCTGCAGATGTGAGAAATATTAGTGATATTATTACATACGGAAAAATACCACGTGCAATTTTTTTTTATTAAATTCGGATTTTGTTTGTTCTAGGTTCTTCTAGCTCCTCTGGAGTGAGATTAGTGACACGTAGATGGTTGTATGATCAAATGCAGCAACCGGATTTGGTCAAATTAGATCAAAAATTAGACTATTTAGAAAACCACTTTATATCGCATAATGGTGACTCAGAGGACGATTTGGCATCTTTGAGGAAACGTTTTAGTTATTTTAAAACTGCGATTAAGGAGAAGTGGGCCAAATCTCACAGAAAAGAAGATGTTTTCTTGAAAATGAATGAATCTTGGTTAGATGGAACATTCGAACTTCCCACGCAAACATTATTACGTCCTGGCCGTCCTGCTAAATCCTTTGAAGATTCGAGTGAGCGCAGCAAAAGACGTAAGACTGAGGAGTTACGTTCGAACACGGCTGATGAACTTTTAATTCACGCTGCTCAAACTACCTTGAGGCAACAAGGACACCGTAATGCTTCAAATATGCTTAAAGAGATCACAAATACACCAACTCTTGCTGGAAAATATAAAAAAGCTTCTCAAGCACAAGATTGCAAAGAATGCATCACGCCACTGACACCACTTCAAGCATTGACTATGTTCGTTGAAGCAGATTTGACAAAACGGCAGTATGAAATTATTAGAAATACTAACAAAGCCCTTTATCCCTGCTACAATAGATTGCTTCAAGCTAAACAAGAATGTTATCCACCAAAAGAATGTCTTCGTGTAACGAGCACCTGTGCCGAAAGTTCGCTGCAAAGCTTATTGGATAATACTGTTACACGATTATCTGTTTACTTGGCAGACGTGTTAATCACTCTCAATGAAGAACGAAGAAATTCATTGTCATTGATTTGTAAATGGGGTTGTGATGGCTCGCAGCAATCGAAATACAAGCAAAGGTTTGAGGATGCTGATGACTCTGATGCAAACTTATTTTTAAGCTCTTTTGTGCCCTTGCGAATAATTTGTGGAAAAGATAACAAATATGTTGTATGGCAAAACCCAACACCATCCTCTCCACGATTTTGCCGACCGATACGCTTCAGATTTTTAAAGGAGAGTACAGACATAACTAAGGAAGAAATAGACTACGTGAAAAACTCTTCAAATTCCTTAGTAGCATCTGAAGTGCAATTGAACGGTGCCAAATTCTCATTTACACATGTGATGAAAATGACGATGATCGACGGAAAAGTGTGCAATGCGGCAACAGACACGAAGTCCACCAGTCGTTGCTATATTTGTGGAGCAACCAGTAAAGATTTTAATAATCTTTCCAAAAAAAACGAAATCTGTCCTGAAAGTCTCGAATTTGGTCTTTCAATTCTACATGCACGGATAAGATTGTTTGAAAGCATTTTGCATTTAGCGTATAAACTTCCAGTCAAAAAATACAGGCAAAGAAGAACTGAATCAGAAAAAAAATTAGAAGCTGATGCTAAAAAAAATATTCAAAAACGATTCGAGATTGAAACCGGACTGCAAATAGACAAGCCTAAAGCGAATTTCGGCAATACCAATGATGGCAACACGAGCAGAAGGTTCTTTGAGAATCCCGAACTGGCCTCTGATATAACTGGTGTGGATTTCAATCTAATATATAGAGTAAAGGTTATATTAGAAACCATTTCAAGTGGTCATAAAATTGACACTAAAAAATATGATGCATATGCATTGGAAACTGCAAAATTGTATGTCGACAAGTACGGGTGGCATCCTATGACACCCACCATGCATAAGATTTTGATTCACGGGGCTACCATAATTGAAAATTCATTGCTGCCTATTGGGCAACTATCTGAGGAGGCACAAGAGGCGAGAAATAAACATTTCCGGAAGTATCGCGAAAACTTTGCGCGTAAGTTTTCGCGAGAGGAGTGCAATAAAGATATTTATTACAGATTATTATTAAGTTCGGACCCCTTAATAAGCTGCATGAATAGATCTGCAAAAAAAAATTATTCAAAAGCATTTTGTCCTGAAACCATCGCCATACTACTATCGGCAGAGCCGAATGAGGCCCCAGAATTTTCAGACAATGAAGATAATGAATAAGTTTTACTGTATATATACAATTTTGTATAAAATTTAATATAAAAAAATAACATTTATGTATGTTTTCATTTATTACCATGTTTAGAATAAATATAAGCAATAAAATATTTTTGGCCGCCTAGATTTCGAAAATCAACGTATGTGTGGCGTCTAGTGCGCATGGTGTGCTGCAAGGTTCATCTTTAATCGTAAACTGTCGTACAACTTGTCTGTTATTTGTCTCCGAGTTGCAGTAATCCCAATCTCCTTTCTCATTCACTAAACACCATTCGTAATCATATCCAAATTTGCCGCATCTACTCCAACATATTGGGGTTTTCTGAGTTTGCGCTGTATAGTACAATTTCGCCGTTTCGTTTCCTTGAACGCATGGCTTTTTGATCATGTCCCATCCAGTAAAGCATTCGTTGTTAACACACTCACTCATACACAGTTCTTTTGTGTAAGATTCCGCTGCGAATCCCAAAGGAAAGCGTTCTGTCTTTGAATCGCAGTAGTCCCAATGTCCATTGTCGTCGACGAAGCACCATTCGTATTTATAACCAAAGTTACCGCAGCGGCTCCAGCATTTTGGCTTCTTTTCGTTTTCTTCAGTGTAGTACAAGCGAGAGGATTCTTGTTCTTGGACGCAGGGCTTTTGGACCATATTCCATCCAGTGAAACATTTGTTATCTCTACACTCGCTCATGCATAGTTCTTTCGTGTAGGATACTTTTGTGTAACCCAAAGGATAACTTCCGGAAGGTATTTCAACGAGGATACTAGCGAATGCGCTTTGCAAAGCACTGAACACAACTATGATTGATAATGACTGCATTGTGAGGAATTTATCAATGAGTATCCGCAAATGTTAAACAAGACGTGGTTACTAACGGTCAAATTCACACTGTTCCAAAATCAGGCAGAGTACAGCCTTTTATTCAGTAAAGGATGACTAATATGACAAATATTGTGTTATACATCCTTATTCCACACATGATTCAGTAGGATCTTGTGGGATGTATCGATGTATGACGTTAAATAATGGCGTCACTTGCGTCATAATCGTTTGATGGCGTACTTTATCTTGTTCAAAGCTTGTTATCTATCCGACATGTGGTCAATGTGGTACAGTACCGGTATTCTTTCCTCGTTTACATTTTAAACAAACATTTGGTAGAAAACCGATGTTAAGGAAAAATTGTATCTAAATTTAGGATAGGAAAATCCAAATCGAGTTTGATTTAGTCACCTTTTGTTGTAGGTCATCACATATTTCATCTGTCTACTAAATTATAAACAATTGACAGTCGACGTAAACATCTTTGCAGAACATCAACTAAAATTAGTAGGTAATCGTAATATTTAGATATTATTGGTGCACTGTGGTTCCTACTAAGAATATACAACTCAATTTCTATCTATAAATGTAGTATAGAGGCATAGGCATATGCTCACGACTATTTTCCCCATGGGGGTCCCCAGCACTCTGCCCCCACCAATTTTAACCCTTTCAGCCTGGGGTGGACGACAGTAAGCAGTGGTGTATTCCTCTCTCAATCAAATTCACTCATCATACATGAGCTGGCCTCTTCTTGTCAGTGCGAGGTTAAGGTTAGCTATAGCAATGGCTCTGATCACCCCGAAAAGAAATGTGATCGTGAGTATACGAGTGTGATAAATAATAATCCGATGAAGGCTGAAGCACCCACACTCTAACAGCATCACATTTGCCATTCGGTTCCGCATTTTCCGCTCTCATATTATTTATTAGTCTAGTTTGCATATACAGGCCATTTCAAACCACGGTGGGTTGGAAAAGCAGTAGGCGTATGTTCGCGTTATAATTATTCAACGTTGGTCTTGATTAGTTGCATGTATACTTTTCTTAAGTAATTGGTAATCCAAATTAGAAATCAGATACCTCCGAATTAGAACTTAGCACTTTTGCTGACGGTATGAGCACAGAATAAATTGGTTATACTACCTGATACAAACATAAAAAGTCCTTTATTGAATTTAACAACTTGTAAACTAACAAATGCGGACAGAATCTACATTTTATGAGAAAACGTCTGGTTAGGTTAACTGGAGACTTTAAAAAAAAACATTTATTTGGACTTGACGGACAAAAAGTTTAAGTCCCATGTTAAACAAGTCCTCTGTAAAAAAGGTTATTATAAACTCGATGATTATTTGAATGACCAAAATGTCTGGTCTTGACAATGTTACTCTATGTAATTTAATATTGAATTTATGTAATTGTACTTTGTATATTTTGTTTTGTTTAAAAGAAGTGTGTTGTAGAGTTTCTGGCCGCATCTTCTCTACAACGGAACACCTTCCGACGCGGTGGTAGATTCAAAAAAATGACGTCAAAAAGTTATCTATGTGATATTATTTTGAATAAACAATTTTGAATTTTTGAATTTTGATCTCCGACACACATTTACAATCTTTTACATAGGTACCACATTTGTGCCCACATGTACATTTTATATATATATTTTTTTAATATTTTACCAAAATGTCTGTGTGGGGATTCCCACAATCACATCTTTATAACCAATTCCACATGTCCCACTTCTGTTTTGCCTAATCTCGCCCATCCACATGACTGCAGGATCCGCCTTTTTCACTTACAGGAACTTTTTCACTTTCTTACACGGCTATTTTACAGTTTTTTCCACTTACAGCTATCACTTTGTCTCGTCTAGTCTGCCTCACACAAGGCTATGTAGTTATAATGTTTCAAGGTCTGTGCTCCAGAGCGTGAGAGATGATAATCGGCTGATAATTTCTGCTGATATACACATAGTTGTAGTCATAATAAATAGGAATAGCAAATCACCCTAGTAATCTATAATGTATGGGTGTATTATACAGGGTCCTTCTTAATGCGCTGACACTTTCAAGGGCATGATCAGACCGTCAAACTGAAAACTGAAACTTTCTCTGTGGCACCAAAATCAAAATCACGAAAAAAAATCTACCCTGCCTTACAAAACTGCAAACTTATTCCAGCCAAATGTATGGGACAGCTAATTTTTTTTCGTGATTTCGATGTTGATCCAATAGAGAAAGTTGTTCAGTTTGATGGTCTGATCATCCCCTTAGAAAGAGTCAGCATATTAAGAAGGACCCTGTATATGTATTATCTATAGTGCAAGTTGTTCAGTTTGATCATCTAAACCACCCCTTTAAATATTACTAGGCTGTTTTGTTACATCTTGTATTTGATTAAATAAGGATAATGATTATGTAAGTACATGACAAACTCTGCGGGATTCCCTACTTCTGAGCAGGTATTCCATGTAGTTATTCAATATTAAACAAAACATGTTCGGGTCAAAAGTTATCAGTCGGCAAGTAATATAAAACGCAAGCTTCTTTTCATTAACTAATTACTAGTCTATCATTAAAGCCGTGAAGTAGTTATAAATTCAGAGAATATGTTTCGAATAGTACTTATTCTCACTACAGCGATTGTAGTTTACGGTGATTTATCGTTTACAAAAGTGTCAAGAACTTATAAAGGGAAGCCGTGTATTAACGATTGCGTAAACAATAAATGTATTTCCGGTCGAAATTTTGCAGTCGAAGCTTGCAGTGCTGGGTGTAATCCAGCACCTCGGTACCATACTGCCCAGAAACGATCAACCAAGGAACTCTGCTTGAGTCGCTGCGGAAAATTCGGATTCTCCTACGAATGGTGCTTCACTTCTCAAGCAGGTGACTGGGATTATTGTAGTTCAGAGACCAGGACCAGCTGGGTTCGTGATCAGACTTTCACGTACGACTACGGTCCATGTGCTACCGACTGTACCTTCTTCGACCCGGCTTTCGGGTCACCCTACTATTTGTGCGATACATACTGGGACGACCGCAGCATAGATCGTTGTGATCCCGAATCAGTTCAGAGCTACATTGAATCAAAGACCGTTGAAGAGACTAATTGCGTTGGCTTGTGTCAGAAAGAAGGGACGTATTACTATTGGTGCCACGATACAGATCGCAATTGGAATTATTGTGCTCCTCCAGCGAGACCACCAAGCTTGTCTCACTTTGCAGATAAGTTCTTCGCGCGTGGACTTACTTGCAGTGTCAATTCTAAGCAATTTGAAGTGCCTGATGACTTTTCGGTAATAACTGATTGTAGTTTTCATGGTGTTAATCAGCCTCTAAGTGTTGTCTCAACAGTTGCAACGATGATTGAAGAACTGGATTCATTCCGGACTGTACATTTGAATATTCCAACGAATCCAGTTTACAGTTACACAGTCAGAGAACCACAAACTGATGGAGAGATTATAGTGCCTTTAGTTATTAAAGCTAAGTTTACATCTATTAATACTAAATCTAATAACAATTGTGTAACTAAACATATAATAGACAAGTTAAGAAGTGTCATGACGCCAGATGATATAGCAGATCAATTGATTGGATGCAACATTGGAGGAACGAAAGCAGAGTATAATTTTGTGCCATACCATGAAAGAGTTAAGTGTTCTTTACTCGAATATGAGAAGAAAATCTGTGACTGGGTTAAAAAGCTAGGAAGATACGCACATATGACCATAGTTGTAATTTATAAAGATGACAGTTTAAGACCGTACGGTTTTGGTGTAAATGTAATTCTCAAATACGCAAATGGTTCAGTGTATGAGAAGCAAGAAGACAGAATTATTTGTAATAACGGTATTGGTGTTCAGAATTTACATGCACATAATCTGACAGCTACTACAGAACCATTGAGTAATTGTTCGTTATAAAATAATCTCTTTCCGTTTTTAACGCATTGCAACGATAAATGTTGACAATGGTCTGAAATCGGTAAAAATATTTGATGCGTCCTGGGAAGTGCTAAGTTCGAATCTAACAAAATAGACCTTACGGTGTCCCTAGACGACCGATGAGCCCACTTATGGACTTAGAAGAGAGGAGAATTTCATTCATAACATCAAGAAGCGAAGCCTACACAGATAGCTTACGTCAATGGAAAGCAGAAGTGACTAATTAGTATTTTACGTTACCTAACGCAAGTTCAAGAGTAGGTCAAGACAGGAAAAGTATTAAACCTCAGAATAGATAATGTATAATAAATAACAATGTGTCATTGCATTCGATAACATGTAGTTGTAACTAGACATATCGTTGTAAAACATTTATACAGGATATATTTATAGTCAAAGAACAATTTTTAGTCAGTGCGGCGTGAACATTTTTCACTACTGAGCCAACCTCAGTTTGTCGAGTTAATGCATGATTAAGAGATGCCGAACTGACTAAAAATGTATCCTGTAGGTTTATGTATATTTTATAAGGATAAAAAAGAAAATCGGACGGAATTCCCTTCAATTTAGCGGGTATTCCAGTTAAGTACAGACAACTGTGATAAGTTATAGGGTGAAAAGGTTATCAGTCCATGATTGATAAATAATTCCTCAACATTTTCTTTCAAACTAGATAAGAAAACCACCTCGATAATGTTGTTTATAGACCATACCTCAAACGTATTATAGGTTTTAATTAAACATATTACATAAGTACCTACATCTGTTTGTTTTTTTTCTGTTGTGTTCATCATCATCATCTCAGCCGATAGACGTCCACTGCTGGAAATGGGGCTCACAAGTATCGCCACAATGACCGGTTCTGTGCTTCCCCCATCCACTCGAAAACTTTTTGTTAGTTTCCTAAAACTAGTTAAGCAATTCTTTGGGCTACATCGACTAATTCTGGTTCTTATGCGAATCTCCTAAAAATACCTTACTACATAAATAATGTTTATTTTTAAAACTAGCAACTGATTGATTAGCGAGCAGACAACTTATTCCATAGTCACCTGTTAAGATACCCAGGTAAAGAAATTGCGTTATCTATCCGAAGTTGGCACCATTCGACTGTTTATGGTTAGGTACTTGAAATGATATTTCCCAGTAAAATTAATAATGACTTCATATCAATAATCATTGCTTGCTCATTCATTAATAAGTACCTACTTTCCAAATGTTTTCGATAAGGAAAATACACTGTTAATCAGCCAATTTCTGATGCATACATAAAATTACTAATGTGCCGTTTTTTAGGCTGTGGTCATTTATATTCAATAATGAACCATATTCATAAAGCTCTAAGTCCGTTACCACAACAAAGTACCTTACCTACCTACGTTTATAATGTGGTCGATGAAACGTACTTTGCCTGACAAAGAGTTAAATATACCTAATACGGTATTAACTGATGTCCCACTTCCGGGCAAAGGCGCATTTTACCGTATGCAACGCAAACTGAGGCCAACCCTTCCAGAACATATCCAAGTTATCACTCCATTCTCTTTTGAATTTGCTTCAACGTCGGCATCACAGCCATCGAATCTTGTCAAACCCATTCTGTAGCTATCTAGGTCAACCTTTCCTTCAAACAGCAGATTATGTCCTGCCTAGTTCAACTTTAACTGTTGTAAAGTCTTCAGCTGATCTGTTTCGCTGCATATTGAATCGTAATACAGCGTTAGTAAGACCGAAGCCCCATTTAATATTGGATTAGAGAAGCCACACAAAGCAACGGCTATCGTGCACCTAACCACCTTGTTTGCTATTGGTAAACATTGCAAATCACATGAGAATATTATGGTGCTTCTGCCAATTAAGTTGAACACTGAAGTTGTACATTAGTTCTGTAGTCTTAGTTTAAGCAACGCTTAAATGTCAAGTAGAGTATTGCCTGTGTAAGCCAATTTAAATTTTCTCACCATTCGCTTGAAACATCTTAAACTCAATACATCAAACAAGTAGTAATGGGAATGGCAATATGTATTACTCACACTAATACCAGGACTGTCTCAAACCACAGCTCAGGTACGCTTGACAGCCGATCCCCACCGAGGGGTGAATGGCAATAGGTTAGGTATACCGTGTAAAGTTCTTGGTCAAATCTCATTAGACTTGCCGCCATTTTGTGAGTAGTCAATGCGAGACATGAAAACACTAGCGATGTCACGCTGCCAGCACGTGAAAGAATGAAAGAGGGAGACTATGTAAAGGAAACTTTCATTTCTAATGAATCGTTTCATTTTTGTTTGCATGCACGCCGTTGTGAGGGTTAGTAGGTTATCCGCGAATTGTACGATAGGACGTGTGCGAATAACTTTGCACCTTATTGCCGTGCAGAGAGAGTCGCTATTTATTTAAATCTGTTTTCGAAGTGATTCTTCTGTACCGGTCGTACTAGTATTTATTTTATTCTGTGGTAATACTAGATGTCTAGTGCACGCATCTGTGTAGGTATGCCCCATACCTAGACAGATGCGTGCACTAGACAGCTACTTCAGTGCGATTATCTGAATAATATTATCTAGCCTAGTTAGTTTTTTGATAAGTTTGGTGTCAGTTCTGCTAATTGGTATTGGGCCTGTAAGTAGGTCAAAATGTATTAGGTACTGTCATATTGATACGGATCTACATAAATATTGAAATGGACTTAAAACCTCGTATTTCTGGCTTATTTTCCAATGGACTCAAACCACATAATATTAATTTAATTTTTTTTATGTTTTTTCTGATGTAATAATTAGATATTCTGATGAGTCATTAGCTGTTAAGCCATCGAAGGGTTAACTTTGTTTAACAGGAAACAGGACAACCTGTTTAGGAACGCCTAGGACGTCCTCTCCATCCGGCACTTATTTCTGACTTAGTTTTAATTCTCTTAATAAATTAGCAGAAATAGAAAAAAAAATTATTCCTAGGTTGACATTAGTAAATAACTTTCCAGGATTAATTTACCTGTTGCCAGTTTAATTATGCCTTTAGGAACAAATTAGATGTCTAAATCTGCAGTTCCGTTGAAACCATCAATGCATGTCACGTTCCGAATAAATAACTGTCAGGTTATAAAACGTAACATTTGCCCCAAGCCTGGGGCAACTGGCACGTGCCAATTACTGGACAATTTACCCTAATCCGGCCCTAGGGGAATATTTTAACGAATAGTCGGGGAATTCTTGTTAATTATCGATCTGGTTAAGGTGCAAGCCGTTTGTGTGGGTCGCAGTTTCCTCTGATAAAATCAGTTACAAATCATTTTCGTAATTGTCGATGTTGGTCAATTAATGTTGTTGCATTGTTTTATCATAGGTTGCAATTTGTACGATTTGAAATCTAGATATTGTAGATAAGCATCAAGTAACTAACTATATTTGCAATCAATAGGTAGGTACGCATAATTGGTTCCTACTACGATAGTATACAACCGAAAGAAGCTTTAATAATTTATGAAAAAAAATTACTTTCGCTTTCGGAGCGACAAATGCGGCAGACATTGACGATTGTATAGCAAATAAAATTATAACAAATATTTATTGACATCACAAAGTATTCTACTAAGATGAATTTCATTTTTTTTTAACCAGCTATTAACACCGCTTATCTCCTAACATTAAACTAAACATTACTCAACCCATCAACGCGTGCGTCCGCTCCCGCGCTCGCCGGCGGAATGCGGCCGCGAGTTGTGCAAGCGATGCGCCGGCGCACCCACGGCGATTCACCTGCGCCCGCGCTTCCGTGTGTGCTTGGCCAATATTAGGGGCTGTTTAGACGGTACGATTTTGTTAATGTAAATCTTTCACAGCAGCGAAAGGAAAAGTAAAAAGGAGAACAAACTTTATGCATACAATAACTCAAGATTTAACCTAACGTCTGGATCCCCTTAGGTGTCCTCCTAACGATAACAGTTCCAACAAACACCCTATAATTAAGTGTGTTCTGAAGCGCATTCAATTTCCCCTCCATCCATCCATTCCATTTTCCATTTATTTCCCTTTCATTTCTTTTATCTTTCCACCGTACAAAGAAAACTTTTTACGATTATTTCCTTGTATTTTTAAGAACAATCGTACCCTTTAAAACGACACGATCGTCATCGATTGCCGATCGCGTATCACACGAACTGTGCCCCGGCGTGATGTAACCAGGTCCCCAGCATACGACGGCAATCTCAATTATCTGCGCCATTTCGCGCCGAACCGAAAATTCCTGGGAGAAAAATTTCGTCACAACGCAGGCCAACTATTGTTACATGCACCCTACTTTGTTATTGCTTTGTCTTAGGTATAATTTTACTAACTACAGGTGGATTTAAACGTATTTTCTTCTACTTGTTTCACAAAATATCGTGGTTAGGTTTTCTATTCATACAATGGGTTTTATTCCATAGATGTGTTTAAAGTCCGGCCGCTGAAAGATTGCGTTTGACAGTTACCATAAAATTGTAAAAAACTGAATGAAAATATTGTTTACCTGTGCTCACTCTAGTACACAGGGCACTAGCTGCCATTTTAAGTTCAAAAAGCTACTAAATAATGATCGGCATTTATAGTTTTCATTCAGTTTTTTACAATTTTATGGTAACTGTCAAACGCAATCTTTCAGCGGCCGGACTTTAGTCTAATATACAACGTGTTACAAAAATACAAATAAACATTTAAGGGGGTGGTTTAGACCATCAAACTGAACAACTTTCTCTATGAGACCAATATCAAAATGGCGAAAAAAAATCTGGTTTTCCATACGAAACTACAAATCTACTCGAGCTGAATGTTTGGGACAGCAATTTTTCTTTTCGCAATTTGGGTGTTGGTCCCATAGTGAAAGTTGTTCAGTTTGATGGTCTAAACAAGAGTTTAAAATGTTTATTTTTACGATTGTAACACCGTGTTTATGTGCTTTAGAATCATAAATGATATCAATGTCTTATCTCGAATTCACCTTTACACCAAAGTGAAGTTTAATTTTGAAAATTTGCCACCTACATATTTTGATCTACATACCTCCTACGCGACGAATTGATAATCTCCCCCTTTTTGTAAATTCACTTAAAACTGTTTTATCTATACAAGTTTCGAAAGAAAAGAGAGAGGACAGACAGAGACACTTAAAAAAACTCATTTTTCTCAAAGATCTTACTGTTAGCTTAATTTTCTTATCACAGCTCATAAACAAGAAGATAGATCGATCACTATATTACCGTTTTATGCGCTTACGCAACATCGAATCGTTTTCGAAATCGGAATTCGTTCATTCACTCAATAGCGAGATCGTAGTATAATTTTCGCGGCAAACCGTTGAAATGACATTTACGGTTTCATACGTAGACTTAGGGCTGCCACAAGAAAAAGTTTTGATTAGGCTCGTAACTTTTGAGAGCATAGTCTCTGACACCCTTAGCTGAGTTTTCGTTGTGACTGAAATTTTTTTAAAATATACAATACCTATATTATTACTATTAGCGTATACAGCCATGGACGTCGGTGTCTTATACAAACAGACGATGTTTGAAACATATACTTAGATGAAATTAGGCCCTTTAAAACTGTAAATATTTGTTTGCTTATTTGTAACAGCATCACGCAAAAACTACTGATCAGATTTTGATAACACTTTTTTGTTTGATAGCTTATGATTTGATTTAAAATCTGGTGTATAATTTGTGTGGACGAAGTCGCGGTTAAACTCTATCATATACAGGGTCCTTCTTAATATGCTGACACTTTTTAAAGGGGATGATCAGACCATCAAACTGAACAACTTTCTCCATTGGATCAACATCGAAATCGCGAAAAAAAATCTGCTGTCCCATACATTTGACTCGAGTAAGTTTGCAGTTTTGTATGGAATAGCATTTTTTTTTTTTCATGATTTCGATGTTGGTGGCATAGAGAAAGTTGTTCAGTTTGACGGTCTGATTATGCCCTTAAAAAAGAGTCAGCATATTAAGAAGGACCCTATATAGAGCTTAAGGTCACGGTCTGCCATCATTTCGAGATTTTACGGTTGACAAAACGAAATACAATTTTCAATTAAGGGCCTATGACGAAAAATAATTGAAGCGAAATGGGCGTGTGATAGCTTATATTACTGCCTGATGCGAGAGAAATAGACAGGGCGGCGCGCGCGCCTGAAATGACGCAAGCATAAAACAAACTTTATTTAATTGTAATTGTACTATTTATGTAAGTTCAATTCTGCTCTAATCAAAATTTATAAAAAATCAATCTCTTTTTTTTAAATCAAGCCTCTTGTTTCTAATATTCACCGTTTAGCACTTCCAAGCGTTTATCGATAAAGACGGAGGCTACTTTGGCTTGTTTTTCTATCGAGAAAATGTGTCTTAATCGTGTTTTGGCTCTAATCAAAACTTAATTAAATGTTCAATTAACACATATCCGCAAATCATGCTCCTACTGTTAGTACTTCATGAGATATGATGCTTTGAAGAATCCTATTTTTTTCACATAGCCTCTTAAGTCGCATACAATTTATCTGGTTACTAAAAACAATATTGTGGCATCCCTAAACTCGACCAGTTAATACGTATTTCTTGTTATTGGCAGCAATAACACGTTACACGTCTGCTGATGAAACCGAACCGTTCTTATACACCGCCGCGCCGCGTACCTACTGACATCAAGAGTGATTTCGTCTTATACAACGTGTTAATGAATTAACGCAAAACTAAAAAGTAGTTTGTTTGGAATCGAGCGCAGAATCGAATAATCATGGTTTCAACGTAGGTAATTTTTTTCAAAATATTAAATAATTTGTTTGTAAATTTAAAATTCACTGAATTTGATTTCAACCCACCGCACGGACACACTCACTTTACTTACTACCAAAACAAGATTCTTAAAATGTATGCATGAGCACGTTCGGGCTTTCATTCATTGCTGAAATGATAACAAATCATGTTTGCCTCAAAACTTAAAATGCGAATAACTTTAAATTTTAACTATCAAAATAATGAAATTATTGTTTCAATCTTATTATTTTGATGTAAATCACTTGGGATGTATGAGGTTTTGCGCTTATTCATTAACACGTTGTATATGGTCCAACTTAATATGCTGAAACTTTTTAAGGGGATGATCAGACCGTCAAAGTGAACAACTTTCTCTATAGAACCGAACTCCAAATCGCGAAAAAAAAAATGTCCCATACATTTGGCTCAAGCAGGTTTGATGTTTTGTATGGAAGAGCAGATTATTTGTTCGCGATTTCGATGTTGGTGTCATAGAGAAAGTTGTTCAGTTTGACGGTCTGATCATCCCCTTAAAAAAGTGTCAGCAAATTAAGAAGGACCCTGTATTCCGCTCAATGGTATTGCCTCCTTCATTGACCATGTATTTGAAGGGTGAAGAAAGTTGGGGCTAACTCAAAAGATCCCACTGGGTCGAAGTGTTGCTGGCTTGCCAGCTCCCACAACAAGATAAGATTACGCCTTGTAAATTATCTATGAAGTAATCAATATCGCTTTAGCAGTTTAGCCTTAGAAATGTAACCAACATTTAAAAACATTTCTGTATTATTTATTTCTACCCTGATCAATAGCAAATAAAGATTATTTTACTTTAAACAGATACACTTTCACGCATTATTATGTAGACTTCTAGAGTGAGACCCACATAGATTTTTCAAAGACGAACCCACGTTGATGACAGATGGACAGCAGTCCATTAAAACCCTTCAACTGGCCCCGAGCCATCAAATATAAGGATTGCACCCATTAATCTATCCACCAGTGGGTTAACGATCGAAACACCCTTATTTGGAAAAGTAGAGCCTCAAGTAAGACATTAAGACCTAGGCCATGGAATGGATGCACTATAGAAATGTCATTGAGAAAATCTTGATTAAAAAACATGCAAGTATGTTACATCTTTGAGGCTGTTTCCAAGTCAAATAGGTAAAAAAAATGTCTGACTAGGTCAACAATTATTTAAAAAAAACTTATTTTATTTAAAAAAAAATAACGATAATTTTAGAGATTAGAACTCCATAATTTCCGATTATGACATGGACTTAAAACGTCACCTATCCAATAAAATATAATAACTTTTAGAATGCTATCGAAAACATTTTGTATTTGGAGAAGAAACACAATAATTACAATACAATGCACAATACAATACTCTTTATTTGCACAAAAAAAACATAAATTAACATAATATAATTTTAGGGAAGAAGGGAGGGAAGATTTTATTACAGTAATTTATTTCTGAATAGCATTGTTTATTGGTTTTTCTCATATTGGGTTTGATTTATTGATTACAATAAAACCTAAATTAGCACCGCACTTTGAAACATAAGATATCCTGTGCTATACGTATATTAAAAACCAATGACATTCGTGTATAGAATATCATTGATTAAAACTGACTATGATAACAAAGATGCAATGGTTGTTCAATAGTTTTACAGAAAAAATCGCTTGTCATTCTTATTTTATTTTGATGTAGTAAAAACAAATAATTATTTATGTTAGATACAGACTGTAATTAGCAGTGAAAAGTGACTAAAAACTTAGAATTTTATTAGTAGTTCCGGTTCGCAAATAATATATCTAGAAATAGGGTAATCACTCTCAGATCACAACCATCGCCTCACCTGTCATTTCTACTTATTAGGTACTCTCTCCAGCAACTACCAAACATCAAATCAAATATCAGAACTCAGTATAGAGGGTATGTTTAGTAAAATAACAGAGGTAGGAGGTATGTAGGTAATAAATAGTGATTTGTGTCGGCATTCGCTCTAAAACGTCGCCATGGAAACGGCATAAGGCGGGTCCGGCGCCCTGCGCCGGCGCACCTCGCCGGTGGAAGTTACAGACGGAAATAGAGTGGAACCTATCACATTCCGTGTCTTAAGTTCAGAGTAGTGTTGACCTAAAATATTTATGTACTGAGTTAGGGAGGCATGCTTCTTTTTAATCATATTTTTAAAATCAAGTCAAGTCAGACAAGGTCGTAAGCGACCGTCCCGCGGGTTACACACGTTGGAGGAGGCGAGGTAGTCGAGATGTTGGCGGGGGGCGGGTAGTAGCGCCGCTCACGTGCTACCTCGCGTCCCGCAACGTCTGTGCCCCGCGGGACTGTCGCGCACTAACTTGTCGTGCTATAGTTCACAGCCGTGCGTAAGCATCTGCCAATACACGCCATCTGTACTTCGTAGATATAGTCCCTTCCTTACTCAATAGTACAATCATAACAAAATTATATTTTAATGTTTGTATCTCCTTATCGCAAAATCTTACGTTTTGTGGCACAAGCTAGCAATCATTAGCGCTCGCGGCAAGTCGACACGTATACAGGCTGTTCTAAACATGCAAATTTACCTTAATCTGCATAACACATGTTACGGAAAAAAGGGGACAGCCTGTATAACGAAATGTGTCTTTACTGAGAGTACCGATGCACGATGTACCTACTTGTTTATTATATGCTCACGACTACAGGGTGCAAACAAAAACGAAAAAAAATCAGCTCTATATATTTGGTTCGAGTCGCCTTTGAAGATTTCTATGGAACAGCTTTATTTTTTGTAATTTCAATGTTGGTTCCATAGAAAGAAGTTGTTCAGTTTGATGGTCTGAAGCGCATTTACAGAGCTTCGAAATTGAAGAATGTAGATTTCAAAATTTTTCTGTGCTACAAATGGTCATCATCATTGTAATGTAGGTATATGAATAATTGTGCATTAGTGGTTCTGTAGGGTAATCCTTCCCTTTTGTCTGCCAATATACGTGTTAACAGTGAGACGTGTTTGATTTGCTTCCTAATACTTTACAGTGGCGACGAGGCAAAAGAACAGTGCGCGTGCAGTTAAAATAAGTAAAATCACAGTTTAATCATGTCGGTCGGAAAAATGTCGGAATTTAATATCCATAAAGACAATTGGCGGTTGTACGTCGACAGACTGGAGGAATATTTTATCGTAAACAAGGTAACGGATGAGCTCCAAGTGTCGACATTAATAACTTTAATGGGTGCAGAGTGTTACGAGCTTCTAGTGGACCTGTGTACACCGGTGAAACCTAAAGAAAAAACTTTTAAGCAAATTGTCGACACTTTAGAAAAACATTTGCAGCCGAAACCAAGTATTCTAGCGGAAAGGTATAAATTTCGTCACAGAACGCAGAAAGATAATGAGTCTATTTCGGAGTACATCGCGGTTCTCAAGAAAATGTCAAAAACCTGTGAGTTTGGCAGTTGGTTGGAAGAAAGTCTGCGTGATCAATTAGTTTGCGGTCTAAGGAGCGAGACAATCCGACAGCGACTGTTCGCCGAGAGTGTATTGGCATACACAAGGGCTTATGGTTTAGCCATAAGCATGGAAGCAGCAGAAAAAGATGCAGCACTTGTTGAAGGACACGGAAGGTCAACAAGCGATGCACCAACGACAGAATGTCAGGCGATAACGGGGGAAAGATGGCGGCCGCGGAGAGGCGGGGCAGCTACGGCAGCGGGAACGCGTGACGTAGGCCGAGTCGGACAGACAGTCGGCTCGCGCAGCTCGCGCGGAAACCGGTCGCAGGCGCCCCCTACGACCACGCCAACGGAGCGGGGTGGGCAGGCGAGAAACTTTCAGCCGTGCCGCGCCTGCGGTGGCTCACACGCGAGTTCGACGTGCAAATTTTCACGCTATGTGTGTCGAGTATGTAATCGGGAGGGTCATTTACGTCGCATGTGCCCGAATGTAACGGATCAACACTACGCGGGTGAGGGAGAAGGAAGCGACAGTGAGGACAGTGAAGAGGTAATCTGCATTGATTTTAATCAGTTAACTTTAGGTCAGTGTAAACCAATTATGATATCAGTAAATATTCAAAACAAAACAGTGGCAATGGAATGTGATACCGGCAGTGCTGTTTCATGCATTAGTTTTGAATTGTATAAACAATGGTTTAGTAGCTTACAAATGAAAAAGAGTAAATTGGCATTGAGATATTATACGGGTGAGGTCGTTCACCCTATAGGTGTCGTTAAGCCCCGTGTATCGTATAAGGATACGACTAAGGAATTAGATTTATACGTAATGGAGAATGCGAAAAATTCGTTATTGGGTAGACAATGGATCGCAGAACTTGATGTACAGTTGCCAAAATTTGACTATGACAGTGTAAATGCATTGAACGTTAATGAGGAGTTTAATTTAGAGGAATTTAGTTCCAGATACTGTGAGGTGTTCGCTGCGGGACTGGGCCGGTGCACGGGGCCGCCGGTGAGCGTGCACGTGCGGCAGGGCGCGCGGCCCGTGTTCCTGCGCGCGCGGCCCCTGCCGTACGCCCTACGCGAGCCGGTGGAGCGCACCCTGCGCGAGCACGTGAGGGACGGCATCCTCACCCCCGTCGACCGCTCCGACTGGGCCACCCCCATCGTGCCTGTCGTCAAGAAGGACGGTAACATTCGAATCTGTGCCGATTTTAAATTAACTCTAAATAAAGTTTTAGAAATTGACCGTTATCCACTACCCAGAGTAGAAGATTTATTAGTGCGTTTACACGGGGGACAGCGCTTTAGCAAAATTGACCTATCGCAGGCTTACGCTCAACTCGTTTTAGACGATTCAAAGAAATACACTGTCATAAATACGCACAAGGGGTTGTTTAGGTATAATCGGTTAGTATATGGTTTGGCTTCGAGCCCAGGAATTTTTCAACGCCGTTTGGAGGAACTGTTTTCAGACTTACCCCTCGTAGGGGTCTTCCTCGATGATGTCATTATAACTGGAAAATCGTCAAAGGAGCATGTGGAGAATTTGCACAAGGTATTTCAGCGCTTAGAAAGAAATGGGTTGCGTGTGAAGAAAGAAAAGTGTGAATTTTTTGCCGAATCAATCAGTTACCTGGGCCACGTGATAAGTACGAACGGCGTCCATACGTGTCCGAATAAGATTAAGGCGATCCGCGATACGCCTGCACCATCGAATGTATCCGAGCTTAGGTCGTTCATAGGTATGATTATGTATTATTCGAAATTTATACAGAATGTAAGCACCATATTAGCACCACTTTATGAATTGTTGAAAGTTGGGTCTAGTTTCAAATGGGATGAGAGGTGCCAGAACGCGTTTGAAGTAGTGAAGGGGAAGCTGACCAGCAGTGAGGTACTGGTGCACTATGACGGGAAGGCGCCGGTGGTGTTGACGGCGGACGCGAGCAGCGTGGGCGTGGGCGCCGTGCTGTCACAGCTGACGGCCGACGGCGAGCGGCCTGTCGCGTACGCCTCGCGGGCTCTCTCGCCCGCCGAGCGCCACTACTCGCAGATAGATAGGGAGGCACTAGCCATTACTTATGGCATTCGTAAATTCCATCAATTCTTATACGGTAGAAAATTTACTCTTAGGACTGACCATAAACCGCTAACATATATATTCGGAGATAAAGTCGGTATACCGGTGATGGCGGCGTCGCGTTTACAGCGTTGGGCAGTACTGTTATCGGGTTATAGCTACGATATACAGTATGTAACGTCAAAAAAAAATTGTGCCGATGCCCTGTCACGACTACCGCCGGCCCGCAAGGTTGAGCCTAAGGCACATGTTGAGGTCACATATGTTAACTTCGTAGAGAAGTTTTTACCTATAACGAACAGTGAGGTGAGACAAGCGACAGCCAAGGATACACGTTTGAGTAGAGTAAAAATGTACGTAGAATCAGGCTGGCCGGCGGCCTGTCCCAATGACGAGATAAAACCATTTTTTAATCGACAGAATGAGTTGTATGTAGAAAGTGGCTGCATCATGTGGGGGCACAGGATGATAATACCGTCGTCATTGAGACAGCTAGTACTAAAACAGTTACATAGTAGTCACATGGGGATAGTTAAGACAAAGTGTTGGGCGCGGAGCTACGTATGGTGGCCGCAAATCGACCAGAATGTGGAGACCATGTGCCGGGAGTGCGAGACCTGCGCTTTGGAGGCAGCAGCACCACCGAAAGCTGCTCCACAGGCTTGGTTTTACCACGAACAGCCTTGGGTCCGACTTCATGTAGATTTCCTTACACCTTACAGGGGTAGTACTTTTTTGGTGCTAGTTGACTCAAGTTCGAAATGGTTAGAAGTACAAGAAATGAAAACGACATGCGCAGCAAGTGTTATTAAAGTGCTTCGAGCTATTTTTGCTAGATTTGGTCTACCAGTTGAAATCGTATCCGACCAAGGGCCACCCTTCACAAGTTTGGAATATAGCAATTTCTTAAAAAATAACGGTATTAAACAAACATTAACCCCAGCATATCATCCTTCATCCAATGGTGCTGCTGAAAATGCTGTGAAACTGTGTAAACGAGCAATAAAGAAGGCTTTTAGAGATAATGTAGATATTGACGCGGCCATACAAACATTTTTACTAACGTACAGAAACACAATTCACAGCACGACCGGCGAAACACCCGCGATGATATTACAAAAACGTTCTTTGCGCACCCGATTGGACTTATTACGTGGAGGCCGAGCGATAGAAGAAAGGGTACGAACTGCTCAGGATAATCAGACTAGATACGCAGGAGGATCACAACGTGATTTTGTACAAGGCGAAACGGTTTGGGCCAGAGGTTTCGGTAAGCAGGACAAGTGGGTTAAAGGTACGGTCCAAAATAAAGAAGGTTCTCGCAGATATAGTATTCTGGATAGTGGTAATGGTCAATTATTAAAGAGGCACGTAGATCAAGTACGGCGCCGATCTCGGCTTTCGGATGTTACGTGTCCTGACGACGCAGAGCCAAGAGAGGCCGCGACCTCATCACACCGCGATACAGAGGATGTCGTTCCCCCGGCCGCGGTAGAGACGGTGGTGGATGGGAGTGGTAGTTATGGGCAAGTCGATGAACGTCTTTCCCACTCTGATCATGGCGAGAGTGTAGTCAGTACCCCTCTATCACCCCATGCACCACAACTGCCAATCGCGTCCCAATACCCCAAGCGAGATCGTAAACCGGTTCAGAGATACGGTTTTGAATTTGATTAAAATTGTAGGTATGTAACCATGTAAGTAGTTTAAGTTTAGATATTGTTGTAACCAAAGGATATATTTAAAGATTGTTTGCAAATGGGTTGTTTATAGAATAGTTACCTAGTTTATTATTGATGTGTTTATATTAAGGTAGAAATTAAGTTTCAGATCTAAGTATGTTCTGTGTTATCTAGTGAGTAGGATCGTGACGCCTAAATTAATGTCGGAGGTGTAATGTAGGTATATGAATAATTGTGCATTAGTGGTTCTGTAGGGTAATCCTTCCCTTTTGTCTGCCAATATACGTGTTAACAGTGAGACGTGTTTGATTTGCTTCCTAATACTTTACAATCATCATCATCATCAGCCCATCATCGTCCACTGCTGAACATAGGCCTCTCAGGCGCGCCACAAAACTCTGTCCTCGGCCTTCCTCATCCAATCACTCCCCGCTACTTTTTTTAGGTCGTCTGTCCAGCGGGCAGCAGGGCGTCCCACACTACGCCAGTTCGCGGTCTCCACTCTAGAACTCTGACACCCCACCGGTTGTCAGTTCTTCGGCAGATATGACCAGCCCATTGCCACTTCAGCTTGCTAATATTCTGAGCTATGTCAACCACTTTAGTTCTCTGACGTATCACTTCATTTCTGATGGTAGAGTAACTAAAAAATAATGTTTTTTTCAAGCCACACACGAACACGAATAAGTTTATCTCGACGATAGTTTTGTCCTAAAAGCTTATTCTTATCAACGTCTAACTTCAAAAAGTTTGTGAAACTAGTAAGAACCCAACCCTTGCTTTTAAACACTGATAGAGAGAAAGTGTTTTCCATTTGTGAAGAGATAAAATATAGCTTTTATAAAACTAACGAAATAGACTTTAGTCACGTTAAACGTTTTTTACAGTCTACACCCATTTTTTTAGGCAGTGATATATAATCTAGCGGATGTCATAGTTTTTAAGGATCCTGAATAAATAGGGTTGCCACCATTGCATAAATTTTGCTCTCGTTGGTTAAGTAGGTACCTGTCTACACGCCTAAATTTGTTTATGTCATTTCGAGGTTAGATCCATTGTGAGAGATTTTCAGTTTGACGGCCTGAAAAAAATGTATAACCCTCAAATTTACGTATTTTTTTTTGTATACGGTCTTTGTCTGTCACTGTTTATCCTGTATTGTTCTGATGAAATCAATGAGTTTTCTATCTATCTATCTAATTTATATCGACCACTTGTTTTAAGCTCAAAAAATGATAACTTACATAACTAGCCCGCGCGACTTCGTCCGACTCAGGTCCGACTTTACTTAAAAGTATTCTGTGATGATCCAGAACATATTCTATTCAAATCCGTTCAGCCGTTTATGCGTGATTTAGTCACAAACATCAAATCATCGTCGCAAATTTATGATTTATGATATTAGTAGGAGTTAGGTAGGTAACCAACGGTACAAAAATTCCAGATTTACTCAAATTCCAACCCATTTCTCTCGGCAAAAGACCTAATTTCGTCTTATCATCATATCTCAAAGTATCTAAACAGTAGTTTCGTCTCGGTAGCCCATTAGGGATAGTGAACTAGGTTAGCGGCGCGGCGCAGGCGACGCCCGTACAAATATCTTAACCGGAGGTGGGAGTTTGGTACAAAATATTGATTGGAGCGATGGGGATCTCAAATAAGAACCGACACATGATCTCCGTCATTCATCATCATCATCTCAGCCGATGGACGTCCACTGCTGGACATAGGCCTCCCCCAAGGATCGCCATAACGACCGGTCCTGCGCTGCCCTCATCCAGCGGGTTCCCGCCGCCTTCACCAGGTCGTCGGTCCACCGTGTGGGGTCCTACCCACGCTGCGCTTTCCGGTACGCGGTCGCCACTCGAGAACTTTTCGGCCCCATCGTCATTCATTCATTCATTCACTCCTTTGACTATTTATATGTGGACTAGTTACGTGTGTAGTTCTACTAACAAACATTTCTGCCACTTTTTGCAGGGGGCGAGGTGAAATCATGAAATCCGCAACTTTGGATTTTATTCCCCATAACTTTAGATTCTAATTTTGAATGTTAAAAATCATGAAAAGTAGTCTCGTGTGAACCCCAAACGTTCTAAGTTCGAAGTTATTATTTCGCAATTATAGGCTGTCTCGTTTAGTGATAAGGTGTAAAATTGAATGTAAATGCACAAGATCAATTGTGCTTATATCGTGGCAGAGGGGAAATGCTACCGCAAGGCTAGTCCTTATAATAATTAGTCAAAGATTCATTCAGATCTCAGTCATTACACGCACAGATTTGCTGTGATTGTTGATATACTTGAACAATGGGAAAGATTCGCCGAAATATCTTTCGCCGACAGCACGGTTCGCCGATCGCACAGTTCGCCGAACGCACAATGCGGATTGGTAGACTTCACGTATGCATCGGAATTTCTTCTTCAGCATATGCAGGTTTCCTCACGATGTTTTCTTTCACCGTTTGAGAGCAATCGTTATTAATAAATTATAAGGCCTTAAGAGTACTAATAAACGCCTTATGATTTCTCATCGATGGTACAAAAAGACAAAAGTTGATGACTTGAACTCAAACGGTTATGTTGTGAGTGTAACACATTTTACGGTCTAAATGACAGCCACAGACGGCTCTGTTTTTGGTGTCTCCGGACCTAAAACTTAGTAGGTATTACCAACAGCCGTCATTGGGAAATTGTTCCATTTATTAAAGAACTAGCTTCTAATTGTGACTTACTTATTAATACCATTTTGGAAGTACGCATTGAGTTACGTTCAGAACATCCTATTTCTCCGAGGGTGGATTTTTTTTGAAATGACTAATACAGTTTTGCTCAGGGAGCAGTTACTGCTTTTTACTGCGGACTATTGGAGGGACCACGAAGGGTCTACCGAGCCAAATGAATGAACTTAAGCAATCGACCTAGGGACACCCAGGGTACGGACCTCGGCATAGGACGTTGCTGGGGCTACGCGGCGGATTGGGTAGCTGGGATCGGTGAGACCGTGGGTGGATGTCGCATGAGGCGACTAAGGGATAATGTATCTTTTGCATTCATCGGCTAAATGCTGGCCACTTGTCACTACTTGGCACGTCGTCATTCCATCCTAGACCTTTGATAAGCTAAAAGTGGGCCTTACTACAAATATTGTCGGCAACTGTTGCAAAGTTTCTCTCCACCCCGAAAGAGATATGGTCATGAGTTTATACCGGTTGTAACAAAACATCGAGAAAGAATCAGCTGTTTCATACAAAACTGCAGTCAAATGTATTGGGCTATAACTATGTAATAACTCTGACTACCCCCTCGGGGAATATAGTCGTGAGCATATGCTTATGCTTGTATAAATGTACCTATGTTTGTATCTTAAAACAGTGCTATTGGAACATAACATAAATCGATTTAGTTAAGGCCCTCATAGTTATCTAAACGTAAGCCGATTATGTGGGATCAGCTGATTGGTGAGACGGGCCCTTAAGTACTCAACTAGTATTACTGTGTATTTGAATGTCAGACCATGTTTAGTTTGATAAGTGTATCAGTGGGGCGTGTGACGGTACGTAGGTTCTTTTTTTTAATTTGTCTTTGACCATAATACCCAGGTCCCCATTTAAAAAACATGACAATTGTCATTTAAAATGTCAATTCAGGGTACACACGGCGACACATCAAGCTACGCAAAACCAAAATAAGCTGGCCGCGCGTATGTAGAGTAATTTATAAGGTCGCGCGGCCAGCTTATATTGGTTTTGCGTAGCTTTATGTGTACATTGCAAAGAATATTAGGACATAAATGTTATCTACTGTATGTTTAGCGTCTTTTTACCCGACTGCGCCAGAAGGAGGGTTATGTTTTTCGAGCGTATGTATGTATGTTTGTATGTCTATTTCTTTGGCACGGCCTACAGCCTAAACGGCTTGATGGATTTTAACTTATGAGGTATCATTGGATTCGTAAAAATTGTGAGAGTGACATAGGGTATATTATTTTAAGATGGCGCCTATGAATTAAAAAAGAAAGGGGAATAAACAATTTTTTTTTGTTAAAAATACAATATGGGTATCAAATGAAAGCTAGTAATCAGACGATTCCAAATATATAAATATTATAGTACTTTTATGTTACCGTTTCGACACAAGACTAAAAAGTATGAAATAAACTAAATTATTAGGATAAACAAAAAACCCGATTGCATAAAAAACAAGATTTTTGATTGGTTTGTCCCCGTTTGCGATCCCTACCTAATAACATTCAAATTATATTAGCTCAAATAAAGCTGTTATAGCTGATTAGTGATTATAGAGCTTGTTTTTCTCTTTTCAGTTAATAGGTTTTTTATGCAGTCGGGTTTTTTGTTTATCCTAATAATTTAAATAGCAATGCACAGTCGCGATCAGATATATCGTAGGATACAAGGTGGTCATATATTTCTGAGCTATGCTAATTTTCAATAAATTCAGTACCGTAAATGTTACCAATTATATCTAAACGTGTATTGTGTCATAGATACTAGCTACCCATAGGACAGGGAATCCTAGTTTGATAGCTACATACTGTTTTTCAACTTGTACTTTAAGATGCAAATAAAGTTTTTTTTATTTTTTTTTATTTCTATAGATATTTGAACAGCAAATTTTCAATAATTTCTTTAAAATGTTATTTAAAATTGAAATGTAGGTATAACAACGGATTAATGTCTTTTTCCTAAACTGCTCAGATGTTTTTGATCACCCTAACTTCCCACAGACAAACCGAGCAATTGGTTTTGCGGGATTCATTGTTGTAAGTGTTCACTGTAACCACACAGGTTACAGTGAACACTTACATTTTAATAATTATAAATAAAATAAAATAAAAAAAATACTGCGTAGATATGTAGAAATTATTGAAAATTAGAACTGCTTAGAAATATTTGACCACCTTGTTTGCTATGATATATCTGATGGCGACTGTACCCTAAATTTGTCACTGGAAATTACATTAAATGGGGCTCTAGTGACATACAGTATAAAATAAACGATATAAAGTGTTTTTATTTTTTTCGCCACCTTGTACACAGGGTGTTTACTTAAATGCGTTACATATTTAAGTTAGGGAGTGCGTCAAACCATCAAACTGAATAACTTTTACCTCAGAAAAGAGATATACAGTAGGTACAGCAACTTCATGCAAGCGTTCGCGCTTGATTCGACACACGTATATAAACGAGCGTCATGTACACACGGCGACACATCAAGCTACGCAAAACAAACAAAAGCTGGCCGCGCGTCGTAATACATTACTCTGCCTATGCGCGGCCAGCTTATTTTGGTTTTGAGTAGCTTGATATGTCGCCGTGTGTACACTTTTCTGTGCTTTTACTTATGGGACCACTTAAAAATCGCGAAAAAAATTCGAACAAAAAGGGTTAATCATTGTATTTTGGAGAAAGCCGGGTTCGTTTTTGTCTCAAATATGCGAAAAAACAGCGTCATAATTACTAGATGAAATAACGACAGCTAATCAACTTTTCGAATCCGCCAAATCAACAACAAATCTAAATGAACTAGGTACCTACCTAGGTACACACTACACATTGGTCGGATGCGCAGACGCATCCTGCGTGCAGAGACCGGAAGTGTCGCGGATTGTCACAAACAATGCCCTATTGTGGACAATAATTACCAACCGGATACTACGTCATTGTGATGTGTTCCAATTTAAACGGACATCATTACAGACTTTCAAAATCATTATTCCTTTTTTAATTAATTTTTCTGAAGTGAAAATAAGAAACTTGTTAAATAACATGATATTAATGTTCAATGGTGGCTTTGTCAAAGAAACACATCTTTGAGAAAACCTGCATCCTTCAATTTCGAGAAATTTGCGTCTATTATCCACCAGATGTTTCGACGGGCTCGCTACCTGTCACACTGGACAGAGTTTGGACACAGCTTGTGAAATGCTATTTTGAATATGCTATATTTAGAATAGCATAGCATATGCTCACAACTATTTTCCCCAAAGGGGGTAGTCAGAGATATTCTGAAACCTCAGGACATCCACGTATCACCAGTAGTACCGAAACTCTGTCCAGACTCCAGTGTGACTGGGGGTGAGCCCGTCACCAAATGTAATGGACTGTGGGTACAATACATGGCTCGAAATTCTAGCATGCAGGTTTCCTCTCGATGTTGTCCTTCACCGAAAAGTCAGTGGTGATACCAATTGTACATAAATTCCGAAAAACTCATTGGTACGAATCGGCCTGGACGGGGATCGAACAATCGCCTCCTGCACGGCAGGCAACCACGGCGACCACGGCTTTCCACGGATTATATTTAGAATAACCCAGGCAATATAGTCGTGAGTATAATTCTGATGCTGATGATGACCGAATGAAACGTAATCTACTGCCAACATAAAAAGTTCGCCTACAGAGACAACAAGACTCAACAGTTTGGTACCGAACAATCTCACCAATCCCAGCTACCCAATCCGCCGCGTAGCCCCAGCAACGTCCTATGCCGAGGTCCGTACCCCCCTGGGGTGCCCCTAGGTTGGTTGCTTAAGTTCATTCAATTGGCTCGGTGACCCTTCTGGTCCCTCCAATAGTCCGCAGTAAAAAGCAGTAAATGCTCCCTGAGCAACGCTGTATACGTCATTTCTAAAAAAAAAAAGGTACCGAACTAACTACTGAACTACTGATGCTAAACGGCTCATTCAACATTTCAAAAAGTCACTACAAAGTACCTACTTAAAACAGGCTTTTTCAAAAACTCCCAACCCCAATATTTCGGTAAACATGACATGGTTTAAAGCCATACATTACCATCCTCCCATTACAATACAATAAGCAATCAAAAACGTATAACAAAAGGGTTTTGTGTTTGTCTGCTCGTATAAAATACTATGTATAGGCACAGAATAAAAAATGAGACAGTATTTAAACGACATGTTTATATTCAAGAGGATAGTTGGTTCAATTCCGCTTCGGTAAAATTTCATTTCGTTATTATTCAATTAAAAAATATATTATTGGGGAAAGAACACCAACTATTTATATCTTTTGGGTTATTAGATAGTCAAGTTTCTAAAAAAACGTAACAAAAGATTTTTGCAAAAGAATATCGAAATTAGCTCATAAAAACTAGGAATTAAATTTAAATTGCATCAGCTACTTTCACTGTCCGTAAACTAAATTATCTCAACGAGAGTTGCAAAACATAAAAAGAATAAAAAATAAATCATAGCCGTCGTCTGGACCACAATCAACGCCCATATATAATCAGAATCGATTATGAATCGAGTTTAATTAATCAATACGAATTTTCGCATTCGCAAATCGATGTTATCGAGATCTCTATCTAGCGGATGATAAACGTTAATCTGATTCATTCGGTTTGTTTAAAAAGAAATTTTTGAAAATCGCTTTTGTTATTTACGACCTTATTCATGTTTTCTGATTATCATATTATTCGATTCTTTTTTTAACTTACAGTTTAATAGCATCTTAAATTATTGTTTTAATTAATATGCGAATTTAAAACAATACCTATGGAAAACTTAGAATTTTGATGAAATGAAAGTAACTAAACAGAGAATAACCCATTTACGGATATACCATGAATACCAAACATTTTCACAAGTACATTTTTAACCGTAAACTGAAAAACATGAAAGCAAATTAAACAAAACAATGAAACAAAACGTGCAATCTGCGTAAATCTAACCGCATCCCGGTCGAATAGAGCAGAATCGTTGCCCCGGGCGGCACCGCTATCCGCTATTCGATACAAAAAGCATCGGTATCACCGCAATATAGTAGTAATGCAAACAAAGCCGCAGGTAGGAAATGCACGTCTGATGGACGGTGGTGCAAGTGAAGAGAGAAAGCTGAAAAGCATCAAAATCAAGCTGTTTATCTAACTGAAGGAGTGCATATTTTATGCCACGGTTGTGAGGGTTACGTTTGGTGTCATCTTCCCTGACGGAAAGTTTCGATTGAAGATGATTAATATAATGTAGAACACTCATTCTCATAGCTTCTAGGAAATACTCTTAATTTGTTACTTGGAAAAGAAACACGATTCAAAATTGGTTTTGCAGAAGAAACTTTAACAAAGGAAGAAATATTCTGAGACTTATTTTTAAGACATATTATGTTATCATGCACACATTAAGATATCTAGATTGTACAGGAATTCAGGACGCCTGTTGATCAGATGGAAGATGGAGCTGTAGAAGAAACTTGATTAAAGATAGAGCTCAATTGGTGCGCTTTGTTAGGCCTATGTTCAGCACTCGATTAGCGTGATCTAATGATAAAGACGCGTATTTCCTCGAAATATCTATCACACCCGCTTCCGCTCATGCCTTCTACATTCGTGATAGGCGGTCATTCCGTCACAGATTGTGACTACGGAACCGCTATCGATAATTTTTGTTGCGCCCGACCATTTCGCGCAAAACGCTTCTTTCCGACCGCTTCTTGTTCCGAAGAAAGTACTAATTCAGTGATTTTCCCTCGTAAATCTCGATCGTACCTTCACAACCGTTTTGCTGATTGCTAGGTGGAAACGAGATCATGAACTAAGCATTGTTTTTCAACCGACTTTAAAATACGGAGGTTGTATTTCTCGAAGACTTGGGCAGGATGTATTAATCAACAGATCTCATGTGCTTCGATCTGTGCTCACCTTTTGCCTTTGGTCTCAAAGCATTTTCTTTTTGTAAATTGTGAAATTGATATAATTAGCAACCTGTTTAGCCGACTGCGCCAGAAGGAGGGTTATGTTTTAAACTAAGAGTCTACCCATCAAAACTGAACAACTTTGACTATGGGAGCATACCGATCGGAAAAAAAATCTGCTCTTCCATACTAAACTGCAATGCCCACTCAAATCTAGTATGCAACAGCAGATTTTTCTGCTTCGATCGGTTTGCTCGCATAGTAAACATTGTTCAGTTTGATGGGTATCTTAGTTTAAAAGGATGCTAATAAAGATATCAATTTGATCCTGTATATGCCTTCCTCCTTTTGATGCCTTTTCTTGACTATATCGTCTGTAGACCTGACGAGTCCAAATAAACGTCATTTCAACAAACAAAACTGTTCGTATTAAAATTCAACAGACTGGTTCCATCTCCAGCGCGAACCTTTCCTTTCTCTCTAATAAACACTTTATATTCAGTTCAGAAATCCTTAAGTCTCCTCTTAGCGGACCTCGAAGATTGGCGTCTTAGGCCCATAATAAACCGCATATAAAATTGTCTGTAGGTACGTCCGTACGTCGTGTAATGACATACCGACGTGTGGTAATGCGTTCCACATACGTCGCCGACAAACGGAGACACGCCCCTCTCCAGGGTCACCATGATTCTGATATTGATAGGATACGTATGATGGGACTGGGGGAATTTCTAGTTGGGAATTTTGCAGTACACCGACAATATGGGAAATAATGTTAGGAAAACTGGGCAAATATTGTACGGTATGATGACAATAAATCATAACGTTCACAGACCAGCATGGGTCCCGCACATGGTGAAGTATAGCTCACTCCCTCCCTCTTACACTTATTCGTGAGAGGAGGCATCTGCCATGCAGTGACACGTAAATAAAAATAAAACAATAACGCTACATAATATTAACATCCATGGGGACCATGATCGAACAGTCTATTTTTAAATTGTAGAAAAACAAAATTTTGTGGGAAATATAAAATTGTTTTTTGTTTTTGGGAAAGACAATTATCTAATATGGTAACCCTACGAAATACAGGACCCTCATGCAAATCGGCCGAGTGACACCGGGCGACACCGCAATCTTGCATTAACGCGGAACAGCTAATCTGCGAAATGCGGACAGTGTTGCCAGCTAATGGATTACCCCGCGAATGGGGTAACGAACCCAATTATAGGGTGCGGCGGTCAAGTCTGCTTGTTAACTTGTTTTGACCTCGTTTTGGAGGATGATTAAGAGGCGGTAGTTAGGATCATTCTAAAATAGATGTTATAGCTTGTTTACTAGCGAGAATAATTATTCCATCCTGCCAGAGAACTGACATGACTTAAAATTTTTATAATTTGGAAAATTTGTTTCAAAATGATGAAGTATTTTAAGTGGTTTTATTCACAGAAATCAGAATTTCATTTTGACTCTACCACCGCTTCGAAAAATGTTCCGTTGTAGAGAACTCCTGCCTGGAACTCTACAACACACATCTTTTAAACAAAACAGCGGATCCAGCACTTCCCCACTTTTTGGTTTTAAAACAAGCGTCTTCTGTGTCATCCATTACAACTTAAACACGAAAACGGTCTAAAACACAACAATTATGATTAAAATAGGTTCAACAATAATATCCGCTGACCTTCCTACCAAGGGTGCGTGCGTGGGGTCCATAACTCTCTGGATAACATGCGACATGCGCCCGCGCAGCGTGCCCTGTGGGCGTGACGCTAACTGTTCTATTCTCTATTTAACGGGTCCGAGGCTCGAATTCGTGGAGATAGTAACACGACTGTATAGATTTATTAATAACCCAACATTTTTTTTTCCTAGTAGAAAAAATTCCAGTCACATTTTTACCCAAACCATTTCTTACGCATTCGCATATTTTCTTATAAATTTTTTTCCACCCATGCATAAATTCCCAGTTGCATTTTTCTCCAAAATGTGTTATCACTGGTAAAGGATTTTCCCAATCGATCAGATTCCTAATATCTTTTCTTCCTGAAATAACATAATTAATATAATATGCTTTCACCGATATGTGGTTCTCGGATAAGAATGAACCACCACATTTCCGTGGGTGTCCTAACGATGCTACAGGGATGAGGTTTCTTTTTGAGTGTTTTTGTGGGCGAAAGGCCACTTGTCACTTGACATCATATCGTCGTGAGTTTCAACTGGGACCACACCATATCATAAGACTGTACGCTTAGAAGGACAGTTAGTCGCTGTGGCAATGTTTCTAACCACCCCGAAAGGTTGTATCTCATGTGATGGTAGAGTCACTTCGTTACTATAATGCCGCTAAATTGGAATAAACATTTGATTTTTATTTATGCATGGTGAAATTTGTATCATTAGCATCATTTAAACTAAGGTTCTACCCATCAAACTGAACAACTTTTACTACGGGAGCAAAAAAAATCTGCTGTTCTATACTAAACTGCAGTGCCTACTCGACTCAAATTTATGCAACAACCGATTTTTTTTTGCTCAGATCGGTTTGCTTCCATAGTAAAAGTTGTTCAGTTTGATGGGTAGACTCTTAGTTTAAAAGGATGCTAATTATATCCATTTCACCCTGTAGAAGGGTCGAGAGAGGTCGTGCGAAGAGAAGATGGACAAATGTATATTAAATTAATTAACTCCGAAAAGGACAGGTGCATAGCATCCTCAATCGACGGAAGTGCATGAAAAGATGTATGTATGAATGTGGATGACTAAAGAAATGTATCAAAATCGTAGTCTGTAGCGACCCGTAAATGGCCGTAATCTCTACCTATCCCAAAGGTGGCATCGAACAACCAAAATCAATGTCCATGTGTTCTATTAAATTCAACCAATGACATGAACAGGATCTAAAATACTGATACACTTAAATAGCCAACTATAAAATATGATAATAAAGGGCCGACAGTAAGTATGTTTTCAGTTAGCCTCGCATTAGTACGGTTGACGACCGTGCGTGCGTCGCCCGCGCACCCATGAACCGTTTCGAAAATAGAACTGCGCCCGCGCATCCAACTGCAACGGGACTCGGATTGCTACGGTGAAAACATACGAGTCCTAATGACAGTTAGAAAGAAAATTGTTTGAAATGGGAGTGCTGTCATGTTTTCCGTATATACAGACAGAATAATCCATGGATTTAATTATGATACTAGCATAAAACAAAACAAAATAAATCAGTTTACGTCAGCTATGATTTTATTTGATGCCAGGAGGCCGATATAGGCCGATAAGCGTGTTAAAAATGGTCTAGTTTATCCGTCTCACATAGTATGCTCTTTTTCTTTATAGCGATACCAAACTGAATATAATGAAAATAAACACAAATACGAGTATCTTTAATGTGAGAATTTTGTCAAAAAGTAGATTTTTCTAGTGATATAAGTCATGACATGAATGACATTAATGTTTGAAAAATTAAGTCTCGGGCCGCACATGAACCCACACTGTTCCAAACCGGGGAATTGAGTTATCCAATTTCGCCACCGAGCCCACTAGCCTGAGAGCGAAATCAATCTATAGCACAACATGGATGTAACATGTTTATAATCAATAATATTTGAAAATTGCATGAATGAATCACGTGGGCTTAGGAACGCTAACTATACTTCATTCCAAATAAGGACGACGAGATTTTCCGATTCCTATTCAGCATTCTGGCTAATTCTGATAAGCACATATAATTTATTTATCAGAAAGATGTACTATGCAACATATCTTGGACGTTACTAAAGCTGTTCTAAGAATAAGTTAGAGTAAATTTTTCAAATCTCAAAAGTCAAAAGTCAAAATTGTTTATTCAAAATAATATCACATAGATAACTTTTTAACGTCATTTTTTTGAATCTACCATCGCGTCGGAAGGTGTTCCGTTGTAGAGAAGATGCGGCCAGAAACTCTACAACACACTTCTTTTAAACAAAACAAAATATACAAAGTACAATTACCTACATAAATTCAATATTAAATTACATAGTGTAACATTGTCAAGTCTGTTTCTGTAATTAAAAACAGCGTTAAATTTCCGTTGCTATTTTGAATGGAGTATAGATTAGACTGTTTGATCCTAATACTGTCTAACCAAAGTCCATCTTAGCTATGCGTAGGCATTATAAGAAATCAATGTACTTAGGGTAAGTTGTAAGCAACTTTGTATTACAACCACTTGGACTTGTCACCACAGCAATTATAATTAAATTAATTTCCTCATTGAAAGCAAGACAATGTAACTACCCAGGGATTTATTACAACTTTCCCTGTCTCCGAAAAAGGTCTAATTTGACGTTGGATGGAGAATGCGCTGCGCTTGCGATTCTAGATTACGCAACGGCAGGCGCGTATTGGTGTAACAGACATTCTTTGGTAACAATAAGTGATAATTTGATAAAAGATACTGGGAAATGGTATGTTGTTGATGACAGAACAAATCCTCATAGACACAATAAAAGCATTAGAGTATTATTTGAAGGAAAAACTTAAGAGAAGATTTGTTCCGAATGCGTAAATGCACCTGCATACAAAACGAAGTCTGGTGATATTTTCAAACTCACCGATTAAACTCAATGAAGTTTAGATGAAACAATCTAGGAATAAATCTCTAGGCTTGTATCGTGTCCGATTTTCGTTAAAATATACAGTTTCAATGCTAGGATTAATTTAATATTTGTATGGAAATCTTTGAGGCACTGTTACTTTAAAACTGTATTTAAGGAAAATCTGACAAGATACAAGCATAGAGATTTGTTTCTAGATTGTTTCTGCAGTATTGAAAATATCACCAGACTTCGTTTGTATGGAGCGCGCCAAAAGTAATATACCCTTAACCATCGAACTGGGAGAGTATGGTTTAAAAGTGATAAAACATTTGATTAAATTAAAATTAATCGAAGGATACAAGTAATCATTTTGCTGTCTGATATAGGTTTCTTAGGGAAGGTTGTTCATATCATGGGTACAATAACCCCTTAAAGTAATGCAACTGTTTACCCTAACACCCTGTAGGTACCAAAGAGAAACTATATTTTCTGAATCAGGATTACGATATTTTTCGGCTTCTTTTTGAGGTAATGCTTGGTAAATATATCAAAGTCAAAGTCAAAGTCAATATAATTTATTCAATATAGGAGCTTGCAGCACACTTATCAAACGTCAAATCTTTTTTAAAGCTACCACCGCGTCGGAACGTGTTGTCGCTGTAGAGAAGATGCGGCCAGAAACTCTACAACATAACACGACTTAATAACTATTACAATATAAATTCTTAAGCTAAAGTTATGTATACAATAATACATAGTCTATTTAATAAATAATTGATACTATACAGTAAAGTAAATAAACTATAAGCTAGTGACCTCAGACCCAAGCATTTTGATCATTTAAATAATCATCCAGTTTATAATATCCTTTTTTACAGAAGACTTTTTTGATTTGAGTTTTAAACATGTTTTCGGAAAGATTCAAAATGGTCTCGGGGATTTTATTATAACAACGTATACAGTGACCCATGAAAGACGTGTTGACCCTACTAAGCCGAAAGTGTGGAGATATCAGTTTATTTTTGTTTCCAGTGTTGTAATTATGGACATCACAATATCAGAAGCAATATCTGCAATACCAAACAAATAAAAAGCGGTATCAATTCACTCCCAAACCAATATCAAAACAAAACACGAACAGCACCCCGTCAAAATGGAATTTCTCCAACGCAACGGTCCAAGTCCCGGGCGTCCATAATTTTGGCCTAGCGGTTCGACAAAGATTACAACAGTGAATAGAACATTCCTTAAGGTTGTATTACTATTTCAGGACCCACCACTATTCTGAGAGTTTATAAACTGTTACGTAACTGGTATTAGAGAAATGCGAACGACCAGTATCAAAGTGTTTTTGTAGTTTGGTCCTTCGAGCCGGGTTTTTCTGAATTATATTTTTACCATGTTTAAACAATTTGATATAAAATTAATGAATGAAGAAAGACAGGAATAGGGGAGTTGATTACATAAAATAGATTTTAGTTTTAACTGTTCAGTAAATAAACCGTTTGAAAATAACGCTTAACTCACATTTTCAGTAATGCTGTTGTTTGAATACTATTTTTAATAACCTATAAACTATAAAAAGTATCAAAACGACGACTAAAAACAATGACGTCACTATTCAATTTTTAGTACAATATTTCATACAAAGCACGCGTTTTGACGTTTGATAAAGAGTTTTATTTGACTAGTTGGAAACTCGCGGATTGAGGAAAGACATGAAAAATCTCAGAATTTGGTAAAATAAAGAATAATGGTCCTTCGAGCCGGATTTCTATAATTTAGACGAAAACTTTTTTGCACAAAATTTTATTTATTTATTTGCAATGTAATGTTTAAATAAGTATAACTATGCAAAAATATAGAGTCCTTAATATGCTGACGGTTTTTAAAAAGAATGTTCAGACAATCAAATTGAGCAACTTTCTCTATCGGACCAACATAAAAAATCTGCTGTTCATACAAAAACTGCAATCCTACTTTCTAACCCAAAAGTATGGGACAGAAGAATTTTTTTCGCGATTTTGATGGTCCCATAAAAAGATGTTTAGTTTGATGGTCCTTTTAAAATACCGCCAGTATAGGAGGGGGGGGGGATAGGGTCCAACTTAATATGCTTACAGTTTTTTAAGAAGATGATCAGACCATCAAACTGAACAACTCTCTCTATGGGACCAATGTCGAAGTCACGAAAAAGAAATCAGCTGTCCCATACAATTGGGTCCAATACGATTTCAGTTTAGTATGGAACAGCTGATTTTATTTTCGCCATTTCGGCATTGGTTCCAAAGAGAAAGTTGTTCAGTTTGATGGTCTGATCATCCTCTTAAAAAAGTGTCAGCATAATAATAAAGACCCTGTATGTACAAAGTATGTTTATAAGCTTGTATCAAACTCCTCGAATCCAGTGAAGTATTTATAAGAGTATCATAGTTAATAGATCAGCCGGCTCTCACCAGCATGCCTGTAACCAACTTCATTGCCCCTTCAACGGATGCCTTACCTTATCCGTACACTTTATTAAACGATCCTACTTCTAAATATGCAAAATTGCAAACCCTATTTACAACCGCAAGTTTTATGTAACCGTTAGTCGTTTGAAATTTTATTGCGCTTGCGTCGACATTGTGTATGACCGTGTGTAAGTTTATATTCTGCAAATGGTTATGCTATGGAAATTGAAACTTGCTTGTAAAGGCTGTGCAGATTGTTGTCTCTTTGGATTACTGCCTAAGAACTGCCATCGAGTAGGTAAAGTGTGACCAGCTTTTGAAAAATATTGCCGTCATACTATGAAAATAAGAGTTGATTTTAAATTGTAGCTCAACAATCAATAATAATGTCGGCGTGCTCTATTTTAGGTTACTACCATCATAATAATACAGGGTCCTTCTTAATATACTGACACTTTTTTAAGGGGATGATCAGATCGTCAAACTGAACAACTTTCTCTATGGCAACAACATCGAAATCGCGAAAAAAAAATCAGCGGTTCCATACAGAATTGCATGAGACAGCAATTTTTTTTTTCTCGATTTCGATGTTGGTCCCATAGAGAGAGTTGTTCAGTTTGATGGTCTGATTATCTCCTTAAAAAAGTGTCAGCATATTAAGAAGGAGCCTATATAAATAAGTCTGTTGTTTACTTGCACTAGAATAAAATAAATATCTTGGACATTGTCACACAAATTATCTAGACATAGGTACGAAAATGTAGCCCGGATTTGTATTATGGTGAAAAGACAACGATTTAGAATAGAAACATAGATACAAACATCCATGATCCGGGTACAAATATTCATATTAATTAAATAAAATATTTGCCCCTTTCGGTACCCTCCGTACAGCAGGCAGGTTCACTACCGACCGACTGATCTATCGGGCCATCGATATTGCATGATCATGACTGATACTGAGTTTGAAACTTATTTCATCTCTCATACACAATATGCCAAACTATCTGTCGGATAAGCTAACAAGAACTTACTCAGAAGTGGTGAAATAGGCCCTTAATCTTGATTTTGGTGCCACTTATAAAACCCGAAATCAGCATTCAAGACTCATGCCATTGAAAATCTTGGCGAGGCATTTATAATTGCGTATTTGACTAAATACAATATATTTTATTTTTATCTTCTCAATAAAAAAAAGGTTAGAAAATAACGCTAAACTCTCATTTTCATTGAGTTTTTATCTTGAATATTATTTTTAATAACAAGATAAACTTTAAAAAGTAATGAAATCTTGATTACGTCACAACTCAGAATTGAGTACAAATTTCATACAACGCGTACGTTTTGACGTCTGATAAAGAGTAGCTGATTTGACTAGTTGTCAAGTAGCCAATTATTATTTGTTGACTCTATTAAACCCTTTAAGTTCTTTATTCTACTCCACGACAGCAGAATACTAAAGAGCTTATTTAAAAAGAAAATAAAGCGAAGACGAATGCGGAAGTCTCTCAAATCGTGACGTCATAAATCTTAAGGTAGTGCACAAAATAATTAGCTTTGCAACTCTTAGGAATCCTGGCCAGTATTCCTAGACCCCCTCAGTTGAACCCAAACCTTTACCCGGAGGTTCCAGAATGAAGTTCAAGGGACCTGGTGGTGTTCATATTACGAATTTGTCATGGTGAGGCGTACCGTTGGGTGTCGAAGTCAGATGTTTATGTGTTGGATCCATTGCTGTTCCAAATGAGAGACCGTTAATTTTAATTAGTTTTAGTAGCTGTTATTGAATCGAATATTATGATGTGATGTCAGAATTGGTTATTGATAGTCGTAAAACCCATAAATAACATAAGATGAATTCCACGGTATTGGATGATAATCAAATATGGTCCTTCTTAATATGCTGACACTTTTTTAAGGGGATGATCAGACCGTCAAACTGAACAACTTTCTCTATGGCACCAACATCGAAATCGCGAAAAAAAAATCTGCTGCTCCATACAAAACTGCAAATTTACTCGAGCCAAATGATGGGATAGCAGATTTTTTTTTCGTGATTTCGTTGTTGGCCCTATAGAGAAAGTTGTTCAGTTTGATGGTCTGAACATCCCGTTAAACAAGCGCCAGCATATTAAGAAGGGCCCTGTATACAGGGTGTTAGGGTAAACAGTTGCATTACTTTAAGGGGTGATTGTAACCATGATACTGAACAACGTTCCCCGAGAAAGCTATAAAAATGTTCGTTCAGCTGATTGCATTTAGTATGGAAAGACCAAAAATATTTTTCGAATTTCCTATACGTTTCTTAGGGAAAGTTGTTCAGTATCATGGGTACAATCACGACTTAAAGTAATGCAACTGTTTACCCTAACATTCTGTATTTACCGATTTCCGAACTACCGGGGACGAGACAAGATTAGCGAATACTCACTGACAACTGACTGAGCATAGCTTTTAAATAAAATGATGATGATGATGAGTAAATTGTCTAAAATACGGTCACAAATATAAAGCACTAAAACTAAATATGACGGATAGTCTAGGAAAAATAAGGTTTGAGATTGCATTAAAGACACTTTAGTAAATTGTGTTTGAAATAATATTACTGTTAGTTTATGACACTTTTGTCGAGATTTCGTGGTTACATTGGCTCAGGAACCTGAGAAATACCTTAAAATCCATATAAATGTACAAAGGGCAAGCTTATTTCGAAAGATATTTCTTCCAGCATACTAGCAAAATAGACATTTAATTATCACAAGGCAAATTTAATGTGTACAAACAAACAGTAAATAATTTAGTTTTGAGGTTATAATTTTTGAAGACTTACAAAATATTAAATATCTACTCAAATTTATGATATTAACCGGGGATTATTATTGTTATAAGTAAAACGTATTGAATGAAGCCATCCTGTACAAAATCACCAGTTTTCCATTTTTTGTTCATACCTAAATTTAATGTTTTGTAAATGTCTTAATTATTAAATAATACACAGTAAAAAATCGGGGATTATTGAGAATTTATATTTTTCAGGTATTTATTTACTATATTCCAAATTATCACCAAAAGTGCAATTAATGCAACCTTCTCCATACAAAAATCCGTAGATTTCCCCGACTAGGAGTTTTATGATGACTGATGATTCAATCAGACTGGATTATAATATTGTATACCTATAGGTGATACAAGGATAACTGTCTCGATATTAGCGTACACCGCTAGAATAACCACGGGTCACAAACACTGATAAACGTTGAATTATAACGTGTGACGATTTAACTCGTCCAGTCAGGTTCAAGTTTATAAATACGAGGCTGCGATCGTGAGCCGAATGACTTTGTATATTAGTGATGATGATGATTAATTAAAGACTTTTATAAAATATGTTGGTACTTGGTACGCAGGATATCGCGCAATAAAAACAGATGTAATGGAGCTTATATTTACCCTCCTAACCTACCTCATGACTTCCTCTTCTGAATCTGATGGAACGAGAAACCGCTACGTTTGCTGGATTCGGAACAGGAACTACGATTAGAAATTGGGTTAGTTGCAGATAGAATTGTGGGCATCAGAGATGTTGACGTAAGCTGGAGGACTTAAGAGGATATAATTCGAAGCGCGCTCCATACAAACGTAGGTACTATGGTGATATTTTCAAAACTAACCAATTAAACTCAATGAACTTTTTCAGAATCAATCTAAAAACAAATTTCTATTCTTGTATAGAGTCAGATTTTCGTTGAAATGTTTAGTTCTAAAGTTACAGTGCCTCAAAGATTTCCATACAAATCTTAAATTAATCCTAGCATTGAAACTGTTTATTTTAACGAAAATCTGACTCCATACAATCATAGATATTTGTTTCAAGATTGTTTCACAAAAATTTTATTGACTTTAATTGGTTAGTATTGGAAATACCACCATAGTACGTTTGTATGGAGCGTGCTCAGAATTATATCCCCTTAATCGCCTCTTGTGACTTTCATAATAGCCGGTAAACAACTTGGCAAAATCCTTGACTGCGCAGAATTTGTTGGCCGTTCAACTGTGCACACCCCTCACCCCCGCCCCATTGGTCAAGTTCCTTACAGGGTAGTTCCTACCACAGAGATATTAAACGCTCTCCTAAGGTAGTACATCATAATGCTTACCAAGTATGACCATCCTCGAGTCCAGGATTTATCTAAATATAGGTAGAATGTGTTGCAGATTATCCTCATTTCATCAGTACCTAAACTCTTATTCTAAGCCACGGTTTATAACGAAGAGACGTGTGGTGGTGGCGGATAATCTATGTAACACAATATAAACCTTATAGTACGGAGCATAGGGTCGTTTTTGTCGTAAAGGAGAATTACGCCCGCGCGTCCAGGTGACGTCGCCTGGTGGCGCGGGCGTAATTCTGCAAACGACGCTACGTACTATAAGGTTTATAATTGTGTTACTTTGACTATCCGCACACGTCTCTTCTGTAAAAACCGCTCCTATCGTGACTGGTAGTGAGTCCGTCAATACTTCTTAATTCATAGTACACCTCGAAATTAGAAATAGGCCCGTAGAACCAGACAGACTATACAAGGTGTTACAAAAATACAAATAAACATTTAATGGGGTGGTTTAGACCATCAAACTGAACAACTTTCACTATGGGACCAATATCGAAATCGCGAAAAAAAAATCGGATGTTCCATACTAAACTACAAATCTACTCGAGCTAAATGTATGGGACAGCTGATATTTTTTTTCGCGATTTCGATGTTGTTCCCATAGTAAAAGTTGTTCAGTTTGATGGTCTAAACAACCCCCTTAAAAGTTTAAAATTTTTATTTTTACTTTTGTAACACCCTGTATAGAACAAATCAAAGCTTACTACATTTTTAGTTCACTACTACATTTTAAAAAATTTGTAGCCAACACTGGGAACCAGCTTATTTAAAAAGTGATTTTTATTTTTGTCTTAAGCCCCATATTTTAGAATGTTCAATACATTGACGTAGAATACTATGGACCCCGGGTCTAGTACAAAATACTCGAATAAAGTGTCCGAGACTGAAATACACAAACCTAAGTACGTATAGTAATATAAACCAACTAAAAACATTGAAAATGCTGAAATTCTTTTCCGTCCCACACCCCCATCGGGGCACGGCGTAGTCGGCCGATCAAACGAAGACTGTTGCGTAATTCGTTCTCTTTTTTACGTTTTCCTTCTCTTTTTATTCAGACATTTTTGAGCGCGGACCCTCCGTCCAGTAGTAGTAAGTCAATGGTTCTCTATACCTAGAAGCCTTTAAGACTTAAATTAATTCACGACCGCATAAACTCTCAACCTCACAGGAAATCACTTTAAAATCTTAGATAAACCTGCGAATTTAATTGCGGGAACTAATGAGCTGTTAAAATAATCGCCAATGTCGTACTGAAGTATTACTGCTAAACTAAGTGGACGCTATAAGCTATAATTCCGCTATTTAAGTGTGACATTGAGAAAGTGGTTGGGTTATACGACCGTATATCAAACCGGGCGGTGGTGGTACTGCTTACGCATTTATTAGTTTGTTTATATACAATACAAGTGGATGTAAATTGGAGTCAGGAGGGGAAGAGAATAAGAAGTGGCCTCAAAAATTACGAAATGTAGTATAACAACAGATTACTTGCATATACTACGTTAGATCTGCTACGGATTATCCAAGTCGAGACCAAAAAAACCTGATATTTTGGAAAAAAAGCGGGATTCGTTCCGTTGACAAATGACGCTAGGTCCATAGAGGCTCATAGCGTATTCGAGAATGGTCTCGTCTATCTATCTCGCTCTAACATACGTTTATGCTATGCCCTTTCTCTTTCGCATTTCCGATCTAACGTCGTATAATATGCTAAATCTATGATTGAAAATGTCATACTTGACTGACAGCGAGTTTGACATATGTCATCGAACTCGTATAACGTCGAACGAGATCTGGCAACCAGCATTATTAGGCTTGCTGATTGCCCCAAACATATCGTCCCGTTACTTTGAGAAATGCGGGTTGAGAGATTAAAAAGTCTCATAGCTCGGTCGTGGTGCGTCGCACGCCAAAACTGAACAGAATCAAAAGTGTTTTCCTGGACGAGTTCTACACGACCCGTACATAAAAAGTCGGGTTATGCAGACATCAAAAAGTTAAATTATATAATCAAATTTCTAGAACCATAGTGTATTACGCTATGACAGTATTGTACTACAACCTTAATTCAAATCATACCATGCATTGTAATAAAATGTTTTCGGCTCGCAAACTATGAATTACACAAATGGAAAATAAAAAAATTTTTTTTTTTAATCTGTGCGATTTAATTAAAATTAAAAAAATTTTATCAACCCTGCGCGTCATACTCTCATGTCAACTCGTGTAGTCACAAATCAATGTCCTAACATAACCTTATCTTCTTCCACAGCCCGACACAGTCCCCCAAGCCAGTGTGGACATGACAACAGTCCTGGAAGTCAGTGAGGCAGACAGCGTGACAGGCCACGCCCACAGCCTGGCCATCACCGCGCCTGAACGCGTCACCTTCGTCAAGGGCACCTGCAGGGAGGAGGCGAGGTGGTGGGCCGATGTGCTCAGCGTCTATCCTAGAAGCAAGGTAGGTGTTATTGTGGTAACAATGAGTTAAGCAGATGTATTTCTGCACAAACCGCCCGCAGACCAGACTTTCTATCGGCCAATAGTGTGGTCGGGATGCGCCTGCTACCGTGCACACTGGGCCAAATGTGACCCTTGTCCAAATATAGGTACGCGTGTATTACCTGCGTTTCGAAGACAATTACTTGTTCCCATCACACTGCATTTGTGACTACGCACGATGTTTGCAGCAACTTCTAAACGCGTTGATTCGCGCCTGAAATCGCCTCATCTGGACAAGCTATAAAGTATAAACAGTCGGGTCGGTGGTGAGTGCGCAGACCAGCCAACAGTCGGCCGATTGCTCCCATACAATTTACTAGTTGGTAACTGTAGCTGGCCGACTAAATGGGCGAGAGTGCGCGGGCGGTAGGGGTGTCATACTGGTTAGATGTTGGCCGATAGGGTTCAAACTTTTTAGTTTGAAGGGTATATAGCCCATCAAGCCCATTTTTCGGCCAAGACCGAATTCTTTGAATATGCGCACTTGCATACGATACATCTCCATACTGATTAAAAGCCCGACTAAAATAGACTTTAGACCTGCAATTGATCGCAGACTTTGACCAAGGATAAATCGCCCGTTAGCCAAATTGCAAGTGTTAAGGTAAATCTCACGATTGCTAACTTGGTCTTAGCCATTAAGCGATGTTCCCTTCCACCTACTGTTGCAATTTGGCATTGATCGTAAGCCAAAATCAATCAATTGGAGGTCTAAAGGGTACTTAAACTATCAGCCGATAGACAGTCTATGATCTACGGGAGCTAAGCCTTCTAAAATAAGCATGAGCATTTCTTCCAACACTGCATTTTACGAACAGATTAATTTGTTGAGTACAAACTTCGATCTCAGGAACACAGGGTTAAATGGTTCTTTACTACCTGTCGTTTAACCGCACATGCCTCTACTAACTACAAAATTCAAATAAATACCTGTCGTTAATCTCAGTCGGATGCCAAGCACAAATCAGTGAGGTTAACCTGGAAGGAAGAGAAATTTAACGGCTCTAAAGTGGCAGTCATTCTCACTTCTTCCTTACGTTACGTGCACGCCACGCCACGCCATGCCAGTCATAATTGTAGACTACTATGTTTTTAAAACAGGGATGCCTATCTCACTTGTTAAGTATATCTTGCTTAGCTTATGTTTACCGCGGTTATACAGGTGTAAACTTAAAAAGTTAACTGGTAGTTGTAGGTATCAAAAATTTCTACTACCTCGGGCACCCCAGACGAAGCAGGGAATCGCGAAAAAATATCCGGTAATTACAAACGTTTTTAACTTTTTTTTGCGATTTCAATGTTGGCTTTACAATGAAAGTTGTTTGATTTGACTCCTAGAATATTTTAACGCATTTAACACCCTGTGGTATGTTTTTGAACATGTTACCTTATATATTGCCGCAGCACCAACCCAGTCGAGTGTCATTCATAATTCACAATGTTGATGCCCAAACCGTATCTGAAGGTTATAGTCACTGCATCAGTCACCTCTGATCATATCTGTCTCCCGTTCTATCAGACATAAGAGGTTGAGGACGAGAGAGTGCATCTGTGTTTAGCGCGTACACTTATGCTCTTCAAAATATCCTGCATACCTGACTGCTTTTCTATAAAGATTAGCAGTCGCCGTAGTAGAAATCGACTAGGGATCCATCATCATTGTCATCACGTTAGAAGTCAATTAGTTTCCACTATCATCACTTCCTCATCCAGTAACTTTACCTATCTCAGGTCGTTGCTCCAGCGGGCCGGAGGGCTTCCCTATAGATTTTCTAAATAAACTTAGTAAACTTAAACCATATTTTACAGCCCTGCAAACAATTTCCTTAGAAGTCCAAAGTAATAATTTATTCATGTCCGCGTTACGGTTACTAAGGAAACTCAAAGAGACCAAAATACAGTGTTTACATATCTAAACGAACAGCAAGTGACGCGTAATGACGACGTGCGAGTCTTCCTGCGAGAGAGTGGCGGCGGCGCGTGCGCAGCGCTTGTCTGTCTTTTTGTCGGCGGGTTAAACTTTGTACGGATATTATTACATGTTTCCTCTAATTTCTTAAGTTATTGAATCGAAGAATCAACAGATTTACTTTTACAAGACACGCATGTAACTTTTTTTGATACATAGCCTATTTCGCAAGTGAAAAAAAGGGATAGACAGATACATTATTCAAAACCAGAAGTCCTTGGTTCGATTCCCGGTTCAATCATGGATGTTGTTTTTGACTAATTTCTCATAATAAAAGCCTTATTTCTTATGATATTTTATAGTCGCAATATTATATTACATATAAATATAGTTATAAATAATAAAAAAAATATGTTATAAGTATTTATTTACTAAATTTACGAAGCGTGGGTAACTCCAAGGTGGACCGACAACCTGGTGAAGATGGCGGGAATCTGTTGGATGAGGTCAGCGCAGGACCGGTCGTTGTGTCGATCTTTGACGGAGGATCTTTGGTGTCCAGCAATGGACGTCTTTAGGCTGACATGATGATGATGATACAGTTTTTTTTTCTAAAACTTATTTTGAAAATCCACATTTCACCACAGTGCCCAAAACCCATCTGGCGTGAGTAACAGTGAGCCCTCTCCATTTTTAAGTACCGTGGAAAGTCTAGAGAAAATTTTCAATGGTATGTAACATTGTTTAAGAGGATATAATTCGAAGCGCGCTCCATGCAAACGTACTATGGTGATATTTTCAATACTAATTAATTAAAGTCAATGAAATTTTGCTGAAACAATCTTGAAACAAATATCTATGCTTGTATGGAGTCAGATTTTCGTTAAAATATACAGTTACAATGCTAGGATTAATTTAAGATTTGTATGGAAATCTTTGAGGCACTGTAACTTTAAAACTATAAATTTTAACGAAAATCTGACTTTATACAAGCATAGAAATTTGTTTTTAGATTGATTCTGAAAAATTTCGTTGAGTTTAATTGGTTAGTATTGAAAATATCACCATAGTACGTTTGTATGGAGCGCGCTCCGAAAGGATTGGGACCCGATGAGTCATTCAAGACATGTTCACCACCGATCAACTAACGACATCTACCGCCAAAAGTCCTTTCCATCAAACCACCTGTGCCCAGTTTAATTATAGAACAATTTAATCGTAGGATGCCAGTACAAGTTTTTGTCATGGACAAGATGAAATGCAATATGGTCCAGTACCACAATAGTCAACAATGTGGTCGGCGGCGTGACGACACGCGCAGTTCTAGTTCTCGACGCCCTTGACTTTAATTATCCTGTTTGAAGTGTACCGTCGGATAAATACGTTTTAAATCTTTAGGTTAACAATATCAACCTCTATGGCAGAGCACAGAAAAAAATGGAGCACAAGATTGCAGAAAAAATGGATAAGAAAAAGATTTTTTCAACTTCTTGCATAGTTCTGAATTTATAAACATAGATTCGGTGGGCATAATTTTGTTCTTTTGTGCCTTGTGAGAGGCCTATGTTTAGCAGTGGACGATGTCAGGCTGATGATGATGATGACGATGATGAAGTATACGTTCACGACTAGATTTATTTCCGGAGTAGGTAGGCAATTGAAGCATGTAGATTTCCTTACGATATAAATTTGAGGCAGACAACATTTATTTCATTGATACACGTTCAAACTTTGATTAGAAAAAAAATGATTGTTATGTTTTTTATTTCCGTCCTTTTCCTATATCCGTCCTAATGCAAGACACAGGCTTCCTCAAGGTGAAAAGAAGTACTATAATTTAATATAACACTAATCCAAACTAAAGTTTTTTCAAAATCAAGACAAACCACCATCTTAACATTATAAATCCGCCTAACCATTGCCGCATTGTAACCTTGCCTGCCGTGCAGGAGGCCATGGTTCGATCCCCGTCCAGACCGACTCGTACCAATGAGTTTTTCGGAATTTATAACACGATTTGTAACACCACTGGCTTTTCGGTGAAGGAAAACATCGTGAGGATGCATGCTTCAATTTCGAGGCATGTATTGTACCCACTGACCATTATGTAGCGACGGGCTCACCCGACACTGAACAGAGTTTCGGTACTACTGGTGAAACGTGGATGTTCTGAGGTTTCAGAATATTTCTGACTACCCCCTCGGGGAATATAGTCGTGAGCATACGCTGAACATTATAAATGTTCGAACCTCCTCACCTCTACAAGCTATTCTGATGGGCAAATAAATTATTTTATTTTATTTTTTCTAAAAGTGGAACACACAAGTACTTACACTATATACCTAAGTACCTAACCTTGCCCCCGATTAACCTTTAAAAAGAAACCTTAACGCATATGAGTCGACTCTCAAAATCGTGATCGCTTTGAACTTCACACGGTGAAACGAGCTGAATAAATCTCTCATATCAAGCCCGTCATGAAGTTGACCTGGAATTATTTGGCTGTTCCTCTGAGATCAACCTAATTTTACCAATTGCTTGTAATTGCCGCGATCGATTCCGACGAATTTGTCTGTCCCAAAATGGTCCCGTTTTTATAGGGTTGTCGAACTGACATTTTCGAGGCGAGATTTTTTTTATCGAATTTATTGATTCTACATGTAGATATAGATTGAAAATTTCGTCGTGGCTTGCGGGGCGTCGACAGCTCTGTTGGAGTGGAGCATGCCCCGAAGGCAGGTCGTGGGTTCGAATCCCGCTCGCCGTCCGACTTTTTCAATCTTTAATGAGATTTTTTTATTAACGTATCAAGCTAAGTTAGAAAGAATATTAATACAGGGCCCTTCTTAATATGCTGACACTTTTTGTTGTTCAGTTTGCCGGTCTGATCATCCCCTTAAAAATTGTCAGCATATTAAGTAGGACCCTGTATACAGACGTAAACTCACGAGTATAAACACTTTCGGGGTGGTCAGAAAATTTTGCAACGACTACCAACTTTCTGTTTCAGAATACAGTTGTAGCAATGCTCGCATTTTGCTATTTAGGAAAGGAATAAAGAATACTACGGGTTAAATCTAAGCAAATACTTTATTAGTTCCGGTTTCATTAGTCCCACTTATGGGCACCATGCAAGGCTTGAAATTAAAATCAATGAATCTAAAAAGATCAAAGGTACTTAAACAATCAATCAAATGCGCCATTTATCACGATCCAGTGTTAAATTGAAATGCGAAAAAAATCAACAAAATAATTTGTAAAGAAATCCTTAATAATGTACAACAACAAAAAGGTTGAGAGTTGATTTCAATACAAGACACAAATAACAAAGAAGTAATGTTGCTAACTGTACATTCAACATAAAATAAAGTAGGTACTTGAACTCATAACTCAATCTTTTAATGTCCTTTAAGGAATCGCCGTCGTATAAAAAACATACAAACATGACTTAAAAGCATTTTTCTCCGAAAATGCAGCAAGAATATTACTAAATTCGAAATAAATTCACAATTTATTAAGCTGTAAGAAAAATCTTCAGATAAAAGGTCTTCTACGTTCCCGTTACTCTTCTACGGAGTAAGAAACAAGCCATGCTAGTCTGATCATAGCCTGATTAAAGAATTTATTCACAGTAATTTTAATTAGTAAATAAATTATTAAGTCTAGAAGGATGCAGCCCTAGCTCGACCGCGGCCGGCCCAGTTCGACAAATGGGCCGATAAAATTAGCGCAGGATCAAGTTACTGCGCGCGCGCATGTGACTCATACTTAGTTTTTACGCATATGACCTGAAAATTTCGCAAGCTTCAGATTCTAAGTATTTAGAACTAGGTTCAGATTGATCTTCGTGGAATCAATTTGTGACAATGTGCAGACCTATACAAGGTACCACGAGTGGAGAATGCAGTAAGGAAAAGTATCATTAACCTTTAAACCAAATACTCTACCCATCAAACTGAACAACTTTTACTATGGGATCAAACTTGTCAGAACAAAAAAAATTTCAGCTGTCCCATACGTTTGAATCGAGTAGGTATTGCAGTTTAGTATGAGACAGCTGATATTTTTTTTGTTCTGACAGGTTTGCTCCTATAGTAAAAGTTATTCAGTTTGATGGTTAGAGTAAGATATACTTTTTCTTGCACCCTGTATAATGTAAGTAAGCATATGCTCACGACTATATTCCCCGTGGAGGTAGTCAGAGATATTCTGAAACCTCAGAACTTCCACGTTTCACCAGTAGTACTGAAACTCTGTCCAGTGTGACCCGTCGCCACATAATGGACAGTGGGTACAATACATGCCTCGAAATTGAAGCACGCAGGTTTCCTCACGATGTTTTCCTTCACCGAAAAGCCAGTGTTAAAAATCGTACATAAATTCCGAAATACTCATTGGTACGAGTCGGCCTGGACGGGGATCGAACCATCGCCTCCTGCACAGTAGGCAAGGTTACTCGCCACTGGACCACCACGGCTTTTAATGGAAGTATAGTTTTATAATTCAGCTCAGAAACTTCGCAATATCTGTAATGGAACGGAAATTCTGATCCAGGTCTTCAGGTTTTGTAGTACGGCCTGGTAACCATCACAAACCGTGTCAAAATCTTTTGGGTCAATATTTTGTGGGTTAACACTGCTGTCCCGCTGCACAGAAATTGCTTTTATGAATGGTAGTGATGACTCAGTGAGTTGTTAATGTCTTATAAAGCACACTGCTTGTCATCTTATCACTTATTTCAGGTTTTACACTTAAAATACACTTTAAAAGCTTGTTTTAGGACCAGTTCGCAACGTTGACATAAATCTCGCTCGTCCGCCAGATTTAGGTAAAGACAATGAACTTGTTTTTGCAAACATGACCTACGTCTTTTTTATCTTTTTAAAAAGTTTATTTGATGACTGACTCATCAAAAAGTCAAACAACTGGACCTAAAGCATGAAATGTCAACTACAGTTATATTTTCTGATGCTGACATCGACAAGAGAGTTTCCTAATTTCACCCCTTTTGATATAAAAATCTAGATTTAGCGGGTGACGCCAAAAGGGTCGTTCTAGACAAAGGCATCATTGTTTTAATTACAATACCACTACCGATGCTGCACTGAGAAAAATTGCTACGTATACGTAGCCCGTCGTAGCTTACGTACCACGTAGCTTACGACGCGATACTGATTACGAGTGTTGCATCAGTATTTAAGTTGTCTCGTACTTCATAATGAAGCTTCATTGCGAAGTACGAGACAACTTACGTGGTACAAAAGCTGCGACGGGCTACGTATACGTAGCATTTTTTTCTCATCGTGATACGATAGAGAAGCAATTCTGATGCTTTCGTCAAGACTGCCTATTCGCATTGGGCACGAGTGGTGAACTAATGCCCATTATACTATCACCGGCTGATTAGGTGGTTACCATCGTTAACCGTGTGGTTCCGGCTTAAAATGGACCACCCCGATTCTTCAGGTGGGTGTCATACGAGGCGACTAGGGATTAAAGGTTTCTTATGCAGTGTTTATCTTGGCGAAAGCCTAGCCACACTCTCCTCAACGCTACCCACCTATGACCATCTTGAAACTAAAAATGCTAAAAGTGAGCATTGCTACAGCTAAATTCTTAAACAGAAAGTTAGTAGTTGTACCAATGGTTCTGTCTACCCCGTAAGGGGTTTACGGTAGTGAGTTTACGTATGTATGCATGAGATTATAGGCCTGTACACTAGCAATGGGAATGATAAAGGCTGATGAACGATACCATGTTCACTTGACCAAGACAATGACAATAGGGGAGTTGACTACATAAAATATATTTTATTTTTAACTGTTCAGTAAATAAACCGTTTGAAAATAACGCTAAACTCACATTTTCAGTAATGCTGTTGCTTGAATACTATTTTTAATAACTGGATAAACTATAAAAAGTATCAAAACGACGACGAAAAACAATGACGTCGCTATTAAATTTTTAGTACAATATTTCATACAAAGCACGCGTTTTGACGTTTGATAAAGAGTTGTTAACTTGACTAGTTAGAAACTCGCGGATGATGTCTAATGCTCAATGACAGCGTTCGCAGTCGAGAGTTCATACAATTTTCTTTCACGACTGAGTTCGCATGATATTTCATAATAATATACTCGTATTATTCAACTTGAGTGTTTTAAAATACCTTTTGTTAACGACACTGGACCGACGAGTTTATGTCATTAAAAATTACATTAAAACCGAAATATTTTCACCTTTTCACCGCAAACATTTGTCTTGCGGCACATCAGACTCTCTGTCCACGCCTAGTTTACGTAATGTTCATAAAACTCGTTTTAATGTGAACAATATTTCGTGCAGGTGATTTGACTCTCTGATTCAGGTGATTCAAATCATCCCTAAGATTCATACTCACACTATTCAAGATTCTTTTGCATTTTTTTTTTTTGGGCGACAGGTGCTGAGTGCTGAAACTTTTAAAAAAAACATTGAATATTCAAAAGTATTACTTTGGTTGAAAGTTGGGTACCCATTGCTAAGTAGGGTGTTACTTAGCAATTTTTATATTTTTTGAACAGCACCGGTTAATAATACGCTTGTGGTTATAATATTCATGCGTGTAATAACTAATAATCCAAACGCGCAATAAGGAGCTGAGTTTGCCTTTTTATGTTTTTTAGATTTAACTCCTTCTCACACTTATTCGTAAGAAGAGACCTACTTTTTTTCAGGAGGACGGGCTGATGATTATGATTTTAAATACAAAATTACATCTTCCTAACCTGATGTAGTAACTGTTTCGTTATAACATCATGTCATATCTTAGAGTCTAATCTGAACAGAAAATGGACTGTCATTAAGCAAATTAAATGATTATTATTTATATCGTCACTACACTCATTAAGGTTTTTATTATAGTTTTCCGTCAGTTTCATGACGCAAATCACACAAATGATTCGACTCACAGTGTCTCATCACTACATCACGTAACCGGTAGTGTTTCTACTTCCATATTATCATTACAAATCTTGATAACTATTTTTTTCTCCATACATCAACTGTTGTCAGTCTGTCCGTCGGTTAACTGAACTTGACAGCTTTAGTGTTAGTTTACATGGGCTTGATAAATGTGTGTTGTCGCTTTTTGGAGTATTACACATATTTAAAAACATTTTGTATTCATTCGTGTTTGAGATTTATCTTTTAATTTTGGGAACTCATTACTCAAAACTATATCGCTCTTAAAGCCAGAATATAAAAAAACAATTTTTGGACTTTCCATACTAAACGCAATCAACTGATGGAACGTTTGTATGGAAAGTTGAATTTTTTTTTGCGAATTTCCTATAGGTTTCTTTGGGAAAGTTTTTCAGTATCATGGGTTCAATCACCCCTTAAAGTAATGTAACTGTTTACCCTAACACCCTGCAATTGTATGTCCGATACAACTAAAATAAGCCATGTAAACCAACTAACACCCATCAAAGTGTCCCACCGTACCCAACACGTTTTTATTTCAGCCTCTGATTGTGAACACTCACACCTCTCAACTTATGCCATATTTTGTTCCTAACACGCTATGACAGACGCCGTGCGTAGAATCCTAATTTTGTATGGGAAGTTTGTGTTTTTTCAAAACTAATAGGTGTTGAATATTTGATTTGTATGGGGAAAAGAAGTTGTTATGAAAGTTAACGTAGACCTCTTAGAAACACGAAATCGAGAAAACGTTATAGGTACTTATTTTATTTTCAGGAAATGCACGATATTGAGAAAAACAATTTCAGGTGTGGACTTTGTTTATGTTTTTTTCAGGAATAGGGGATTTCATAGGGATACAACACTGCAGTTACAAACGCGACTCAAATGTATGAAACAGCTGATTTTCTTTTCGTGATTTCGAAGTTGGCGCGATGGTGAAAGTTGTTCAGTTTGACGAGTAGAATGCATGGTTAAAGTTTGCGCACTAATTAAAAATACAGGGTGATTTTGGTATCATTAGTATCCTTTTAAACTAAGAGTCTACCCATCAAACGCGACTCAAATGTATGAAACAGCTGATTTTCTTTTCGCGATTTCGAACATGGCGCGATGGTGACAGTTGTTTAGTTTGGCGAGTAGAATGCATGGTTAAAGTTTGCGCACTAATTAAAAATACAGGGTGATTTTGGTATCATTAGTATCCTTTTAAACTAAGAGTCTACCCAAAAACTGAATAACTTTTACTATGGCAGCAAACCTATCGGAGCAAAAAAAAATTTGAGTCGAGTACCCCTAGGTAGGTATGGAACAGCTGTTTTTTAAGCTCCGATCGGTTTGCTCCTATAGAATAAGTTGTTTAGTTTGATGGGTAGACTCTTAGTTTAAAAGGATACTAATGATATCAATTTCATCCTGTATATCTTATAGAGGGTTTAAACTTAAATTCGTTACATACCTACTTAAGGGAGTGCTTCAGACCATCAAACTACTAACAACTACTTTAACTATGGGAGCAACATTGGAATCGGTAAAAAAAACAGTTGTTTTATAGAAAATGCCAATAGCTACGTACTCGACTAAAATGTATGAAACAGCAGATTTGATCGGGATTTTAATTTTGGTACCACGGGGAAAGTTGTTCAGTTTGATGGTCCGAAGCACCTAAGTATGTAACGAATTATGTTTACATCCTGTATTCATAATTCGCTAAGAATACGTCATATTCCCATCATTATGCCCAGCTTGTTCGTAACTTTCTAACATGTTTAGAAGATCAGGTGTCTGTCATCACGCTAGCTGGTTAGTTAGAGTGCCGGCAACTTGTCATTGCTTTCCTAATAATTGCTACCGTGAATTGTATGGCATCCGTTGAACTAAAGCTGTGAATACATGATGCTGACGGTTACGGTTACATTTTTAATCGAAATTTTCAGCTGCTACAGGCTGCTAAATTTAATTACGTTAATATTTTAAAGGGTTCTTTAGACCATCTAAAGTCCGGCCGCTGAAAGATTGCGTTTGACAGTTACCATAAAATTGTAAAAAACTGAATGAAAACTATAAATGCCGATCATTATTTAGTAGCTTTTTGAACTTAAAAGGGCAGCTAGTGCCCTGTGTACTAGAGTGAGCACAGGTAAACAATATTTTCATTCAGTTTTTTACAATTTTATGGTTACTGTCAAACGCAATCTTTCAGCGGCCGGACTTTAATTGAACAATTTTCACTACGGGACCAATATTGTACTCGCGATAATGCCAAATAATTAATTCCCCGATGTTACACCCTGAGCACTCCATAGAACGTCCTTACGACATAGGAATAGTACCGCTGCAGAAAACGTGCCATACCGAAAGGACGCGCGTGCCTTTTGTATGCGCTTCTTGCTCAGCTCCTCTAAAATCTCCCCTGAAGTGCGGAGTGAGGTACGATATCTGAAGGGGTAGACAGTGGTCATTCTGTATGTAGTACTATTATATAGGGTGAAATTGATATCATTAGCATCCTTTTAAACTAAGAGTCTACCCATCAAACTGGACAACTTTTACTATGGGAGCAAAAGGATCAGAGCAAAAAAAACCGCTGTTGCATACATTTGAGTCGAGTAGGCATCGCAGTTTGATACGAGATGATGTAATGATATCAATTTCACCCTGTATATTCTGTGCCGAGGGGTTAGTTATATATTCCAAATATTCTTAGCATAATATTCAGATCGGAAATTCATATTTCTTAAAAAGTGTTGAAATAACACATACCTCGATATTATTGTTTCCTCACGGTGTTTTCCACAAACTTAGGTCTGTGATTTTTTCCTTCATCGAAAAGCCAGAATTGGTTTCCTTGTTTTATCTCCTATATCTAAACCGATCAGACAATATACCCTATCCTTTACAAACCGGTAAGCAATTAACAGTACTTTTTACAATCACACGGAAAGGCATTGGACATCACATTCTTGGGTCTAGAGCCGATGGTCGCCATACATGGTCTCCATACATGGACGGCGAGGATGTATGGAAGAAATTCCCGATCGGCCAATCATTAGAGAAACGGGAAGTAAAGAATCAATTAGTTAGCGCCAAGTTTTAATAGGTTTACAACATTATTTTAGTGGAGATTGATCGAGTTTTTTTTATTTTTTTATGGTAGTGTCTTAGATTGTTCTTAGAATAATATGGTTTTTATCAAAGCTTAATTCTTCAAGTGACGGGCTCACTAAGTATCACATTCTGGGTAGTGTCGGAGTATGTTGTATTGAGAATAATTGACTACCCGTCGGATTAATGCAAGAAATCACTAAGTGACCATGATATCCTTAACACCAAAACTATTTTGGTTTGGTATGTATCATTCAATAGTAACAAAACTGTATTTATTTTTCAATACTAACAAAACTGTTTTATTTATTTTATAAACTGTTTTTCTCAGAATGTAATACGTCACTTAGTGACTTCTTGCAGTAAGGCGACGATATATTCCTATGCGTAAAATAATAAAATTCTGCTCTATTTACACAGGGTGCTACATAATATGCTGACGGTTTTTTTAAGAGGATGATCTCTCCAACAAACGGAATAACTTTATGGTACCAATACCGAAATCGGGGAAAAAAACTACTGTCTGATTTTTGAAGCAATTTGGTCGTGAAGAGTTGCAGGTTTACATGGAAAAGCATTTTTTTTTCGCAATTTAGACCCCGGTCCCGTAGAAAAAGTTGTTCAGTTTGATGGGGTGATCATACCTTTAAATAACCGTCAGCATATTAAAAGGACCCTGTATGGTAGACTTACCTAACACGGACGACAATCTTATTATAAAACTTTGAAAAAATTGCAACCGATAATATTTTCCAAGGCCAAGTTTAGGCACAACGTCATCCAAAGCATCCTATTTACCATTTTTACCTAGTAATAAATAATTAAACTTAGATATAGGTTAAAATTTACCTATTGCATAGCAAGATGTTTTTATCCTAAATAAGGTACACGTCAAAAGGTCGTCGACCTCGGATCGCCAGAACGACCTGGCACCGAACCCGCATCACGGCGGTTGAATTGTTACAGATACCACACGACATTGACGATAGAATAAAATGGACATGGCTTTATTGAAATGTTTCCATGAACATTATATTTATTTATTTAGGACTATATTTATTTGGCACACAAGACAGAGAACAATCAGTATAGCGACCCTACTCATTTTCGTTTAACCCGGCATTCCCCATCCCATATCGTAGTAGACTGTTCCCTAGTCAACCTCTTTAATACCGTCCCACGAACACCATACATTGTGTACCATTGTTTGTCGGTCACTTAGCAGTCAAAGGCAAATACAAAATCACACATTACTACTTTATTTTACCTGTCGATGTCACACTGACACATTGACGTAGAATATAGGTCTAGGTCCTAGATGAAGGTAAGATTACCTCCCTAGCTAAATATCTGGTAGGAGACGGTACAGCGTATAAAATCCTTTCTTTTAATTTCGCCAATTCTTCCAGTCTCGCTGTAGTTAAATTCTGTTGACACGTACCCACGTACGCACGTGCACGTGTACGTACGTACACGTAGATTCGTACTGTGTACACGTACGATGTATTAAAGGCGTATCCGCCTAGGAACATGAATCTCCATACTAATTGATGTGAACGATCGCGTGGCTCCGGTCAGAATTTAGCAGTTTTCTTTGAACAATTTGATGAATTTTCAAAAAATAAGAAAACCAAGTCATTTTATGTTATATTGTGAAGTATATTGTTAATTTTCATTTCCTTCCGATCAACAATGTAAGAGTAAAATGGTTACAACTGGAAAAAAAGGGGTGACTTCAGATTCCATTCTCTTCAGTTTTATTAATTAAAATAGATTTCGAGAAAAACCAAATCACTTCTCATGTCCTGTAGATCGTTCAGTTTTGTTTTCTGCTTAAAAATGTGCAAAGTTACCCAATTTTACGGTAAAGTCGGGTGGTTGAGCCTTATTGAGTCACAATCCAAAATAAGCAGGTCCACGTTAGTCGCGTCGTCCGGCATCATGTCATGACGCAGCATCTCGAGTCATCACCTTCAATAGGGGGCATTCAGTCACCAAGGGGCGCCATAGCCCTCCTCTAGATTACTTGTTTTGGTTCAAACTTTATTAGTCATTTCCTTACTCACTTGTTTGTTGAGTTCGTAGAAAATAGTTCATAAGAATTGTTATTTATTGTTCTTATGGTAACGTAATTTACCTATTTTCTAAAAAGAATTTTTGATTACATTTAATAGTTCATTTTATTTTTAAATGACGGCTAATAGAGATAGTACCTACAGGGTCGTTCTTAATATGCTGACGGTTTTGATATTTTTTCGCGACTTCGATGTTGGTGCCATAGAGAAAGTTGTTCAGTTTGATGGTCTGGTTATCCCCATAAAAAGTGTCAGCATATAAAGAAGGACCTTATATAATAGAAAAAGCTTCTGAACTGTTTTTATTTGTCATAAACATTAATAGTTAAGAGTTTATTATGTATTGGATTGGTGGTTCTCTTATGTGTAAAATTCCCATACAAAAGAACTTTGGAAATATCACCAGGCATTGATAAATATCCTGATCGAAATATCAATTTCATATAAAAAACAAATAGTTCAGTGACCTGATCCATCAAGTGTAGACGTAATCAACTCCATCTCATATTTATCACATACATAGTCCCACGAATCAAAGCAATTTCACCTTTATTATAAATCCTTAAGAATCCTGTTTGGTGACGTGTTAACGACGTTGAAATGTTAACGGGACGCCGGCGCCCGCGCACCAATTTTATTATTGTTTTATGCCACGAGCAATTAATTTTATATTCTCACTCTGATCGAGAGCTCATGAATCATGCGCTTACGCAATGATGCGAACGTCGCCGTGAGCTGAATTTTTATATGGGTCGTAAAAATTCTTTAAAGTTGTTAATGGCCATGTTGCTTCCTAATTTTATAAACATAGCTTCATTAGCCGCCTGAACAGTTATCAGCTTATCTCAGCTCTTTATACATACATACATGCATAAACAGACGACACCGATATCCATCGGTGTGGTCAGAAGCCTTGCTGTAACTACCGACTATCTTTTGAAGCATGTTTCGTGCCATAGTGAACATTGTTTATTTCGATGGTCTAAACCGCCCATTTAAATATTACTAGGGTGTTTTGTTACACCCTGTATATCCAAGAAAAAGCATAAGCATAAGCATATGCTCACGACTATATTCCCCGAGTAGGGGTAGTCAGAGATATTCTGAAACCTCAGAACATCGACGTTTCACCAGAAAAAGCAATACTTACTATACATTACTAAGAAAATGAATCAAAACATAAATAAAAAGCTCATATATCCCAACATCCGTTGACAAACGATTTAGCCTAACCATGTTCAGACTAGCTCCATTACTGGCAAGTTTCACAGCAATTCTACAATTAATCCATTACAGTCCACCTCAGACTGTCTGTCTTATAGACTTCTAATGTGAGACGGGAAAATCCCAAGAGGCAACAAATCCAATGTGTTATTTTCTTAGCTAGTGAATAAGATTTTAGTTAGAACCATGAGTGTGGAATCAAGTAGTTTACTTAACATACAGCTCAAAAAACCTCTTCGGACTTCATTAATATTTCCCGAAATTATAGCCTTCCTATTTTTCAATTTAACGACGCGCTTCACAGCAAGAAAGCCATAATTAGGAATCGTATCTGCTTCAAACTGCATCCTTTCCTAAAGTTAGGTTAGGTTTTTAAGGTCAGAAGCGGCTATCTTACAAGCAAACTTTCAGGCTGTTTTCTTAGTATAACACTTTTTCTTAAACATATCTTGTAATGCGATAACTTAATAACTACACGCCTTAAGCGTGATAATAAGTCCCGAATAAATGAAAATATCAGAGACCACCTAGGCTTGAAAATACTCCTGCATCTGCCTACCTAAATCTCCTTAGTATATTCGAAGTCTAGAGTAGTCTACAGTCTCAAGTATCTCAACTATCGACAATAACGCCAGCGATTAACTCCGAGTTATGTGCTTTCGAACAATTAAACGGTTTCTAATCGGATTTCTAGAGACTAGTCCCGTGGGCGAGAAAACTCGTACGTACACCTATTAAAATAGACAAGCTATGGATTGATGGGAACCAAGATGGTGATGTGATATAAACCAATCTAATAGCGGTTGGTCTGCGAGCAATCGTCGCGATTATAAAATTTTTCTGCCCTCTACACTTATTAATGGAGGGAACGAACGATGTGGCTGTCTGAAGCCTTTGTTGCGCGCAAATCATCGTAGCATCTCTTGGAATCTTAAAATGTGTCGAACTAGTGGTGGAACGCCAAAATAAGGTTATCACGCTGGCAATTTCATTGTTGATAGCCAAATGTAATAACATCTTCATAAAATCCAATAGATGATGACAGATCATCATTATTTCAGTCGAAAAACACTAATAGATGTGTCCAATGATTTCCACAAAAATGTCGTGCATCATCCTGCAACTTTGCCTCGGCATCCTCAAAATTATAAACCTCTCACGTACTACCAGACATAGTGTTATAGATTTCTCACAGTATACCATTATTTTGTCCACAGGGTCGTCACAAGCGCAACGCGACCTTCCCCGGAGGTCAAACAGGAAGTTTATTGCAGTCATCTACCACACGAAGTGAGTGTAATAGCTTTTGAATCACACGTTTGAGCCAGAGGCAAAAATTAATGTGCAATGTCAATCTATCTTCTACGTTGGCCCGGTTGAAATGTACTTCGGATTTGCAGTGGAACCAACAGTCCGAATCCTTTAATTCTTGGGTAAATCTACTTCATGCCCACGGCTACGTTCTCCAGGATCCCACTAGCAAATATCTGTTAGGCAATGGCACAACAGGAAGGAAAATAATATTTAGGTAATGTACGGTACATTACCTAAATATTATTAGATGGGGAGTCCTAGTTTTATAGTGGAGACCATGAATTGGTAGCCGTAGGCCCGCTGGATCGACGTCCTAAAAAAAAGGGACAGGGAGCGACAGGATGAGGAAGGCCGGGGATAGTCGTATGGCGCGTCTTGTAAGAAGCCTATGTTCAGCAGTGGACGATGGTAGGCTAATAATATGTAGTGGAGGCTCCCTTAGTCTAGGACCATTAAGAAGAACCTCCTGACCACAGCACTAACCTATCAACACTTGCAGAATACTCCGCCGACGCGTCAACTCTTCGCGACGTGGCGGACGGCTGCAGTCCGAGCAGGCCCAGGTACTGCCCTGGAGGCACCACCACCTGGCCCGGGCCGAGGGTGCAGCCGCCGCAGCCCGAGATACCGAGCCTGGCTGCTCCTACGCCTATCGACACTAAAGGTACGTTGGTTTTTGTGGCTGCAGATAAGTAAATAGAAGAAAAGTTTTTGGCATGTTAAGCAATTCGTAGTGATGACATTCATGAAGCTATGTCAGAGACCTATAAGGACGAAAAGAAAATACTCCGACAAAAGGTAGTCCACTAAGTTGCCTCTAACCCGTGCATGGCCATAGCGTCGTGAAGTGTTGTCTAGTTGTCTACTCTTTCTCTCACACTCTGTAGCGATAGCCTTTGCCCTGCAGTGAGTCCTTGCGAGTAAAATAGGTATAGCGGTATAAGTATTGCTTATGTTATAATTATCCCACGGTACACTTGCCACAAAAGATTGCTTAAAGAAATTAACATAATTATTGGGTAACATTGGGTTTTAAACTGTCAACACTTCCGAACTACACCAAGTAAGGTGGTATAGCCTGGCGCCAACCACCCACAAATCTATGACAACACCCAAAATTACCCACATCATTATGAAATAAAAACTTCATTATGTCATAAGTTAAACTCAATTCACAAATTATAGATCTGTGATCAATACGCCAACGTTGCGCTTGCGCATAATAACTGGGTGTAAAAACGCGTGCGCGGGCGGCGACGCGCAACGATTTATGAACGATTTTGCATAACGAAATCATATTCCGATATCATTCGGAGAAACGAATTCAAGACAGTAAATTGAACTGGGTGGAGGCAGGGGCGGCTTCAGGTTCTCATTTGGGGGCAGGAGTAGATATAAAGGAAAACCACAGGTTCTTGCACCAAAACGAATTTAGACTTGAACATGTTTAAATATTATGAAGCTGCCGTTGTCAGCAGTTTAAGTAGCGTAAAAGACAGAGCATTACTACATTATTTTTGTTATAATTAAGCTATTTAAAGTACTATCTACCTACATATAAAATGCGAATTCGATAAAATTACTTAGCATCAGGAAAGTCGCAGTCGGAAACTCTCGAAATGTTCAAACTGTGCCAAGAGTGAATTGCCAATAGTCTGTTAATCATAAAATTCTTGGTAAATAAATCGATTTTCACTTGATTCCGTTTCGAATTAAAAATTTCAAGACATCAGATACAAAGTGTTTCAGATAAGAATATACTTATACATTAATTGGGTCATGTAATATCCCTAGATCCATCCCTGGATGCAACAGGTTAGTTATAAAGTAAGATGATAATATCAAATGATTACAGGAATCGGAACAACACAGTTTATTGGATGCCCCGTAAACTTGTACGTGAATATTTTGAGGTTACACTTTTGTCAGGTTGCAATCCTGATGGCTTTCAGTCTCTTATCTTGGGGAATATCTACTCTTTTCTTTGAGTCTTTGTAAGGATTTTTGAGCGTAAGCGATTTCACAACTGAACCCGCCCGCCAAATCGCCCCGATGTTTACAGAACGTTGTTGCCGCGAAATCGGCGTAATTCCGCCGCGACGCTGGCCCTATACTCGATCATTCGATTTTAGATATACCGTGACCGTTTCTGTCCGAACTTCATTTGAATAGAGTTGATATTGGAACGAAAACGTTCACGCAATTGCGAAAATCGAATTTCGTGGTAAAACCCCAGATTGATCTCAGAAATATCGCGGCGGAATCGCAGCGATATCGTTCCGTCAACACCAGCCAACGATAAAAAATGGCTCTAAGTAAAAATATCGTGACTGTTAAGTCAATATTTCGCGAATAACGTCGGTATTTTAATTTTGCCCGGTCTCTTGCCGCTCCCATGTTTCGTTTCGGCGTCAGGTCGTAACTCAAGCGCGCATGCATCTGATATCGTACTGCTTTTGCAATAGACAGACAACCATACCTTCTCAGCCATCAATTTCGTAGTCAACGTCCCACTGTATATGGTGGCACCATAATTTGCATTTCAAATTTTGGCCGCTATTCCGTGGCCTTATTAAGCCAGCAGGATTTGCTTTCATTAATAGTAATACGCCCACGACTCCCTTCACACCTATTTGAAGGGGTTTCGTGACACGATTGATTGGTAACATGCATTTGGTTTATGTTTGAACCGTGTAGGTTACCTTCTGACATTTATGCTGGTCTTACTGTACCCTAATCTAAAGCAAATAAAGTTTACTTACTCGGTCTTGAATGACAAAAAGTATGAATTACGTATTGCTGGTAACCAGAACTGTATTGAAAATTTGTATTGAATTTCGTACAGCGCTACTAGTGGTTACGTTGAGAACTAATTTCTGTCATACGAAATTGGTGACGTAACTACAGTAGTAAATTACAGTGAAAACTCATGGTAGGCCAACTGATAACTGATAAAAAAATATTCTACTAATATAGGGTGTAAAATTAAATGCGATACATACTTTAAGAGATGCTATAGAGCCTATAGCACCTCTCTCTCTACTCTAAAGTTTAGTTAGACCCTCAAACTGAACGAATTTCAATATGGAGTTAAAATAGATAACGCGAAAAAAAATTGTGTTGTTCCATAGAAAATATCAATGGCCACTCTACCTAAATGTATGAAACAGCGGATTTTTTATTCGCGATTTTAAAGTTGGTCCGGTAATAAAAGTTGTACAATTTGATGGTCTGAAGCATCTCCTAAAGTATGTAAAGCATTGAATTACACACCCTGTACAAAAGACAAAGAAGCATATGCTATATGGTTCCTTATACCCTCGGAATGAGGGTGGAAAGAAACTTAACGTTTTTTTTTAAATTTACTTTTAACAAATCTAGATGTAGACAGTAAACGAAAATAGATTTATCTGTGTGAACGTGTGACTCGTCTTCCCAAAAGGGGTTATTCAAGTTATTCAATTAGAGGTAAATCGTAAAAATCGGAGAAATTATTATCTTAACTCTGCACAATCATCACAGATACCGCATGCTCATGAAATCTTTAAAATCCATTGTACAGCGAATATGCTGCACAACATTCTAAAAGCCGACTTGTAATTAATAATTATGCACATCATCGACTTGTTGTAATCCATTAAGGTCCATTACAAAGCAGATAGAGCTTTATAAAGGATCCTAGGTAGGGTTACCATACCGCAGGATTTATCCTGAGATGTCCGGATTTTTAGTATTGCGGCGGGAAAAGGCGGAGATACCACATGGATGCCTTCTTGGAAAGTTGGTCAGTAATTGAACACAATAAAAAGGATTGGAGAGTAAAAGGAGAGGCCTTTGTCTAGCAGTGGGACACTGAAAAGGCAACATAAAAGAAGAATGGTGTGCGGCCGGATTTTAGAAATCTCGTGATTTTTATACTTTGCTATAAAATGCAGCAGATCGTTCAGATTTTTTATTAGAAAGTTACAATGTTCTGAGGCTTCAGAATATCTCTGATTACCCCCCTCGGGGAATATAGTCGTGAGCATGCATGCACCATTAACATAAACAATAAATATTCTTTAGACAGTATCGCAAATCAACATAATCAGATTTACTCTCTTTGATTTTTAGAATCAACCATGCGACAAAATCTCAGGACTTTTCTATGGATATCAGGCTTTTTGTCAGGACTTTTCCATTTTCCAACTGGTAACCCTAATCCTAGGGACCTGTCCTGTCGCAGAGTTCGCTGGAGCCATAAATCCAGCCACGAGCCGCGTCCGGTGACAACACGTTAGACCTAATTATAGTCCGTTAGTTGCTGGAGATGCTGTAACCTTCAGGATGGTGCAATTTGAGAAGGGCTAGCGATTGAGCAGTTTATAGAAACACGGTTTATACAAGGTGTTTTAAATGCGTTAGGGGGTGTACCACCATCAAACTGAACTTTTTTAGCGATATCGATGTTGGCTCCATTGTGAAAGTTATTCAGTTTGATGTTCCGAAGCTCTCCTTAAAGTATGTAACACATAGTGGTATTTTTGAAAGACACAAGTTCAAAGCAGCAGTAGTAAACGTAAAAAAATACTATGCATCATTCGATTATGATTCATATCGATTTTTTTAAATTTCTGAACAATTGGGTATACAACAATTCCAAAAAACAAGAATGTAACACTGTAATCATTGCTGATTTTCAATTTATACCATACATTGGTAAACTCTCTCGCCTATGATTCACGTTGGAGCACCTCCAGTTAACTGGCCGGCTGGATTCTTCGCGTCAATTAAATCTAACACCGTTAACGTCGTAAATAATTCACGGAACCCTCATTTACTAACTAACCTGGCGACCTTGACGTTTGTAACGTTTCAAAGAATGCAGGCATACGCTCACGTCGATGTCCCATTGAGGTGGGCAGAGACAATAGATCGACACCAGATGTAGTAAAGTTTTTCTTGGTACATATCTAATCTAACTAATGTTATGAATTAGTTTGTGACGATGTATGGGTCAATATGTTCTGGATTAACGCATAGGCTTCTTTTTGTGGCCAACGCAGGCAAAGACAAGGGAAAAGCTACTTATGTATTTACATATTCTCCTCTGTCACATTTGGGTAGATCAATAATTGATTTGCCACGATCCTGATACGCTCCTGCCTCTTTCCATTAGTCGTTTCATAAATGCCCGTCTATTTTTAGTACAATTTGTCGGTAGAATTTCTTTTACAAGATATCTTTTTCCCTGACTGTTGATGTTATTCAGTTTAGTATGTTTTGCCCCAGAAAATTTGGTCAAAGATTTTACCGGGCATATCAACACATTCCCACCCTGTAACTCGTGTAATCCAGCGGCCGTCCATAGTAGTGTCCATAGTAGCAGCGTGATATATTGGTGCGCGAACGGCCGAAATAAGAGGCGTGATTATAACCTTATCGCGCGCATCATACTACGGCTGCAGGATCAACAGCGGTGACCACTCACAACACTAGACAATGAAGCACAGCGAGCCGGGTGATGACTCTAATCTGTCTTGGAATCCGCAATGAAACATTTAGAAGAAGAATGAAAGGATAGAAGTAGTATTAAAAATAAATATACAACTATCAAATCAAACCTAACCTGGCATTCTTTTCGTTCGTACGCATGTCTCTCCCTACAACACACATGGCACTTCTATCCTAGCTCTTTCTTATTCAAATAATAACCAGTACATTTATAATAAACCAATAAATTCCAGCACGGTTCGACCTAGGGCAGCAAGGCCGCCCGCGCCAGCACTCTCTAGATTTATACCTGCGCCTGCGCCTACGCAGCCCAGTGAAACCGCACGCACCTGGTCGATCCTAATTACTGATCTAACGGCGTTAGGGTTAACCTTTAATTACAGATAGCAACTTACACGCGCTGTGGTACTAAGGTTTTAAGGAACCTCACTTGGTTCTCGACCTTTCAAATATGGTTGGAGAAATTTTAAGTTTTAACTCGATTGTCCTTTAGAAATTGTGGTTTGATTGTCGTTTTTTTTTCATTCATTACTAGCTTAAGATACGGTCTTACGTACCTATGTTTCTCGACGTTTGATATTTACGAATTCATTCAGTGATTTACAGAATTTTGAACAAAATGTAAGTAAATGCGTGTTTTCTCCTCAATCACAATGCTGAGCAAATCAAACCCCTTTCCTTTACTCCTTGAACCATCGCCGTCTGTTCTGGGCAAGCATCTTCTTCATCTCTTCTTGTCAATAGCATTCTGAATATTCTTGACCGTCCTGCCATCTCTTCCTGTGGTTAGGACTCGAACGCCGACAGCCACTTTGTAACTATGGAATCCCGTGCATTCGACTGACAATACTTGTAATGTATCAATTTACGGGAGACTTCGGTTGTGAGAAAATCACGAGTTTCAGTTTCATAGTAACGCTTCACAATACGCTACGATATTGTACGTGAGAATTAAAGGAATGCTTAAAGTACAGATGTTGTTTACGATTATAAATCTATGCCATAGAAACTTACTAGGAACATGCTTCATTTAATAGACTTGTTTTATAAAAAACTATGGCTCATACTTATACAAACGATATTGTTTGTTGTCATATTGTATTACCTCGAACATCATAACGTCAAAGTTAGTTACTAGTAACTTACATTAAAGGCGCATCACAAAATCTCGCAAAATTATAAAGTCTGTGAATTTAAAATTTGATAAGAATGTTACTATAAAATTCTTGGTACTTTCAAGCAAAGAATTTACCGAAAATCATCCCTTAGAACCATAAAATAGAGGTTACAGTTTGTATGGGAATTCAGTAGCGAAGCATGGAAAATACAGATAGTGGTTATACAGGGTGAAATTGATATCATTAGCATCATTTTAAACTAATAGTCTACCCATCAAAGTATGGGAGGAAACCGATCGGAGCAAAAAAAAACTGCTGTTGCATACATTTAAGTTGAGTAGGCATTGCAGTTTAGTATGGAACAGCTTATGTTTTTGTTGCTCCGGTCGGTTAGCTCCCATAGTAAAAGTTGTTCAGTTTCATAGGTAGACTCTTAGTTGAAATGGATGCTAATGATATCAATTTCACCCTGTGTATAAAATGTTAACCCTCGCAGTATTGTTTTGATCCCAAACTGAAGCTACACGGCTTTTAATATGGAAACCAGAAAATGACATAGACATGACGTCCGTCCATGACCGGACCGGGTTTTGAACCCAATTCCTAAGTCTCATATATTTTTATAAAATCTTTTAGTTCCCTGTACCGGCAAAAAAAAACATTGCTCATTGACGTACCAATAACACAGTCACGCTGAAATGAAATAAAATGAATTTTATTGCGATAACTGTGGTACATATTGGGTAAGTAGGTGGTAATTTACAAATAGATCAGCACATTTAGTCAGATGTCTGACATACAATATTATTAGGTTGATTATTAAAATTAGGTATACAAAGAAAGAAAGAAAATTTAGCTAATTAATCACATAACAGGTTTACCATTAAATAAACTAAACCTTAACATCAACAAGAAACTAATTGCGGCATATGACTGCAAAATGGCGAAGGAGAGAATCGCGCTCAGCACGACAAACTTGCGCACTATAGTGAGGGCGCTGACGGGGCACTGTAGGCTGAACAAACACCTTACGATCCTAGGCATCAGGGACACGAAACTCTGCAGATTCTGTCTGGAGGAGGACGAAACCCCTATTCACATCCTTTGTGAATGTGGCCCACTAATTCACAAACGATATGCTCACTTGGGTAAACACTTTGTTCATCCGAGTGAAGTAAAATCTTTCACTGCTAAAGAAATCCTACAATTAAAATTGAAGTGGGTATTCGCAGTGAACTGTAACTATAGGTCGAAGTGATACTAGTCTGTAAAAGAATCGAATAGCCGCTTTACAAAAATAATAAAAAAAAAAAACTTTTACATAAAATAGTGCACATTTTTACGCTTTCCCCACAGTTGGTTAATGTCAAAGTCAAAGTCAATATAATTTATTCAATATAGGAGCTTACAGCACACTTATCAAACGTCAAATGTTTTTTAAAGCTACCACCGCGTCGGAACGTGTTGTCGCTGTAGAGAAGATGCGGCCAGAAACTCTACAACATAATAACAGCGTAAACTTAGCATGAACTCAAAATAAATCAAAATATCTTACACATTCCCACAAACCAACAAGCATGTACTAGTAAATGATATTTATCACTCGGCGATTTGATAAATAGCAGTTAAAATTGTAAATACATAGTATTTACCTACTTACTTGGGTAACGCTTTATTTGGTAAGGTTAGCTATAATTCATAGAATCGTAAATTGTGATAAACATAAATGTTAACTTCGTAAATTAGGGTTACGTTATGGGTTACGTTAAGCAATCGGATTAGTTGTGTTAATATGTATTAAAGGTTTACAATAAGTTAGATTATTTAGTATTTACGGCTGCTGATAAATTTAACTGTGTGGCACAACTACCAAGAGCTGGAGAAAATTCAGTGAAAATAATTAGGGTACCAATAGTTTCGCCATTTATACAGGGTGTAAACTTAACAACAACACAACTTTCACTACAGGGTGTTAGGGTAAACAGTTGCATTACTTTAAAGGGTGATTGTGTACATGATACTGAACAACTTTCCCTAAGAAACCTAAGGGTAAAATTTTTAACTTTCCATACTAAATGCAATCAGCTGATCGCACGTTTGTATGAAAAGTCGATTTTTTTTGCGAATTTCCGACAGGTTTCTTAGGGAAAGTTTATCCTAACATATGGGACCAATAATAAAATTCATAAAATTTTATCGAGTCGCCAACGCCATTGACGTTTTCTATAGAGCAACAGATTTTGCCATTTCAGTGTTTGGTTGCATAGTGAAAGTTGTTCAGTTTGATGTCCTGAAGGACCTCACACCCATAAGTAAAACATACGTTTCTAAAAACGAAAAGACACAAAGAAAGTCAAGTCAAATCATAAAGTTAAACAGAACTCACAATAGCTAAAAACTTTCTTTCATTTAACAGTGTGATTTGACAAAAAGTTGTAAACGTTTAAATATAATTTTCTCCGTCACCTCGAACACGTTCCGAAACTATTCAATCGTAGAATAGCAAAAAATATGCGCTTGCGCACTTCTTCACCGTGTTTCTATAAAGCCTAGTTTACATGTACTAAATATTAAACAACTACAAAAACGTATTTGTTGGTCCATAGAGAAAAATGCTCAAATAAATAAATGCTGACGGTTTTTTTTAAGAAGGTGATCAGACCATCAACCTTTCTCTACGGGACCAACATCGAAACCGCGAAAAAAATCTGCTGTTTCATACAAAACTGCCCTACTCGACCCAACAGCTCGGACAGCTGATTTATGTTTAGCTATATCCATTATTGGTCCAATAGATAAAGTTGTTCAGTATGATGGTCTGATCATCCTCTTAAAAAACGCCAGCATACTAAGATAGACCTTGTCTATAGAAAATATACATTTCTACGAGATTTGGTCTCGATGAAGCACCAATTTTTTGAATACAGCACAGCTCAGACAGTACAAAACTGAAGATCAAGGATCAACTGAGGGATCAAAAGTATGAACTGGTTCAAGATTCAAGGAATCAACTTACCTAGCATTTGACAGTTGTACAGTCGAACTAAAATAAGGGTTCAGCGAATGTGACTCACTGTGCACAGACGCCTCCTCCAACCCAATACGTTGACATAAAATTAGATAGCAAACCTATTTTCCTTTTTCATACAATTGCATAACAATGATGTATACCAGCCCAACAGAAAACAATGCCTACCTCAACCAGGTGGGCAGGAACTCAGCGGTTTTTGATTCACTTTCGTTGAAGCGGCAGACCGTGACGCCAGATGTAGGTCCCTGCGCGTGCGTCTATATCGCTTTTTGGCGCCGAAAATTTGCGGTTGAGCCACTAATTTATGTTATTAGAATAGCTAGAAGGCAGTAATAATACGAGTTTATATATGTGCACCAACACAAACTCATACATAAACTCACGTCCATAATCTGTATCGGTGTGGAGTGCGAAAATAATGCTACTGCGACTGGCTGTCATGAATGCAGCATGCCTGCACAAAGTTCAATTTTATTTTTAGTTCATCGTTCCTCGACAATTGTCGGTTCTTATGGAAATTTTGTGAAGATTTTAATAATATTTTAGGTTATTTAATTTTTGACAGTAGTGTTGTCCTTATGATGATTTTGAAATTGGTCAAAATAAAGTGCTTTAGAGAGGGGGCAATTGCAAATCTGTTAACTACCTAAACATGGTGTAAGTGACAGCCTAGCAAATACTGAAATGGTGAATTCAGAGCATCAAACTGAACCACTTTCACTATGGAGCCACCCTTGGAAACGCGATAAAAAAATCTGCTGCATCATACAAAACAGCTGGTACTTGACTGAAATGTATGAGATAAAAGACGTGATACAGCCGTATCACGTGTAACATGCTACGGCTACTGGAGCGGACAGAGTCGCGGGCAAAAGTAATTCTTACCCTGCACACGATCGCCTTCTAAATATTATCTTGTATAGATTGTTGTGTCGTGCGTGTGGAATCGAACCCAGACCCCCAATATCGAAAGCTGCAGGTGTAAAAACTAAAAATTGAAAGTGACTCCAGCGAAAGTCTTTCGGAATCCATTCAATGGGCGTCCGAGCAATTATTGGGAATTTAAAGATGCGAAGAAATTCCTCAGTAAATGTTACGGGAACGGTTTTGGTCGTGTATTTCTTCATTCGCCACGGATAATTTTACTTTCAAATTAATCTTTCTTTTACTTTTTTGCTGCTTCGCTTTTTTCGCGATACAAAATATTTGGCAAATGGCTTTTTTGGCTGAAAAAAACTCATTTAAGGAGATTCGTGCGTTCTTCACGGTATTTAGTTACCAGTCTACAGATAGTCCGACGTATTTTAAGATCCACGAAAATTTTTTAAAATGTGCATCATTTGCATTACCTCACAGATTTAGGTATATGCGTTTCTGATCAGATGCAGAAGTGTAAGGACGAGAGAGTGCATCTGAGTTTAGCTCTTGGGTACACTCATGCACTTAAATAGAGGGTGTTTTGTAGTTAGATGCGTTCCTTATAAGGTGATCTTCTTATCGTGTGGCAAGCTCTGGTGTCAGATTTTTTTCAAACCGCCTTACGGCCTCTGACGTGGTTTTTATGTAACGACTACTACCACGAGAGATAGCAGCCGGGACCAACGGCTTAACGTGCCATCAGAAGCACGGAATCATCTTTCTTTTCAGACAATCAGGTGATTCGGCCTGTAATGTCCTAACCAACTGGGGGAAAACGCACAAAATGGCATATCACTAGGTGCCCCCATGGTAATCGAACCCACGATCTCCGTGTCAAGAGACCAATGCTCTTAACCATTGGACCACGGAGGCAGTCATAATAATTATAAGGTGATAATCAGACCATAAAACTGAATAACTTTCTCTATGGGGCCAATATCGACAACTCGAAATAAAAATCAGCCAGCTGGTTCACGATTTTGACGTTAGTCCCATAAAGAAAGATGCTCAGTTCCATAGTCTGATACATCACCCTAAAAGTAACGCATCTACTATCAAAAGTATCATTAACCTTTAAACCACATACTCTACCCATCAAACTGAATAACTTTTATTATGGGAGCAAACCTGTCAGAACCATTATCAGCTGTCCCATACTAAACTGCAATATCTACTCGATTCAAACGTATGGGCCAGCTGATATTTTTTTTGTTCTTGCAGGTTTGCTGCCGTAGTAAAAGTTGTTCAGTTTGATGGGTAGAGTATGTGGTTTAAAGATTAATGATACTTTTTCTTACACCCTGTATATCGTGCGTTATGCTTACCTGACTACTTTTCGGACTAAGTAGTGGTAGTCGAAAGGGTCTATAAAATTACAATCATTTTCAAAACGGTCTAAAAAACAAAACACAAAAATGTACGCCACGAGGCGCGAATTTACCTTAAGTACTTATCTAACACCCAAATTATCTATTAAGGCGCAGTAGTAGGACGAAATACCTTGGAGGCATCTTGTATTTTGAATTTTTCGGCTAGATTTATACAATTTTCCGAAACCAAAGTCATACCTCAGTATTCTTAGATAGTTTGTTGAAATCATAAAATGAATACACCATTGGAATTACTTCACTCGATAGAAAATCGTCACAAAGATGACGTATTTTCATGTATTTAAAAAAAATCGCGTTTTAGAAGAACTTAAAATAGATTCTGATTTTTGGTTATCTAGTAAAATCATAAAAAATCTATAAAAAGAACTTTTGTTAATTCTTTTTAATCGAAAATACGGCACACGCACGCACTTTTCGGAGGGCTGGGCAATCGCGTTTCTCATAGAAAAGATTTATCTGAACCTATAGCCCCTTAAGAGATTTTACTATCGTATCGTAAAGTACATACATTTTAACAGAAGCCATTAGAGTCATTGACTGCCATCATGTACCATGCCAACTCTAAAAATGCCATACAGACAGCAAAGCAAAAAACAACTGATGGATTCGTGACTTCACTTGGCGAAAGCACCATCATCTCGGGACTGACTATAACTCATGTATGACTAATGATTGGGTCAACGACCTGTAATGGTTTTTTGGTTTTAAACATACTCACGACCATTTGGGGTGATTAGTAACTATGCTATAACTAACAACTACTTTTACAACGTGTAACAGAATTAACTAAAAGAAGAAATTACTTCAGAAACATTAATTATGGCGCCAATGAAACCAAAAGCTGTGTTTTTGTTAAGCATAATATAATGCAAATGATAACAGCTATCGACTACTAGCGACTTTGACGTCTAATAACGTCAGACGCTAGTATCTTGCGACTTCGACGTCTAATAACGTCAGACGCTAGTATCTTGCGACTTTGACGTCTAATAACGTTGCCGCTAACGTCTAACGCTTCCGTTGAAAGCCGCTTGACAATCGCGTTATACTTCGTGTATAACAAGTATTTTTTATGGTTGTTAATTTTTTAAACTACAAAGTAATAATTGTATAATTTTAATTTCATACAAATCGGTCGGGTCTGTTTTTGAGTTTGTACGATGAGGACCAAAAATGAGATTTTCAGGTACCTACTACCTAGTTATCATTATTATGAAATGTAAAATTTAGTTAAGATGATTCTGAACAACAATCACGTCCACGCAATATCATGTAGCAAAAATAACAAACCATCTTGATTTTCACATTCATCTGTTTAAACTTTTAAAGATGTAAGCTTTGCGAATTCACATGAAGATATAGATCTTTAACATAATTGAGTAAGAAGGGGGACAAACTAAGAGAATCTGTATTTGAAACATGTATGATTTCGCAACTTTCGAAAATCCGCTCAAGTGTTATATGACAATGCGCCACAGACATTAATTTAAGCTCTAGGCTAGAAGCTAGGGTTGGCAACTATTGGAATTTAATCTAAGAAATAAGAATATACAAACTTCTGATCTGCAACACACTTCGTCAAAAGTAAAACAATAAATTTAAATAAACAGGATCCCAATCAGCAACATGCTTCGTCAAAACTTAAACCTATACACTCTAAATCTGCTACACGCTTCGTCAGCATAAAGACTAACGCACGCTAATCTATGATACTTTTAAGTCGATATCGAAGTAAAGGACTTTTAAAAGTGAAAATTTTAAATTACGAATTTTAAAAGCTTTTCTATCATAATTGTTTAAGTCATCTAAGAGAGATTGAAAATAACATCTATGGACTATTAGTTTGTCTACATCAGAAATTATCCACTTTTTTCAGAAATGAAGCAACTAAGATCATAGAGTTGATCATTTTCAATCCTTATTCAATTTTCCATATCCTCACGAGGCAACCCTGGGAGAGGCGCGGCACGTTGCGCCCGCGCAGTGGGTGTCGATGATTTACGTCGGCTTGTCTACGGGCTCCTTCATTCATATTTATTAAACTTGGCAATTTTTTTCAACACTAAATCTTTAAAGAATGACGTATTTGACACCCAACATGACGCTATTCGTGAAACTAGTTTTTGCATTTCATAAAAACTCGATTATTTTCTTTGTGAGGTTTACTTTTTTATCCTTTTACTGAATATGCCAATTGCTGTTTTACTGAGGTTCGATTTGCTGATGGCATTCAGGGCCGGAGATAGGAGGGCCATCGTAAATAAATTATAATTTCAAATTCCCTTCAACCGTTTCGTCTGCGTGAAACGAACTGAACTGACCTACCTAACAAGAAATTTAAATAAGAAATTACATATTTAATAGACCATTAATGAAATCTTATAAATTAACGTCAACCACTTAATGAAATGCATTAAAACTTAATAGAAAACTCATTAAATCGTATGGTAATGACACTTGAATCAATATGCAAAAATATTACTTCGTTATGCACCAAAGGATACCTATAAATGGTCACATTTAGTGCCCCCAGTAATGATGATTTGTGACCACCACAGATAATAATATATCTCTATAAACGTGGATAAATTGAAACATATCTGCGCTTGCGCCGACAAAGCGCGCGAACTCGTTGACGCCATCCGGTTTATTTTGTCAATTAATATCGCCCTACGATATGTGGGACCTCCTTTATACCTGTGATTAAGATTGTAGATTGCAAACGTAGATATCGTAGATTCAAATTGAGGAGGGATGGTTTTGTTGGAGTCTGAAATCGAAAGTGGATATGATTAAATATTGGCCTATTATGAGAAGCGGTCGGTGTTCATAAAAGAAAAGTTATGTCTTGTACATTACCTACGTTCATTATTATGTTCGCAATTAAGCATCAGTCAATGATTCAAAGCTTAGATTAGTTGGCGAATGGGAAATATAGATGCAAATGAAATATAGAAATTCCTTTTTGTTTGTATAGAATAGAATTGGCTACGATTGTATATATCGTCGCCCTAGATGTGACACCTAAAGAATTTCTGGTGATATCTCGTAAATTACTCGTGTAGGCATCATGTTGTTGTCATCAAAAAACTACTTGCAGTGTGAAGATAATCTTTATCTTGCAAATATTTCAAGATAAATATCAGAATCATCTCTTTCATCAGAGACAACAAGAAATAATAATTCCTTCATTCGAAACAGCATCTAAGCAAAACCAAAGTATGCATCTACATTTACAGAAATGTAAATGTAAGTTGAGCAGACACACGGGGCATGTAGGAAAACTGTTTAATAAGTATACTTATATTAAGTGGCGATATTCCGCTCGCGTGCTCCGGCATACATACTTAAATGGTTCTAAAGAAACACCACTACAATTTCACATAATGACAGGTTCATTTGTATTATTTGATCTTCGGACCGCCGAGATATGCATCGATAGCCAGGGATGGATCGAGGAAGCTTCGTGGTGGTCTAGAGTCTATTTATTGTTTATTGATTTTACTTTTACTAGAGGCTCGCTCTTCAGTCGAGTCGAGATTTTCCAATCAGCGTGGCGTGGAGAGGCTTGCTGATTGCCCAGGGCGTGCCGGACGTATCACGGGTACAGATCAGAAACGTTACTCGGGGAAGACTGGGCTGATTCTGTCTCATGAAGATGTCTCTTCATGTAACCAGAGTCCTAGAGGCTGGTCTATTATTTAAAAAAAATGAAAAGAAAACGTTGCATTGCAGTTCAAACAGTACCTTTTCTTCAATTACTAATCTGATAAACTATATTTTCCGTATGTCGTATACAAACTCACATTGACAAGCGTCCACTTCCTGAATCCGCCCCATTCCGATAACCGAACGTTAAATCGTAAATAATCGACTAAAGGGCGCATATTTTTGTTATATTTTGCTCTTGTTGGCGACCTTGGAGCATGCGATCCAGTCGTTACGAGATCCGCTCAATTATCTGGCTCACTTGCAACCGACGATTAACCTTTTGCACTTTTCTGACAGACTGCATTCATTATATTTTACAAAAGATCATGCTCTACAAATAGTCTGAAATATTGTGGTGAGTAATTGATGACATTGCTGGTCAGAGTGGAGATGATCAGTGTACAGTGACCTTACAAGAAAACGATTAGGTAGTTATTTCTTTATTTCTTCGGGAGTACCTATGCAATGGTCAATCTTTGCACCTATTTTCATAATACAATCGACATTTTCTAATAGCTGAGGAAATCCACATAAATGCTTGGACATGGTATTTCAAACACTCGCGCTTATGAAGATGAGGATGGTCATAACCGCTCGTTATTACCGCCAAGTCCTACTCTTAGTAATCAACAAAACAATTTCCTTGTTCCAGTGTACACAGACCAGCCGGTTTCATCAGCATCACCTCCGACCAGGGACAAGATCAATGGAGAAGAAAAGGCGAGGTCACGACGTCGAGATACATGGGCTGAGCCTACCACTACACCAGCTACTGACGATGGTACGATTTATTGTTGACTCGAGTTACTGTTTTAATTGAATTAGGATATCTAATGATATACCACTTTTGCCTTGACTTATCCTCATCAACTTTCTCTTTCCAGCCAATGTAGGCCGCTCTCCGTTACTCCAACAGCAGCACCAGCAATACGACGAACAACTCCGGGATATAGCAGCCTCACTGACCAGACCTCGGTCTCGAAGAGCGCTGCCTCCAACTCTTGAAAGACCCACGAGGCTTCCACCTGATCGTCTACCGGTATGTATTTTATATTTTTGCTTGTCACCATCGTCGTGGCTCGAAAAAATCTATCGTTACCACGTAAAATACCTACTTATATTGATTATTAAATTATTTATTTCCAGGCAAGAGGATCACCAGATGGTGGCGTACCCCCCGAAGAAGGAAACTCTAGCTCAGCGAGTGAGGGAAGCGAACCAACGGACGTTGTTGAAAATGCTGAGAACAACGAAGGTGGAAGAGTAGAATTGCCAGCTGAAAGACTACTCCACGCAAGAGCTGGGTGGCTTCAACGCCGAGGACCAGCTGCTTGGTCTCGTCATTGGTTCGTTCTTCGTGGAGCAGCGTTGCTGTACTTCAGGGATCCACATGCAGAACACAGAGGGTTAATGGATGGCGTCATAGATCTGAGTGGTGTTGCCAGAGTTGTGGAATTACCAACATCTGCTTCTACTAACGGATATGCTTTTGAGACTGAGGTAAGTTACTGAAATCTTTTTGCTATATTTGTAGCAAGCCTTTTATAGATCAATGATTAACAGTTTATAGTTGTTTCAGACTTGGGATGGCAAGCATATAGTCCTGTCAGCCGTGACAGCAGGTATACGAGCTAACTGGGTATCAGCGATTCGAAGAACAGCTGGCCTACCTGACTCCGGACCATTATCGCTAATATTGCGAGAGGATTCAGTCGATCAAACATCAGAGTCATCAGCTTCACCTGTCACACCAGTAACTCCAATCACTGGAAGATCAGCACCATTTTCTTCGGATGAAGAATATAGGACCGCTTCTGAGGGTGGACGAAGAGATAGCGCAGATTGGGGTGATGTGGCACCTCAACCTCCTCCATCTCCGATTTTGAGTCGCACTCCTATTTCTAAAGTCAAAGAAAAAGTCCGTGCCAGGGGCTGCCACCAAACACCTACTAAAAATGATCTACCCAAAGGTGATAAGGACGAAATTGACGCCACCAAAGAAAAAGAACGCCCGACCGAAGAAGTAGATGAAAACGAAAAACCCAACGAACCGAGAAAACGCAGCTACATATCGACTATCGATAAACAATCTATTGAAATCGATGACTTACGTAAGCAACTTAAACTCGCACTTGGTGATGTCAACGCCGCTGAATCAGAACTCGCAAGACTTCGAAAACTAAAGTCCGAAGCAGCTCTCAGAGAAAAGAAAATGGAAGAATTGGTCACAACATTACAGAAGAAAGAGGAAGAACTTTCTGTGAGAACTAAAGAAGCTGAAAACTTAGATGCAATAAAGCAACTCTATAACCAAGACAAGAATCTATGGGAAAATAAGTTGACAGAAACGCAGAACTTCTTAAAAGAATCGACAGAGCATTGTGAATTGTTGACGAGGCAGCTGACATCAGCACAAGAAACGATAAAACAACTACAACGAGAATTAAACGAACTTAATGATAAACTACTAAAGAGCGTTAAAGAAAACGAAACCTTATATACGAGAATCAGAGAACTTGAGGGTCGTGTTGTAGCAGAATCGCCAACTAGGGAGAAAAGGAAGAGCATTGGGTCCCTTAGCGATCTCACGAATTTCAATCAAGATCTAAACCCGGAGTCATTAGACAAGACGAGACTCATCGAAGAGTATGTGGAATTAAGAGGCAGATTTCTAAAAGCTATTCAAGAAATAAAAGCTATGAAGAAGGAGCTTCGTGATTCACACAGCATGTACGACGAGCTTGAGGTGACAAACTTGAAACTGAGGAACGAGATGAAGCTGAGGGAACAGTGTAGTAGATCCGAAATAGACCTCATGGCAGCTCGCATTTTAGATTTGACACAGAAGTTAACAGCTTCGGACAAGCAAGTGCGAACTCTAAAACATAAAATCCAGAAGTCCGAATCTAGAGAAAAGAGGCGCAGCTTGTCTTTGAAAGGAAGAGAATCGTTTACGCTTGGAAAAGAGGTGGAGGAAAAATTAACGGAACTGGAAAACAAAATCACAATGTTAGAATCAGGAGAACCAGTTCCTACCATAAACCCGCCATCAAAAAGCGCTTCACCTGCCAAAGAAAAAGCTACCAAAACTGATAGCCTTTCGGACGAGAAACGAATGAAAAGATTAGCCGCTCGTCTCAGAAGAAAATCATTGGACAGCGCAACAAGTTCAGAGCCAATGAAAATGTTAGTCCGACTGAGTTCTCTAGAAACCAAAGTAGCTTCTGCCTTGGAGAACCGTCGGGACCTTACAAATTCCTGCGAGTCTTTGAGCGTCGCAACCAGGTCCTCTGACAGTCCGATCTTCAATGATAGTCCAGAAAGTCCTAGTATTGGTACACAATCGCAGAGACATCTCTTAGATAGGCTTCAGAGCCTAGAGAATGTAGTCATACATTCAAGGAATAAAGTCAATGAATGTTTGTGTCAAATGAGTGCAATGAGGGCAGCTAAGTCGAGGAGGTCACCGTCTCCTAGTCTGGAGAAGAAATACAGTATCAAATCTATGGAGAAATGTTTGACAGACGTCAGCAAAAGACTGCAGGATTGCTTCGACAAATGCGTAGTTGATTGTGAGCATGCTGCACACGACCAAGAAGTCAACGATAGTGTAGCACAAGTGGTCGTGCAACTAGAAGAGCAGCTCAGAACAAAACTTCTAGAAATATCTAGAAAGAAGGCAGCTCTGTACGAAGCTGGAGAACTAACGCAAAGAAAAAGCCTGGAAATTCTTGCAGAAAAATTGGCGTATGAGGCAGTTCTCATCAGTAGGATTCAAGAGGCTCTAGAATCGTCCAACGGAAGTCGGTTCTTCGCTAGGTTAATAAAGTCTGAAATAATCGAAACTAGTCAAATAATCGATAACCTTAAGTGTAAGATAAACGGCGACAACTGCAAGAGTATCAACGGCACGAGGAGCTCACTCGACTATCTCGCCAGGATATTGTCACGCAAAATCGATATCATGAACAATTCTAGGGAGACCAGAGATCTCAGGAAATCAGAGCTCATCATACAAAGTGCAGACCTTGAAGCTCTAAAGGCGTCACAGAAAGAAGTCATTGAGGCAGTCGATAAATATAAGAGGGAAAAATTGGCTGAACTATGCTCAGCATTGGCATGCGAAACTTTAAGTTATGTGACGCCAAACGACGCTGATTTCGAACAACAAAGAGCAAACGTTGAAGCTGCGAGAGTGCGCGAAGCTTGGGCAGCCGCTAGGGATGCCCTCGGTGCAGAACTAGTCCAAGCCGAAGTAACGCGAGCGTTGAGCCGAGCCGCTCAACTCTGCGAAGACCAGCTCGACGATGCTCGCCGATGCCGATTGACGCTGACTGCTCAAGACCGCGCCGATCTAGAACTGTGGTGGCAGGCGGCTCATGATCACCTTCGTTGCGAAATGGATGTCGCAGTCCGAGACATAGCCTCTCAGTACAGAGAATGCCTGACTGTCGATCGTCGCACGAAGGAAAGCTCGCCTGGCCTCGATAGCCGCGTTCTTCTACAGCAATTGGCCGAAGTCCTCGCGCAGAAGGCATTAGTGGACGCCAGAATCGCGGTCGTGGAGGGCACGTACCGAGCCTCCTCGCCGCAGGACAGTGACAGTTCTCAACGATCAGATGCCATCTCCTCGCTGGATACCGACCCGTCGCAAGAGGCGGAGTTTGTGTACTTATTCCAGCACTTCTCGAACGAGTGCCGAGCGCTCTTCTCTAGTGACTGTTCGGGTAACAGTGAAGACTCGATGAAGATCGGCGAGAGCCTCGAGCGGGTAGAGGCGGCCGTAGCGGCGGTGCAGCGGCAGCTGAGCGGGGAGGGCGAAGGTGAAGTCTCCGTCGACGCCGCGAGCAACGTGATGGACCGCGTGGAGTCGCTGCGACGCCGCGTCGAAGCTCTGCAAGCGCTGGTTCCATGCCAGCACTGCAAGCAGCTGCAAGACGCGTTTGACAGGTGAGAGTCATGCGATATCACTTTCACCATGAATGATTAACACCTTTTTACGATTTTTTCACCTCGTTTTATCAATGTCACAATACTTTTGTTTCTCACACTGCACACCGACACAAATAATTTAACTGATGATGATGTTCGAAGCAGGCTACAAGCGGAGCGTGCTCGCGGCGAGTGCGCGCTTGCACAGCAGGCAGGTGCGCTGGCCGCAGCGCGACGTGCGCGCGCGCAGCTGCAGGCGCAGCACGAACGAGAGCGCGCAGCGTTACGCGAGCGAGCCCGCACGTTACAGCGACGACTCGCCGCGCTCGACTCCGAATACTCGGCGCAGTTGGATAGCTTACGGGCTGCATATCAGGTGGGTATTGAGGTAATACATGAAGGTTTATAACCTTTTGTTATTCTACCCGCACAGTTTAACCTCGACTTCGAAAGTTCTGATCCTTTTTAAAACCAAAGTCCAAAGAACTGTTAGAACATATTTCCTCTGTTTCATTCCTACAGCGACTTCTCCGACAAATGGGACAACTTACAATCAAAAATTACTTTCAATATGGACAACATTCATGAATATATTATTTCCCAATTTCAGAGCGCTGTAGCAGCGGACACACACGGCGATGGCCTCAGGGCTCGCTACCAGCAAGAAATTGAACAACTTCGCGCTCTCTGCGAGAAGGGGCTGATGGCTATGGAGAGCTCACACCGCCGCATTGTGAGAGAGATGGAGGAGAAACACCGGGCCGAGAGGGAACAGCTTAGGTTGGTTCTAAAATTACCCTAACACTGAAGCCCTAAATATCTAAACTAAAAGTGAAAATAAACATGCGAAAAGAAGAAAATGTTAATGGTAATGGTAAGTAAGTACATTCTATTTTCAACGTCATCTCTTTTACATTTCAGGTTGGACAAAGAGCAAGCCCTAGCCGAAGAAACTCGTGCAACACTAGCCGCATTAGATGCTATGAGAAAAGCACACGAGAATGAAGTGCGTCGCGAAGTCGATAAGTTCAAAACGGATTACCTTAGCCGAGGCGTTCAGAGCGGAGAACTGAATCAGCTGAGCTCTAGACACCAGTAAGTTACATATGTATACAAAGAATATGTTCACCCTTGAGGGACACCTAAGAAATAACCAACTTAAATAGTTGTTGCATGTAATTGACCGATATTCAAAGGACAACGGGTTTTGTATGGAAGGTTGGCGCCTTATTTTTCGACGTTGTTTTTGGCGCGGCCATCAACCAAACTTGAATATTTTAGTTCACAATAAAGTAACAAACAAAACTTGTTATTACTGTATATCCCTAAACTCAGTCCGAACAGAGATATTATCAAGGCTTGAAATTGAGAATGTATTTATAACGTTTACTTCAAGCCTTTATATCTCCGTTCGGACTGAGTTTATAGATAATAGGTATACTTGTCATGACAAATTTTGTTTATAACTTTATGCCACTTACTTTTAACTTTTTATTGTTTGCCATTTTTAGTCATTGGCTTTTGTGACGATAATAATTTAATCTGGTCTCTACTAATTGTGCACTGAAATTCAACCTTCTACTAGTCGGTTTACAATCTCAAAAACATCACTTAAATCTATCACTGTATTCACATACATACCAAGCTTTAATTATCTTCTGTCCACCTAACCCTAAATTCTATCAATCTTCTATCTTTTTTAGACTAATCTCCAATTCACTATGCAGGCAAGAGATGGAAGAGATAAAGCGCGAGATCCTCTCGCTGTCAGAGAAGTATTCGGTGAAGTGTGTGGAGTCTGCCGCGTTGGAAGAGCGGCTCGCAACTGCGACTGCGCAGCTTGCGCAGGCGCACAGCCACATCATGCAGCTTGATGCCAGGTTAATATTCGCACTTTTTCACTTTTATTACCATGTCATAACGGTGGTAATTCTCGAAGATCACCGCGGCCATTATGTACGAAGCCGAGAAAAACCATTTTGATCTCCAAAAAGTTGCAATACAAACTTTTTGGAGATCAATGCATACCGGCTAATATAGTGGCGAACATGAAATATCTACTCAGTTATCGATTCTGTAGATTTCGCATTTACTTGCCTGACTCTTTCCGAAGTCAATTTATGCTATACTAGAGTTTCGCCCTCACAAATTATATACCAGATTTTAAGTCAGATCATAAGCTATCAAACAAAAAAAATCATCAAAATCGGTTCAGTAGTTTTTGCGTGATACTGTTACAAACATAAAAACAAACAAACAGACAGACAAAAATTCTGAAAAAGGTTGATTTGGAGTCCGGGATACCTAAAAACAATATCGTAATTTTTATAAAACTTTTCTAGCACTCACGCTGCATAAATAAATTCGCTTTGTATCTGTATCTGAACGCTGGAATATTTATCTTACAGAAATAAGCAACTGCGAGCCCACATCATGTCAGAAGCGACCGAAATGAAGAATGCCGAAGCATCGTCTCTCTCGCAGCTCATCGAAGAGACAGGACCGGTATGTTAACTTTAAACACTTTTATTGAAACTTTCTTACACAATAGACCACGGTACACGCTTTACGGCCAGGCTTTTAGCGCTTGTATAGAAATATCACCATCTCAAGCTATAGAACGCTCACGCTTGCATGAAATCATGCGTCCCGCACGTAACATGTCATTTTAACGTTCATTTTCCATGGAAGTTTAAATTTTATGTCAGCATCTTTAAAGTTTACATTAAAAGAAATCTGTAATTTAAGTCTATATTAGTTCTGTTAAGATGTAGGTTACCAATATTTTTCATTTTAATGTTCACGATAGCACATTCTGTAAATATTATTAAAGTTTCTCTTGATGTTATTTTCAAATCTATGTTGAATCTATTGGATCGAATGAATTGAGTTATTTCAAGTTACATGACGATTTAAAAAAATTGAGTTGTATAGCCGAATTGCTGTCAAAATGTCAACGGTGAATTTCAGTTGAATATACACAGTGGACAACGGACAGTCCGTGGCGGCATTTTTGGTCCCCAAAAATTGGTACATACACATATAGGGTTCCATACAGATTTTTCAGCCAATTCAGAACTTCTAACTTAGGTAGTAACTCGTATGGATTTTAAATACCTTAAAGATAAATTAAGAATTAAAGCCACGGTTTATACAGAAGAGATGTGTGGCGGTGGCGGATAGTCAAAGTAACACAATTATAAACCTGTATAAACCGGGCCTTAGACAACATAAAACCACATATATCCAGACTTAAGCACGCTCCATTACTTTTGATCCTATCTACCCGATTTGAGTTAAATTGCTGCAGCGATGTGAAAATTCCAAAGAATCAATGGAAGCTCAAATCGGACCAGATTTGTAGGATAGTGTGTAGCATATTTTAATATCTAAAATGAATAGCTCAATTCACGCGACCCTAAGTAGTCTGTTAGTTTGTCACTGTGTAATATTGCAATCGGCGGTTGTCGGCACTAACAGCATGGGAGGGCGGAGGCGCCGCTGTGGACCCACCTGCGGCACCTAGCGGCGGCGTGGCAGCGTAACAACCCACAAGGTAACAGGACACACACTATTCCGTAGAACTTGCTCGAAAATATCTGTGGACTTGGCTGGTTTACTTTTAGTTCAGGATTACCAGATTTTGACCTACATATTTATGATTAGACTTTTCATATTACATTCTTCACTCGAAAATGACATAATGAATCAGTACCTAAAATTTTACAAGTAGAGTTAACATTATTTTATACAGGTTGGAATCGGGGTCTTTTTGAAGCCGAAACAGGGTACTTCAGGCCATCAAACTGAACAATTTTCACTATAGAGCAGATCAAAATCGCGAAAAAAATCTGCTGTTTCACAGAAAATATCAATAGCTTCTCGAAAAAAACGTATGAAACAGCGGTTTTTTTTCGCGATTTCAAAGTTGATCCTTTATGGGACAAATTATTCAGTCAAAAGCACCCTATTCCGGCTTCAAAACGATTCCACGGTGTATATTATCTGGAAAAGACATACATCATGGCTATAAGAATATTGTATAGCGGGTCAATGTAAATAAATTCAATTTGGAACGTAGAATTGTGAAGTTTGATGTGCAGTCGACTAGTTTTTTAAACGGTCAAATCACTTTTGAATATCAAATCGCTTATTACAGTAGAGGAAAGATGATAAAGATACGCTTAAATAATGGATACACCAGATTATGTAGATACGTTTAGAGTTGGTATAAATCTCTGGGAAGTGCACAGACATTTTCGCCGGATGTTTATGACCGTTACATTTACGTTTAACGGGACGTATAGGAAAGACTAAAATATTCACAGACAATGTTATTATTTCTTTTTGGTTAATTTGCTTCTTTTTAATTGTAGTTATTAATTTTACCCTTATTTTAATGTAAATAAACTGTAGAAATTGTAGATTTACTGTCTCAGTAGACTTCACTATCTCGCACAATTTACTTTTATTTTATAAGTTGTTTAAGGTTAATTTTAAGCTTCAATTTTAATAAAGTAACAATTATTCGATTTTACCATTACCCTAAAACTGCCATGATACCTATGCATGAAATTATTAATTTTCAAATCAATTGAAAACATTTTACTAATTTTTATTTTAATAAATGCACAGTTAAAAATATTTATAATTTTAATACGCTTTTGCTGGCTCTACAAATAACATAATATTTTAATTATCTTTTATTTTATTATCAGTTTCTGGCAATGCACCAAATAAATAAATTACAGCACAGCGAGCGTGTGCGCATCAACACTTCTTTGTTATTAATATGTAGTTCTTTCGAAAAGGATGACGATGTAAGAAAAATCTAAAACGCTTTTAGAAGATGTGAATAATATTGAAAATCTCCTTTTATTTCGAAAGATCTATGAAAAGAAATTGTTCTTCAATTTTCCGATTTTTATCCTACCATATTGGTCTTAAAGTCTTCATACATACTGCAGCCATACAAATGCAGGGAATGTAAAACACGAGAGGAAGGGATATACTCGTAGATACTAGAGTTTCGAGGCAGTATCGCCAATCTTCCTCAATTTACAATATACGATACCTAAAACATATACAGGGTGTTAGGGTAAACAATTGCACTAGTTAAAGGGGTGATAAGTACTTATGATACTGAACAACTTTCCCTAAGAAACCTATAGGAAATTGGCAAAAAAAAATTCTTTTGGTTTCATAGGGAAATTTGTTCAGTATCATGGGTAGAATCTTGGTATATGGTAATAATGCAACTGTTTACCCTAACACCCTGTATATCACAACGATTGGGGATTTTTAAAAACAATAAAATATTATCTAACTAGATTATTATGCAAATGAAAAGGAGTCTTCTTTTGCATAGTCTATGGCATTAATAAAGTTTGGAGTTTCCATGGTGGTAGAGATTTGCTAATCAGCGTTAGAAGCTTGCTGGTTGTCCAGGATGTGCCTGGCGTATCAGGGGCACAGTATAAAAAAGAGTATCTAGTACTGCATACACAGAACATTATAAGAGGGGTTAGAAGTGCAAAGTAGGCGTGGAACGTGTCGCCACAGGCGTCCACCATAAGGCGCGCGGCGTGGTGCGAGCGAGAGGGCATGAGTAATTGTAGCAGCGTGAGCGGGAAGACAAGTGGCGATAGCCGTCTCCTAAGCAAAAGCGCTACTTTGAATTTCTAACCCCTCTTATAATGTTTTTTCTGTGACTTCATATCAGGGGTTTAGTACGTCACTTGGGGTAGTTTTCTTCTTGCACCGTTGCAATTTGCAAATAAGTAACCACAAGCGAAATGTTGCGTAGCTTTACCTGAGCTTAGCAACGGTTTACTACAAATCCGTGCATATAAAAGGACATGGCTGCAGTATGCGAGACATTTTAAACTCAATTCTAACTGAATACGATATATTTGACTACGGTACAATTTTGAAGAACGATAACCACTATACCGCAATCTTCAGAGGGTGTTACAATAAGTATGTGTGGTCTTCAGGGGAAGTCGTCCAGGTCGAGCCCACTGCTGGAGGCGAGGCCGTCCCGCGCCAAGATCCAGTACGCCAAGACCGAGAGCACCAGAAACCTGCAACTGTCCCCCGTTCAGGTACATGCCCTAACATACCGTGGGGAAACCTGCACAAACTGAAGAAGAAATTCTGATGCGTACCTAATCTAATGTGAACTTCGCCAACGTACATTGTGCACACGTGGTCGACTGACGTCAATACTGCTATGCAAGGTGTGAACAAAACACCCTAGTAATACTTAAGGGAGTGCTTCAGACTATCAAACTGAACAACTTTCACTATGGAGCCAACATCGAGAAAAAATAAAAAAATCACTTGTCCCATACATTTTAGTCGAGTCGGTACTGCAGTTTTGTATGGGACAGCAGATTATTAATTTTTTCTCGACGTTGGCTCCACAGTGAAAGTTGTTCAGTTTAATGGCATAAGCCACCCCCTTAAGTATTACTAGTTTTTTTGTTACACCCTGTATATTCCTTGAGGGTAGACATTCATTCTAGGGGTAGGCCTTTGCCCTTAAAGTGGGTACGATGATACCTTGTACGTAACTACAATCGTTTACGACTATATTTCCCCAGGGGGAGTTAGAAACCCTGCGACAATCGCCCACTTTTAGGTTTAAGAATGAAATGACGTCTCAGATAATAGGTAGCTTTTCATTTTGTTTTTCACCCGCACACGCTTCAAAAGAAACCTTGTCAATTAGTCGCCTCATAAGTCATACACGGGAATACACGTCCCAGTGACGTAGTCGGAGACAATCATGGTCACCTGCTAAAGTACTCTCGTCTCTTCAACATTCATCATACGTACACACATTCGATGCTTTTTATACAGGGTGTAATCTTATCTACGTAACATACTTCAGTTAGACCATCCAACTAAACAATTTTCAATGTGACAACTTTTAAAATCGCGAAAAGACATTCAGCTGTTCAATATTCTTCTTTCGTTTCGAGTGACTACTCGAATAGTATGAAAAAAAATCGCATTTTTGTCGAGTTGCCATTGACGTTTTTATATAGAACAGCTGATTTTATTCGCTTTTTCGTTGTTAGTCCCATTTTGTTCAGATTGATGGTCTGAAGTACCCCTTCAAGTATGTAACCCAATTAAGGTTACACCCTGTATATCGGATATAGGATCTTATCAACATGTTCTTAATTTTAAATTCAGCTTATCGCAAGCCATGTTTTTTCCGATTTCTGTTTTTAATGCTCCATAGCAGGATGTCAATCTAAATATTTATCCTCAACATTCTGTGTTAAATTGTCAACCTTAACGTCTTGTCCACAGAACTGAAAACACGGCGCTGCTCGGACAGCGGTCGTGTGACCATGGCACCTCTAGTTGGAATGGTTGCTGAAAGAAAGAAGCGCTTCGAGCTGTAGACGACCATGGCGTTTTGTTTATGCTAAAGAAATATATTTAGCGGGAAAGTTTAGCTGTAGCTAAACGTATATTATCGTTACGTCACACCCACCACGCCAGCACCTGGCCACTTTGCTTTTGTTATATACCCACATAACACAAATATACCCATATAATAACAGTATCACAAAATTACTATAACATAAAGTTAGTAAGTATTATTTATGTGTGTTTGTGTTCATGACAATTATAAAGGGTTTAAACTTTTTAATGCGTTACCTACATACTGGTTCAGACCATCAAACTGAACAACTTACACTAACTTTAAAATCGCAAAGAAAAGAAGATGAAACATTATTTCGTGTCAGCATGACAATCTCTCACAGGTAATGTCTACTCGACCAAAATGTATCAAACAGCAAAATTCGTCAGTTTGATGGTCTGAAGTAGGTACCTCGTTAAGGGTATATTACCGTTGGCACGCTCCATACAAATGAAGTCTGGTTATATTAGCAACATTTTAACGAAAATCGGACAACATACAAGCATAGAGATTTGTTTCTAGAATGTTTCTGCCAAATTTCATTGACTAATTGGTTAGTATTGGAGCGCGCCAACGGGTAATATAACCCTTAAGTATGTAACGCATTAAATTTTACACCCCGTAATCATCAAATAACTAATTTTAGTAACGTAGCAGACGTGAAATTAGATAGTTGTTAGTAAATTACTAATTTCCTATTTGTTTTTTTTAATTTATGACTATATTCATGTTTATTTACTAATTTATGTAACACTGACATCGTGTCTCAATATTTAGAATGTATTTGTAAGACCAAATAACGTTTTTTTCTCTAGAAGTGGCCAGATTCTTACTCCCACCTACTACACAAATGTATATTACTCTATCATTGTTTTTTTTTGTAATTTTTAATTAACTGTAGATTGTATATTAGTCTTTTATTTACTTTTTCTGTTTTATTTTTCTTTATTCAAATCTTTTGTTTTACTTAGAATAAAATTGATATTTCCTTCAATATGTAACTAATTTCTTAAGGTTAGCTTTTAGAAGATTTGGTTAGTGACGCGTAAGTTATAACTTGTATAAATTTTTTTGTAACATTTTGTGTAAATACTAACTTCCGTCTTGTCTTTTTCCTGCACAGACTTCTATCAATTTTTAATCTTTAAGGAATTGTTACCAAATATTTCGTATTTATGACTTTTTGCACTTCATTGGGCGCTTTGGTTGAAACATGACGAATACGTTGCCTGTAGGAAGCAATGTAGCGTGCCTTAGTTCCCCACGTTTGTCTTTTTTGTAGATTTATACATAATTTAGTGTCTATTATACATATATACGGAATATGGGAGATATATAAATGTACTAGAGTTTTTAAATAGCCGTTTATAAAAGCGTGTTTTGCATGGCTGCAGTGTGTGAGGAGACTTTTTAAACTCGATTTTATACTTTCGCAATAAGACATGTTTTGCAATAATAGTACGGTACTACAATTGTAGTCAGCCATTTTGTATTGAAACAAAACAATTTTTTTTATTTAAATACATCAGTCGAGTATAAAAAGTTTAATACACTGTTTTATTTATAGAGGCATATTATATTGTTTTTTTTTTTAAACATTAACACATTATTTAGAGCGTTGAAGTTTGACATTTTTTCAATTTATATCTGACACCTAACTTTTGTGTGTTTATTTGTTTGTTACCATGTTTTTTCCGAACTGGGCATTTGAAATCTGTCTTCCACTTTATTTTCACTTTGTTGTGTATAGTGTGTCACTACCCTTAATTAAAAAAATTAAAAGTCGCGAATCAATGCCTTGAGTTTTCAGCATAAAGGTGCTGTTACACTTAGGCACCTATTGTATTGCTCAATGTTATCTAGTTGCATTAAATTAAAAAAGTTATACCAAAACGATATATCGCATTGTAATTACGCGCTTGGCTGAGTACTATGATACGCGGCTAAATTGAATTAACTTATGTTACAATTCTCCTCCTTGTCCGAGTTGACTATGTAAAGTGTTGGTTTATATAACAAAGATTTTTAAAATAAACTACTTAATACAATATTTTTGTTTTATTTATTTCTCTAAGGTTGGTTTTAGAAATAAAAGAACATAACTAATATTACAACATAGTAATACGAGCTTTTAGGCTTGTAGAAAGTTAATTATGGACTTTTTTAAATGATTTTATTTAGTTTCGAAGCTGTATAATTTATTTTAGACCTACTTGATTGAGAAATCTGATGTTTTGTGATGAGAGCCACTGAGCAACAAAAGTCATCTTAATCAATACGAAGAAACCGTATTTTTCAAATTACTTTTCCTAATACAGTGTCCTTCTTACTATACTGACACTTTTAACGTGATGATCAGACCGTAAAACTGAACAACTTTGTATATGGTACCAACATCGAAATCGCGAAAAAAAAAATCAGCTCTTCCATACAAAACTGCAAACCTACTTGATCTAAATGTATGGGACAGCAGATTTTTTTTTCGCGATTTCGATATTGGTTCCATAGAGAAAGTTGTTCAGTTTGATGGTCTGATCATCCCCGTATAAAAGTGTCAGCATATTAAGTTGGACCCTATATTTCTAATAAACAACTGTTCCTGAAATCATCACAAGTAAATATCATCAAAAGTGTGCAAGCAGTGATCATCTTGAATTCCTCAAACAAGTACGAAAGAGACAAATGACAACATGCTTCCATGTATGGGCCGTTCGGCTAAGTTGTGATGTGCCTGTGATAGCTTTGCTATACGCATTATAATGTAGAAAAATATGATAGAAATACAATCCAATTGCAAAAATTGCCCCAAATAAAGTTGTTTTGTGTTAAAATATTCAAATTAATATTATGACAACTCGAAGTAATTACAAATAGCGCAGTTAACGATACAAAAAAAACGATCCTTCCACTAAATCCGATTAAATTTTTTTCCGCCATTTTTGCACAATTTGAACAAAAATATCCATCATGAAACTCAAGAAATCTTGTTTGTACGACAAAATATATTAAATAAATATCTTGGACATTGTCACACAAATGATCTCGTCACATTTAAAGTACCAGAATCTAGCCTGGACTTGTGTTGTGATGACTAGACAACGATATAGAATACACATATAGATACAAACATCCATGACTCGGGTACAAATATTCATATTCATCATACAAATATTTGTCCCTTACGGGATTCGAACCCGCGACCCTCGGTACAGCAGGCAGGTTCACTACCTACTGTGCTATCGTTGAAATATAAAGTTTTAGTATTGTGTTTATGCAAACTATTATTACCATATTTTTATGATGCCGCACATAACATTCGTTAGTACAAAAATGGCTTGTTTTGGAGGTTGTCTTTTGATGATAGAAAACTACGGCCTTATCTATCACAAAATAACAAATACATATTATAGTAATAATAATTTATTTAATACACCCGACGAGTTATTTCCAAAAATATTCAGATTTCCATTTTGATTACTAATTAATTCATATAACACTACATTACTAAATATTTACACTGACAATAGATAAAATATTTGCAAGAGTATAAAATTTAAGTGTGTATCCTACACTAATACTGATTCATTACTATTCTACATATAACTACAGCAAAATAAAATAGAATCTCTAATTTATACATTGTTGTCCTCTTAGACTACTTATACAGGGTGTAAGGAAAAGTATCATTAACCTTTAAACCACATACTCTACCTACGCTCAAAATCATGACCTACGCTAAGCTCAAAATCATGATCCTCGCGCAGTGCTAAAGTTGACCCCCCTCGTAGGTCGTGCGCACAGTCACAAAATATGCCGGTGAAACGATAAATGGTGCTCGCGTCGTGGGTCACCCCGCAGGCGTATGGTATTCGGCTTTGATTAAATTAAAATAGCGGAAGATAGGTGGTGTCTTCATTACGTACTCTAAAATGGTTCTGCTTTTCATGTAATAAAGAGTGAAAAGGAATGTGATTTGTTTTTTCTTTCTAAATGATTTTTAGAACGAGTTTTTAGCACGCGAAGGCAATTTGGCACCTTAATCCCGCCTAAAATAAAAAAAGTATCTCAATCACGCAATGTCGCTCGGATTGCGAATAAGTAAATTTGGCGAGGGGGGGTCAATTTATGCGGTCCATGTGCTATAGGCTAGTCTATCTTGCTATTTTAATTTAATCAAAGGTTTTCGGTGACTCGCGCGGTAGGTCATGCGCACAGGCGAAAGCAATTGAACCGACTCCTTACGTGGATTCTTCAGCACTACCATTTGTCGCCGACCTACAACGTAGGTCATTAGCAGCGAAAGTGTTAAAAAACGTCTCTGAATCTCGACCAAGATACAGTCATTGTGTACTGTTGAGTAGTCGGTCAAAACTTAAGCTTTTGAATCTGTGGATACCGATTTACCGCGTAGTCGATACACAGATTTACGCTTTTCACACTCTGATACTTGAGCATCGCCTCAAATCATCCCTGAAAATATATTTGATAACTTAAAACTGTATGAGAGGTAGCTCCATCTCTTTCTGCTTAGAAACCTTAGCGCGCCACTCACTCCTGTCCAGCAGTATCCGTCGTCCGTAAGACGTGTGGATGTCGCGGAACGACACTTTCTTACGAAGCGTTTCTGGTTTTATGTTCTCCTTATCTGGAAAAGAAAGTGATATTGTATTGATTTCTGAGATGCCACTTGCATGTATGGAAGTCTACCGAAACAGGGCTACCGCTATTGTCAATCTTCCTGAGAAATCTGTTAATAATTGGTATCTTTCTTCTTCTCATTCGAATTGAAAAATCTATAAAACTCATAAACCTCAGTCTAGTGTCCCTATTTCCCACTAAGTCCATAGCATATAATGATACCATTATCCATCAACTGGAGGCAAAAAACTGCTGTTCGAGTCCAGTAGGTTTTTTGAAACAGCACATTTTATTTTTATTTTTCTCCATGCTTGCTCTATAGTGAAACTTGTTCAGTTTGATGGCTAGAGTTTACCCGCGACTTCGTCCGCAATAAATTACATACCAGGTTTTAAATCAGGTCATAAGCTATCAAACAAATAAAAATTCATCAAAATCCGTTCAGTAGATTTTGCGTGATGCTGCTACAAACATACAAACAGACAGACAAAAATTCGAAAAAAGGTTGATTTGGAGTCACCAAATTTTTGGTGATACCTAAAATCCATATTGTAATCTTTTTCTTGTAAATATCTTCAATGGTACAGACACACTTCTATTACAGTTTTATAATAGTTTAGATTACTAGGGTGTTTAGTTACACCCTATATATGAGATTAAAATGATCGCATCATTCACCAATAACTTGGCATCATACTATTCTAGCAGCTAAGCAATAAAACTTGTTACACAACTTACGGTGTCTGCTCCCTGGCACGGACTTGGTCTCTCCGTCCGGAACTCTGTTGAAGGGATTATACCGCTGCCCTCGAGGCGGCACTTTCGGCTCGTCATCTGGAGGTGTTATTGTGACTAGGGCTGCGGCCGCTTCTTCTGCTGCTTCCACTGTGGATGGTCAATTATGTTTATCTCTCTATTATTAAATTATATACTTCATAACTAATTAACAAGAATCAATTTTATAGCACAGTGTGACCTAAACCCGCACTTTACGCACGCTTTTCCGGGACCTAAGTTGTCTATTTCTGCACGGTGCGTAAATGAATCGACTACCTTCACATATGTAAAAAAAATGAAACAAAACCCTTTGAAATTCGTTTGAAGCTTGGAAATGCACAGAAAACAAATGACAAGAAGGGGATAGGTTAGCGATTCTCCTGCAAGAACCTTCCTGTTGTAGAAAAAGTGACAGCGACGAAATCAAAGAAAAACGCTGACTTAGTTTGTTTCGCGAAAATTGTAACTTTCGAGCAGCAATGGACTGTTCGAGCAGTGAATTTAGCGACGATGAGAACACCGAAATTGTTCCTTTTTGAATGTTTTCAATGTTTGATCCAATGAATGATCCAATGTTTCAATGATTTCAATGTTTGATGATCCAACGACTGGTTTCAATGTTTTTTTTTCAGAAAATCAATTCGAAATCAAAATCATTTCAAAGTTTCTTTTAAAATAGCAATCTGAATTCCTCGGGGGGGGGGGGGGGGGGGGGGCTGCGCCCCGTCCGGGGCGGGTTTAGGTCACTTGTGCACTTGTGCTATGCTTGTGCAATAATGGGCAACTTAGGTCACTCGTATCGTAATGTACTATTAGCGATTTCACTGTTATATTATAATCCCACCAATATGACCCATATTAAAGGGGATTACAAATTAATTGTAGATAATTTGAGAGGGTAATGATTAAAAGTCGAAAGTCAAAATTGTTTATTCAAAATAATATCACATAGATAACTTTTTGACGTCATGTAATTTTATGATGACCATGATGATGCGAACTAGAGACACAGAATAAATACTAGTACTACCCGTACAGAAGAATCACTTCGAAAACAGATTTAAATAAATAGCGACTCTCTCTGCACGGCAATAAGGTGTAAAGTTATTCGCATCCGTCCTATCGTACAATTCGCCTCAAAGCGCGCAAAGCGCGCGTGCAAACAAAAATGAAACAGAGTCATTAGACATGAAATCTTCTTTACACAGTCTCCCTCTTTCATTCTTTCACGTGCTGGCAGCATGACCGCTAGGGTTTTCAAGTCTCGCATTGACTACTCACAAAATGTCGGTAAGTCTAATGAGATTTGACCAAGAAGTTTACACGGTATACCTAACCTATTGCCATTCACCCCTCGGTGGGGATCACCGTCAACCGTACCTCAGCTGTGGAGTGAGAGGCCTGCACGAGAGTAAAAATTGACAAGGGAAATAACGGAGTGGCATCCCAGAGATGGTAAACGCAATAGAGGCAGACCGCTCTGATGATGGGAGGATGATTCTCTAAAGAGTTTGAGAAAAAATTTACGAGACAGAACGGAGTGAACCTGCATAGGCAGAAGAAGAAATTCTGAAGCGTATGTGAAGTCTAGTGGATGTTCTGAGGTTTCAGAATATCTCTGACTACCCCCTCGGGGAATATAGTCGTGAGAATATGCAGTCTACCAATTCCGCAAGGCTACTTTATTTATTTATAAGCATGATTACAAAAATGACACTTTTTCATTTTAATTTCTCACTGGTAAATACCAGAAGAAAACCTCTTTAAATAAAAGAAGCATGCATAGCGTGCAATGCATTAAAAGAATCCACTATTAAATTGCAAAATTTTCTACAAATACGTACCCTGAGCCTCGTCCAACTGCCGCTGCAGCTCAGCGACCATCAGCTTCATGTAGTCGTAGCTGGCGCAGGCGAGGGCCTTCATCCACGCCTCCATCGAGGCCTGCGTGTTGGTGCACAGGTAGTATGTGCGACCATTCTCACAGTGGAACACTATCTTGAAACTGTATGACTCTTCTTCTGTTAGCTCTGTGGATTTTGAGATAAGTAGTAGTTAGTATTTGAGTGTGGTGTGTGGATGGACCTGGTTTTAATACAACATATAATCTAAATATGCAGGGTGTCGCAAAGCTCAAGTCAAGCCCAAAAAAAGGTGATAGGCAAGTTTATGAGTGTTCAGGGAGAAATATAAAAAAAATATATGTGTTAATGAATTAACACAAAACTAGAAAGTAATTTATTAAGAATCGAATTATCATGGTTTCAACATAGGTAATTTTTTTCAAAATATTAAACCACCGCTCGGGCACTCTCACCCTACTTAATACCAATACAAGATTCTTAAAATGTATCCATGAGCACGTTAGCGCTTTCATTCATTGCTGAAATGATAACAAATAATTTTTGTCTCAAAACTTAAAATGTGAATAACTTTAAATTTTAACTATCAAAATAATAAAATTATTGTTTCAACCTAATTATGTTGTTATAAATCAGTTGGGGTGTATGAGGTTTTGCGCTTATTCATGAACACGTTGTATATTTGACTGTTTTCGAAATTTTGAATTTTTTTTAACATTGTGAAGATTACCACCCTTTTGCACTACAAATTTGTATGATTTTCATTAAAATACTTGCTATGCAATCATGAATACAGCTAGTCCTACTAATATTATAAACGCGAAAGTTTGTAAGTATGGATAGATGTTTGTTACTCTTTCACGTAAAAACTACTGAATGGATTTTAATGAAATTTGGCACAGAGATAGAATATGATCTGGATTAACGCATAGGATACTTTTTTAAGGTCAACGCAGACAGAGTGCCGGCAACAGCTAGTATTCAATAAAGTTGTTTCTTTATAGGTTTCTATTAATCATTTATGTAAATATATTGTAATTTGGACAACATAGGCAACCCTTTAAATAGAGAACATGTTTAAATACAATTAATTAATCAAATCAACCCACTGCTGGGCATAGACCTCTCTTTTATTTGATACAAAGATAATAATAATTAATAATCCATAAACATGAAAAGGTATTTAGCCAGCAATGGGACAGGAACACTAAGAAACTACATATAAAACCATGTATGATAAAGGGTACCAATCCTCCTTACAAGCATGGAAACACAAAAATTGGCTATAGCGGTCGGTAATGTTCAACCTTCTTCGTACGTCGATGTTTCAAATTTTAGGTTTGTCCCGTTCTATCCTGAGAGGAAGGATCTCCATAGAGTCCGCATAAATTTATGATTGTAGTTGGTCTCTTTTGTCTTATGACGTACCTTTAATAGTAGAAGGAGATGGAACTATAGATATTTGTTTATGCGGCTGTCCACTTTTTTTTTAGCTAGTGTGTGTGAAAAGTGACCGTAAACATAAGGCCATATGTCACTTGGTGCCTTTTGTCCATACTACTTGACACCACACACTCAAACCTAAACGTCATAAAAAGTGGACACTTTACAATTGGTATGGCTCACTCTAGTCTTAAAGAGAGATCTTTCCTCTTAGGTTCTATCATAACAAAAATTTAATAAAAACCCTTTCTTTTAATTTTCGTCGTTGGAATAGAAAGGGACAAACCAAAGATGGTGATGAAAACATACGAAGAAGGTTGAACATTACTGACCGCCAAGGAGAATTTTCATGTTTCACCGCTTGTAAAGCTTGTACTCCAGATAGAGACAATACCTATTTCCATCTTCCTCTAAAAAACAAATGAAAAATAAACCAGCTCACCAATAGTACATCCCTCCAATATAACAACACCGACCGGGTCTTTATCGCCTTTCTTATCGAAATAAAATAGTAAGTTTCCCTTCAAAGTGAACCAGCGCTTCTGGTAGCTCTTCCCCACCTCGCCTCGCATGTCCAGCCACCCGTCACGGTCCACCGGAGTCGCTGAGCACGCGAAAGCGCATAAATTCTTCTCATTTATCTTCATGATGCGATGTTTTTCACTTTATTGTGGTGCGAAGTTGAGATGAGTTTTACAGTTGATCGTTTTTAGGTAGTTTGGGTAAAGTTTCAGAGAAAATTGTATTAGTTATCTTGATGTTGGAAAAGAAACATTTTGATGATTTAGTTATATTAGATGAAAGGAAAATAGAAGGAAAAACCGATCAAAATAAGCGTAGCGTAGATAGAGATAGAAAAATTATGTGTTCGAGCCTGCCTTGTCACTGTCACTTCTTTGATTTGACAGTTAAGGGATTTTCGTTTCATTGTTTCATGATCTTTATGACATGTTTCGATCAATAATATAAAAATCTAAACTAAATTAATATTTCTCTTTTACAATTAAAATTTCCTTTTGTATATGTTAATTTCATAAAGTCCAATAAAAATCGTTGGTTTATTGTAAGACAACCTCAGCACACACCCCAAGAGTCCATTTCAAAACGCGTGAAAATCTGAAGTATGTGAAAATCACTCGTGAATACGAAGCTGAAAAAGCATACGAAGATATTTATGCTAGAGTGAGATAGACAGACTCCACGAGTGATTTTTACACATTTTGAAACGGACCCTTAAAGTACACTCGTAAACCGATAAAACAAACTTGCGCTAGTTGGTGTTTTTTTAATGATTTTTTATTTGGCTTTAGGTTCTAGGAGTTACCCGCAGCCGCAAACTGATCCGCAACCTAGGAGGTTTACTGATCAGGAAGTTGGCATAGGTATTGTGCAGGAAGCTGGAATAAGTATATTTGTATCAGGAAGCTGGAAATAGGTATTGATTTATATTGTAGGAAAAATAAAATAAAAAAATATTCATGCAAACGCTTGATTCGAAGCTCATCTCAGTTTCAGTCAAATGAAGCTCAAACATTAACTTACTCCTAGTGAGTTATTCTCATTCGTCCTTAACGCAAGGAAATAGCGTAGTCCTCCAGCTGGAGGTCTGGTGACAAAATGTTTCAAGATAACATCTGTTTGCTATTGACATCTCGTTTATTCTAATGGACGATTGTTATAAGTGTGAATTGATGTCAAGTAAGTAGCGTTTTTATGTCTTGCTTTATATTATCTTTAAGGTATTGTCTTGACATAAACAGGAAGCTGGCATAAGTACATGGTACATGGAAAAAGCATTCTAATTATGTATAATTATGATCTACCCTTTAATGTTCTTACAACAATTTGTGGCAACATGAATATTCTCTGTTAACTTGTCAATCAAAGTCTGTCCAATACTAAGAGGAAGGATCACTTTGTCCAATAAAACAATTGACAATTACTAACATTTATATTCTTTATTATGTTTTAAAAATACAATAATTATTCATAATATTACTATCTACATAAATAATCTCTAAATATTAATAAATAGTACAACACTACTGAATCAAGTAGATATTTTAATGATCTGGGATTTAATCCCGTAAATGACAGAAAATATTTTTTTAAATAAATAAAATCTAGGTAGACAATAAATAATAGCTCTTTTATTTAATTGTAAATAGGTTGTTTGACTACAGTTTATTTTAATTCAGTAACATTACAGGTAAACCACCTTTATAGCTGATGGCTCGAAGTTCAACGCATTTTTTACAAACTGTAATAGGTAAGTACTTAACATCTTTTGTAACGCGTGTAGCGAAATCATACTAGACGTGCTGGTCGTACTGTACCAACTTAACTGCGCGCGGTACCGACTTTGACGGTGTCCCGTCCCCCGCACACCGCGCGCGCATAGATCCGCCGCTGCGACCGTTCTGTGCTTTCACACTATATTATAATTACTCTATTTAGGTACTGCCTTTTTAGCCTTCTATGATACAGTCGCGTAACTCATGCTCTCACGCGGACCAGCGCAGGCGGCATGCGGGGTACCGCAATCCTTGCTATAACCATTCAGATTAAATCCGTTTTTTCAAAAATGTTGCGCGTTGCATGCGCTTTAGATCGTAATTTGAACTACTATGATGCTCTACTGTACCTATTGTTTATTGGAGTAACAAAAGGTTAATAAGTACCTACCCACTTAACGAGAGAAATAATTATTCTAACTTCAAGTCATCCCCTATAAAAGTGTCTTCGTAAGCTTACTGTACGATCATTTTTATTAATGGTCTACTTATAAAGTTCTTTCACAGCCGATGCAAGAAAAAAGCTGTGGAAATACTCAACTACCATACCTATGAACATTGATATTGTTTTCAGTCACTATTCTTTTTTCTTCTGGTATTTAAGGGCGCGCTCCATACAAACGTACTATGGTGATATTTTCAATACTAACCAATTAAACTCAATGACATTTTTCAGAATCAATCTAAAAACAAATTTTGATGCTTGTATAGAGTCAGATTTTCGTTAAAATGTTTAGTTTTAAAGTTACAGTGCCTCAAAGATTTCCATACAAATCTTAAATTAATCCTAGCATTGAAACTGTATATTTTAATAAAAATCGGACTCCATACAAGCATAGATATTTGTTTCAAGATTTTTTCAGCAAAATTTCATTGAAGTTAATTGGTTAGTATTGAGAATATCACCATAGTACGTTTGTATGGAGCGCGCTCCGAATTATATCCCCTTAAATACCTACCTAACGGTAACGTATTGTACACACGGCGACACATCAAGCTATACAAAACCAACATAAGTTGGCCGCGTGTAGGTTACATATCGTATAACGTCGCGCGGCCAGCTTATTTTGGATTTGTATAGCTTGATGTGTCGCCGTGTGTACATTGTTGAATAAATAATTGAATTTATCTTTAAATAATGTTTGTGCTAAAATAGATAAGTATGTGAAATAGATATTTGAACCTAAGGTCACACACATTCGTTCCCTCCTTTAATAATAACCGTTTAATACAATCAATTCCTTTCTCTTACAACCTTTTAGGTATTATAATTCACAGCCACTACATGACTACATGAACAATCATTTTCAATCATCACACGTCATATTATCATAAGAAAATATTAAATTACACGAAGACAAACGAATATAAAATATTTCAATTTACAGACAAAACGACAAAAAGTCATGCGTGCTCACTTTCTCATACGCAAAGTAACAAAGACATGAGACACGTCTCGATTTTTGTCGTTTTCTCGGAGGTGGCATGCTAGGGCCTACAAGGCGCGACAAACGCGCGTGCGTTCGCAGCGTAACAGTCGCGTAATAGCACACTAGCATAGCGGTATGACAACGCGCACACAAGATCATCTATCGATCAACAGTCCTAGATTATAAGACCTTATAGCTTTAAATCAAGTCTTTCTCACTTAGTTGAAGTTCATCGCGCTGCGGTTGAAATAGCCCCACAGAAATATTGTCTTCCTTATGCGTTATTTTATGTAAATTTAACTGAGATTCCCCTTTAAAAGTCACACCACAGTATTCACAGGTATTATGAACCTGCTCTTTATGTAATGTTAAACCAGATTTAGTGACAAACGGTTTCAAACAGACATCACAAGGGTATGAAAAAGATTTCTTACGAACATGAATACGCGTGTGCCTATCCAAGTCGTATTGAACGACGAATTTCTTTTTGCAATGGTCACAGGAAAATGGTTTTTCTTTATTGTGCCTTCTCATGTGGATAGTCAAGTAAGATTGCCTGCTTAGAGTCTTGTCACAAATGTGGCAAATGTATGGCCCGACATCGGCAATAGTTCGCTCACTAATCCCCAGCTTCCTAGGTTTTTGAACCTTAATTTTAGGCGATATAGGTTTCTTTTTCCGCACGCGTCTCATCCAGCGAATTGTACCCGGCATTTTCTTGGATTGTCTCATGTTGCGGGGATGTTTTTTGATAGTTACAGTTACAGATTTTGTGTCACTATTGTTGTGAAGATCGTTCGTAATATGTTTGATGATTGAGGATTCGATGGGAATGTCTGGTAAATCATCAATTGATTCTTCGATAACGCAGCCGTGTGTGTATAATTCTTTATCTATAAAATAGCCTTCGCAACTGTCGCATCTGTGGAGGACTGCATTTTCTGTTTCGGTGGTATCTTGTATTCCAACATCTGTTTATTAAAAACATAACTCACGATTATTATTTAAAAAAAACTATAAGTACACATACATAAACTCACGACCACAATCCCTTTCGGGGTTGTCAGAAACATTGCTATACAAATCAAAAAGCAATAGACTAAATAAGGCGCTACGCAGTCGATGGACATTTTGTCCGCGGCCGCCTTAGTATGGAATTTAAGAGAATATGTGAAAAAAATAGGATTGTTCAAAGCATCATATATCATGAAGTACTAACAGTAGGGGTATGATTTGCGGATATGTGTAAAATGAACATATAATTGAAGTTTTGATTAGAGCCAAAACACGATTAAGAGATATTTTCTATATAGAAAAATAAGCCAAAGTAGCCTCCGTCTTTATCGATAAACGCTTGGAACTGCAAACGGTGAATAATAGAAACACGAGACTTGATTTAAAAAAAGAGATTGATATTTTATAAAGTTTGATTAGAGCAGAAATGAACTTACATAAATAGTACAATCACAATTAAATAAAGTTTGTTTTACGCTTGCGTCAATTCAGGCGCGCGCGCCCCATCTCTTTCTCACGCATCAGGCAGTAATATAAGCTATCACACGCCCATTTCGCTTCAATTATTTTTCGACATAGGCCCTTAACACAGATGTGTGCATTAATAGTTACCTCCCTGCGCACACATCCGTAGAGTTCCATCGGGCGTCATCGTGCAGACAACGTGCCCGCGCGGGAGAAATTGTCCATCGCCTGCGTAGGGAGGGCCTTAAAAGGAGCTTAGGCTTTATTGAGGATCTTAGACTATAAGGACATACAGGTCCTTAATTATAGCTTTTACAGCAGTCCACCTGTACAGAATAGGGCATGATATTATTAGGACATTAAGTTAGATTTTAAATGATCCAACCACCTGTATAATGCTTTACTATTAGTCTGGAAACTAGGTTTAAAAAAAACTTACCATAATTTTCTCCCCAAGATGATTCAGTCCATGTCCGTTTTGGCTTTTTTGTAGGAAACGTAATAAATTCTTCTAGATTAAAATCCGATAAACCACTTGTTTCTTCATTCAATGTCTCATTTTCGTCTAATATTGGCGTTACAATAACATCGTCTAAATCAGTTTTATCTCTTTGCTCTTCTGTATTTACGTAAAACATCTTTTGAACTTCTTTTTAGGTAATAAACTAGGATCTATGCGATGTTGTGTTATTTTTACACTGTGCTAGTGAGTGTTTTTCGCTAAGCACATAAAATACGCATAAAATCAATAAACAGCTGTTGGCCTTGACCTTTTGCTGACGTTTTCTGGAACACCTTGTATCGACAGGTTCTATTCTCTCTCTCTAAATATCAGGAATAGAAAGAGAGGTCTGGTTTAGTGATTTTTGATGTTTTTGAAAATCTGCACTGTGGATAAATTAGTCAAAATTAATACTTGTCTGTGTATAATATGAATTGAGATATATTTAGATACAAAATTATGAAAACTGAATCCCGAGTTTTCCTAGATGACATTTTACTTTTTAACATTTCATACTGTCATCCCGTAAATGCTCTACATTCAACACACTAGTGAACTTAATTACAAGCATATAAAGTTGAGATTAGTATGTGATTAAATTACAGAAGTTACAAAATGCTGGGATAAAAGATTTTTAGAAAATGCGGCCTTATCACATTCATCCCGCGTATAAAGAAACGGGATTATTGATTATTTGGTTGGGTGTAAGGCGTGGTCGAATCCTTGAAATCAGGCAACGCCCTTTCGTTTCAACTTTTGGCGCCAATGTACCTTTTCCACTTTCCAGTGCCCAGTTTCATTGTTAAAAAGTTTTTAATCTAGATTCTAAGGTTTGAACCCTTCGCCTGCGCCTTCGGACTATACTCACAAGATTGTTAAGAAAAAAATTAAACTCAAACGAGAGTTTCGGCGCACATCACAGAAACTGAGATCTCTTGCACACTATTTTCAACTCTATTTCAGCGCACACCTAGCGGAGAACTGTTCGAACAGTTTTCGTTAATCAATTGATAATGAACTCAATACTAATTATTGAACTTATCCAACTTATCCAAGAGTGGTGAAACAGGCCCTAAATATTTAAAGTAAGGGTCAGCGCACACCTAGCGGAGAACTGTTCGAACAGTTTTTGTTAATCAATTGATAATGAACTCAATAATTAGCATTGAGTTCATTATCAATTGATTAACGACTGAATGAACTCAATAATTAGCATTGAGTTCATTATCAATTGATTAACGAAAACTGTTCGAACAGTTCTCCGCTAGGTGTGCGCTGACCCTTACTTTAAAATATTTAGGGCCTGTTTCACCACTCTTGGATAAGTTCTTAATAGCTTATCTGACAGATCTTTAGACTTATTTCGTATGAAAGATATGCCAAATTATCTTTCAGATAAGCTAATGGATATTAAGAACTTATTTAGAAGTGGGGAAACAGGCTCTTAAATTATTATCTTTTAATTTTAACTTACTTTAAAGTGTGTGTGTGCCAATGTTTGTGTAAACAGTTATACAAGAAGGAAATGATTAACAATAAAACATTTGTCATAAATATGTAATATTTTATTCATAATTATTATTACCTATTTTCACAGTTATTTATAAAGTTATATTAATATCAAGTATTACACTAATTTTGTTTTACGAAACTAATGATTGCTCCATTTAGAAAATTTTATTTCCACACAATCATCAGATTCGACCGCTTACTCTTACATCTAGTATATGACAAAACGGTGAGGTCTATATACAGTACGATACCAATTCCCTAAAAAAATTGACAAATTCACAATAACAAAAAAAGTCAAAAACGAAATCCTACAAAATAATACATTCAACTACGAATCTCGCTTAACAACTGTACAAATATGTTAAGAGTGGTTTCTTTAAAACGTGCTCCGTTACATCGGCAAAGTGGGCAAATAACTAACGGTATCCAAAACTACTACGATCCTATGTACAAAATGTTTTACAAAACAAAATATAAACTATATACAACATCATTAAATATTCTCAAATGCTGTAACACATTTAAAACATTTCATATTCAACTAGGCATAATTCAGTTAAGTCGCGGCGAGCCGCTGCTATTCAATAATTTACGCGAACCGCGAGCTCTATCATACAAACCTGTACAATTGCCTACGGTCGCCGGCCACATCAAAGTGACCAACGATATTACGACAAATATTAGGTACTAAGCAACAAAAATTTACAATCCCTTCTACGATTTCCAGTCGTTTTGTTCAGATAAAAAAATTATTTTCACAAAGTTCATTTCACAGAAATACCGGTTATAATAATGTAAAATGTTGGGTGTTTGTAGACTACACAATACATGATTATCTTACGAGCAATAAAACGCCTCGGGACATATTTACACGTTTGATTTCACAGCACTCCCTAACTTACGCTTTAAATATATTAAAATAAAAAATTTCATATCTACTTAATATTGGGAGATTCGATGAAACAACACCGCTGTTGGATCAACTCCTAGATTATAAAACGACGTCTAATTATAAAAATGCTACTTCAAACATGATCTAGGGGGCTCTCATTATCACTATACTGCTAAATGTAAGCTATTGGTGTCACTAATTTTATTTTATACCGGAGGTTTCATTTCTCATAAGAAGACTGTATTTTCTAGCATATCTGGAATTGTTAGTACTGTCAATTACTGTCATTATTTATTTAGAATTCTTATTCTAAACATTAGCGTGGTTTTAGAATTGATCACCCCTAATTTTAGGACTAGTTATGATAAAAATCTCGGTGCATTAATGAATTTTGATCCAACCTTGAGCTTCTTGTTCCCTCGTATTAAAACTGTATTTCGACAAAATGGTGCTTAGTTAAAATGTGACGAAACCATTTCACTTATATTAAATCCAGCCCCAAATGTCAGTGGCAAAAAATAATTTAAATCGAAACATAAAAAAGCTTATAAAAATAATGTTTAATATTATTAATGAGTAAATTATTGAGACATAATATGAACCCTGTGAAATGAGACGGTTTGTGAAAAAAGACCTAATCCAGATAATAAATATTATTTGAATTGCCCAAATAAAATAATACAAATGATGGTAAAATATTTAAAAAATCTACACGTAGCTAACTCCTTTGGTAATGTATACCGGTTATACAATAATGTAAAATAAAATATAATATATTACACATAGCACAACAAAGTAATGAATAAATTACGGAAATATATAAATTGTGACTTTAAATTGTAATTTGGTATTCAAAAACAAATTTAAATCTTTTAAAATACTCTAGCCTTTACCACAAAATGACGGACAATGTTAAACAAACATTTGCCATATGTTTAAATTTTCCTTCAACAGTTGAGCCAGGCGTAAGATTGATTTAACTAGTGTGTCGCCTCGCAATTGATTATCAATTACATTAAAAACTTGCCTGCTGGCCGTGGATTAAAAAATCTGTATAAAAGTGTACCTTATTTATATAATCGTAAGCGGTAAAATGGTTGCTAAGCTACACAAAATGAGGTTCATGTTAATTCATAATGGAGTGAAAGGAAGAATGAATTGCGAAAGACAGAAATGGAAGTTCGCTTGATTACGAAATTATTGTAAAATGAAATGCCCGTATCGAGAATATGTCTCGGATATAAAAGTACCTATGATTTTTTAAATCATACGCCGAATTGGACCTTCGTTAAGATTTTTTAGAACTATACAGACGCGGATCGATTTTGGGTCACACCGTACAAATATGATAACAGTGAAAATTATCTATATTTTATCTAGCATAATCCCATATCTAATATAAGTTTAAGTATAGAAGTGTTGTCGTCCGCGTCTGGTGCTATAATGATCTAGATTCCCGGCTTTTTATTTTTAATTATCTATTTATTACAACGTCCGATATTCGCAGTGTTTTGTGCGTGGTAACACATCTATCACACTCTGATCGTTTTAAGTTGTCAACGCAAAGGAATCTCAACTTTATTGTATGATATGACAACTTATAACAACTTGAGTCTACCATCATTATAGAATTTAGCAATCAAAACATATTCAACATTTTTTGACATACGCTAGCTAGCCTTACGCGCGGTTTATATAGAAGAGACGTGTGGTGGTGGCGGATAGTTAAAGTAATACAATTATAAACCTTGTAGCATAGCGTCTTTTGGAGAATTACGCCCGCGCCGCGCCTCCAGGCGACGTCACCTTTACGGGCGCGATTCTCCTTTACGACAAATACGACGCTATGCGGCTGCGGGCTATACTATAAGGTTTATATTGTGTCACTTAGATTATTGGCCACCACCATACGTCTCTTTTGTATAAACCGTGGCGTACCATTTAAGATTGTCGCACATACATCGGTTCGGCATCACCTGTGTGAAAACCTTTAATCCCATGGAGTGTTGGGGTCGGTTAATTCATGAACATAACAAAGTTCGTGTATTATAACTATGTTCGTGTATCACAAATTTACCGACATACGTGCCTCTCAAATTCGCATTCATGATTTCGATAACGTTAACAATTATGATATTATTGAAATCATAAATATTCCTCCAGCCAAAAACAAGTTGACAGTTTAACCAGACCATTGACATCACTATCCACAAACCGTGCTACATACATATTTGGGTCGGCACATTCGGTACGGCTTTTTTCTTACAAACGTGTTTTTCATATTAATAACACTTGCTAGAGAGGATCCGACTTGAATTTGTCGTTCCAAATATGTGTGTACACACCTAATAGACAAACAGATATGACTTGAGACAACAATTTGAATCTTCTAGCATTATTTTCGTATTCTTTGTCTCTTTCGTACTTGTACCTACATAATAAGGCGTATTTTCGCTTGCACATTGTTCGTCTATTTCTATTACGTTATACATGATTATTTTAAAACGGCAGATCAGTGAAGTGGTAATTATAGTCGATAAACGAGATTTTATAACAAAAGAGTCTCAATCGAAAACTATTTGGTTTTCTTCACTATTATCTTTTGTTTCACAAGCACATCGCAACACTACTACAATCGACGATTCATATCAATGCCCTGCCACTTTAAAATAATCAAACTATAGTAATATATACGGCCCTAACTACAGGAACTAGACATATCGTTACCCTATAACCAAATCCACTTATCTATACAATTACAATTTATCTAAGTACTGTCACCGTCGGATTCTATCCAAACGCTGCCTTTTATAGTGAGACTAGTTAGTGCGCGATCGTCCCGCGGGGCACAGACGTTGGGGGAGGCGAGGTAGCACTGCACACTTTATAGACAGTCGGCCTTTAAACGGCGCGCGCTTCCCTTCCCCGCTCCACCACCCGTCCCCCGACAACGTCTAAAGTACCGAGCCAGTCGTAACGTCTCTGCCATGGAGGAAAGTCGCGCACTGACTATAGACTGACTGACTATAAACATTAATCTTTAACATTCGAGCCATTTAGAGTGTCGACGCGATCATAAATAATTATAATAAATAAGTTGCTTGCGTAGCTATAGCACAAGAATAATATAAGACACTCATCCACGTGTAATAAATAACTAGATGCATAATCTCATGTTGAAATTTCCCAAACTTTGAGCCTGTCAGCATTATTTATTCATAAAAAAAAGATTCATATATCCCTTTAAATACACCTTTCATTCTGCCATTTTTGAAGCGTTGATTGGCGCTCCCAACTAAAAATGAATAAGTCAGGCTCGAACAAAACAAAAAAAAAATGTTGTATGAAACGTGCACTGAAGCCATTAAATTCCTTTGAAATTTGCGCACGTTTCTTTCTGGATATCGGTCACAACTAGTATTTAGTATGAAGTCCCGACTCTTATAACGTAGTGAGTTACATTCTCTTTGGAATAAGTTTAAATTATCGTGACTGACGTATTCGAGCGCTTGATTTTTAATTATAAAAGGCATTATTCATCTGTTGAGTCGATGGCTTGTCAGAGTTAGACTTGGCATCGCGGTGAAAAGATTTTCCAATCAGCATTAGGCGACTACTGATTGCCCGGGGTGCGCCGGACGTATCGATTCAGTACGTCACTCGAGGAAGCTATCATCATATCGTATCATTTATTATTCTTATGCCTATAGACATATTACGCTGTAAATATCTAGAATGGTGGGGAAGGTACAATTTATGAGGATTTATTGGGAGTAACAACAATTAATCAATGAAAATCGACAAAGAAACAAAGAAGCGACGATAAATCGCTGACTCGCAGCTGCATAGCTCGTTTAAAGAGAGAAGATCTTCACTTCGGGCGCGCGATCTCTCACGGTCGCTTTATCGGTTTCGCTAGGCATTTACACGCCATGTGTTATATTATATTTTATATTACGTTTGTATTGACTACAAGATAGTTTCGCCACCGTTCTAAAGATTTGCGTAAAAACGCGATTGCTAGCTGCTAACAATGTCAGCCTACGTCTTTCGATCCAATATATTTTTCTAAAAACATAAGACGTAATATTTAACGTTTTAAAAAGCCTCTATCGCATGGAAATAAGGTCTTGAATAGTCAAGAATTAGTTAAATTAGAAGAAAATAAAAAATATTATAAATAAACGTCAAATATTGCGTCTTATAATTTTAAAGACTGGATTTAACAGGTCCATTGACGCGTAAAAGTCAAACTTTCAAATTAAAGTTCTATACAGATTTAAGGTTCATTTGCATTGGCCGATACGCAGTATGCGGGGTCTCCCCGCATGCGTGCGCCATTGAAAACGGTTACACGCATGCGGGCTCAATTGCATGCGTTACAGAAATCTACCGACCAATAAAAATGAGCCTTTACACCCATTTTACAACTTGTTTAACGATATAATATAAGCCACTATTAGAAAGTTTGACCGACCATTATTCTATGAAGTACCAATTTATATCAGGATGGTAACGGATAGCCGTAGCAGCTGGATAATTTCCAGGTGGGTAACCAAGATACAGGTTCCATTCTTGGTCTTGTGCTTTGAATATCACATATCCAGACTGGTATCTGGCGAGGTGACCCTTTCCTTCAGCCATCAACAACGCTGATGCATTACAATAATCTCACGATGCTTCAATAGTACTGCAATAGTAACAAGGTGGCGTCGACACGTGCTATCCTGCTCGAACGCACGTGCCAGCTGTATATGTTTCTTTGTCGGCTCCACTAAAGTAACCCACGAAATGCGGGGTGAGGACGCCATCGTAGTCATGCCAACTAGGTTACTGATTGCCCAGGAAGTATCGGGTTCTCTTGTGCCAAGGTACAATGTGATCTAATGTCTAGTTGATAAGGTTGATTATCCGAGCGCGGCGGCCGTGTGGTAGAGCTGCATGAGTACTTGCACGTGTAGGGGGAGGCAGGAGAGGCGGTCGTGAGTGTTTCCATCGAGTGTGAGCCATGAAAGCGCGTTGTACCCTTCTAGCACGTATCTGTGGGGAAAAAATTATATTAAAGTTAATAGGTTTTAAATGGTATGTCTTAGATCGGTATATTACGTGCTTTATTGCATATTTTAAACTTAGGGTGTAAGGGACAGCCCTCCACAAACTGAAACGATGAACTCAGACCATCAAACTGAACAACTTTCACTATGGTTCACGGTTGACTGATCATCGTTTCAATTTGTGGAGGGATGCCCTTACACCCTGTATAATTCAAAATGTCTACGTTTTACTAGCAGCGTCCAAACTCTGTCCTGTGTGATAGGTAGTGAACTTGTCGCCACCCTTAATAGACAGTGAACAAAACACACGCTTCTAAGCTGAACCATATGGATTTTCTTACAACTCGGTAAGAGTTTGGTCGAGACTGGGATCAACGCACCGTTCCTTACACGACGGCGTGCGTTGTTGGAATTTGCAATCTCACTCGACAGCATAATAAAATTATGAGTAGGTATACCCGATTTGAAGACATGAAGGTTCTACAGCAGTGTCTTGTACTAATCAGAATTTTCGTCACATGTTATTGTGTGTGTATTTGTGGGCAGTTTAAATGTAATTTAATTGTCATCTTAAAACAAACTACATTTAAGACAGCTGGTAGTTGTAGCAATATTGTTGACCGCAAACAAACCTCAAAACATCAGTGGTGGTCTGAGAGTCGAGCGGATGGGTGTTGTGGTCCCTCCGCTGGGTCAGGGAGGTGTAGTCGTCGGAGGACTGGACGCTGCCCGAGTGCAGATGCAGCGCGTTCTTGAGGAAGGCCGGGCACGCGTCGCGCAGGTGGGTGCAGCCGGCCCACCACCAGGCCGGCATGGAGCCCAGCGGCGCCGTCGACACCATGTAGCCCAGGGCCAGCGGCTGCTGTAGAACTGTGCCCACTTGCTCCTGGAACGTGACGGATGAAGTGAGGTAAAGTTTCGTTGCAGACGGGGAACAAACCTTTGTTGTGCTGTGCCGTGATGTGCTCGACGTTTAGAATGAGAAAAGTATAATGTAATTGGAGACTGGTTATTTCATAGTACAGATTATTTGAAGTCAATTTTATAGTTCAATTTCGTAGTCATGCACATTTAGGTTACTAACAATGTCTTTAAAATACGAGTCGTAGATTTATAGAATAACTGGCTCCGTAATAGATTCAGCTTCTCCCACGGACGCGATATTATTCAACCACCCATTGTTTATCTATTTCTTTCTTAAAGCTGGATCCCCGCTTCTTCAGAGGAAAATATTTTAAATGTACCATATTCAGAATATGCACATCTTTATGGTATTCAAAGCGCCAAGTTCGTTGATATAATACACGTTACGAATTTTGATCATGTAGTTTTCTTTTCGATGTTTGTCGTCGCCGAAGAGCCGTTAGTACTTAAAATAAAAGAAGGGACTAGAGATCAAGGCATCACCGACCGCGCTGCGATTGACCGCGAACGCCCAGACTCACAGTGGTAGTACAAATCGCGGCACGTGGCATGGGCAATGACCTCGAATGCGCAAAAATCAAATTCAGGTCACAGGGAAGCGGGAGGCGGCCGACGCGCGAACGCCACTGGCCAATTAGTCTTCTTTTCGTCATCAACCTGCGCAGAAATCCCTACCACTTTCCCGCAGTGTTCAAGAGTCGTGCCGCGACCTGTACGCCTGTACGAATTAGCTAGTCACTAACAAAGTAGCGTAGGCACAGACCTGGGCGTGTTCCTGTGCGTGGTGGGCGCTGGAGGGGTGTAGGGCGGCGCGGGCGGGGCTGCCCTCGCGGCTGTGCTCGTCGTCGTGGCCGCGCTGCTCGCGGGGGGAGCCCTGCGCCCACATGAACATGTCCCCTATCAGCAGGTCCGTCATGTTGTCCTCCCCCATGTCCTCGTCCACCATGTCCACGCCGAGGAACATCATCTCGTCCTCACCGTTCGCCATCGGCGGCTCGAATGGCATTTGATTCGACTGCAAGAGAAGGTAATGTCGGTTAGATTTGGAACTTTCGTTGTAAATGTAAACATAAGTGTAAATGCTAATGATATGATTTGATATGCTGGTTTGAGTGCAGAAGTCGGATACGTTTTTACGGAGTTATTGCTACACCGAAAATAACTTCGCTGTATTAGACTTAAAAACTTTACGTAATACAGCAGAATTGCTACAATTGAACATTGCTACAATAATCTTAAATAAAAAGTACATAATTGTAGCAATGTTTTTGACCACCCCAAAAGGAATTACGGTCGTAAGTTTATGTATTTACGTGCATGCCTGCATATGCTCACAACTATATTCCCCGCGGGGGTATTCAGAGACTATTCTGAAAACTCAGAACATCCACATTTCAATAGTAGTACAGAAACTGTCCAGTGGAACGGGGAATGAACTAGAAATTGAAGCAAGCCGGTCTCCTCACGATGTTTTCCTTCACCGAAAAGCCATTGGTGTTACATATCGAAATCATACATAATTACAGAAAAACTCATTATACAAGTCGACGTGGACGGGGATCGAACCAATGCGTCCTGCACGGCAGCTATGGTTACTCGCCACTGGACTACCACGGCTTTTTCGTGGTCCAGCGGGGAGTCATCATGTATTTATGTATCGCCATGCTTTATGTATATATAATTAATAACATACCTGCGTAGTAGCAGACGTAGGAAACACAAGTATATGCGTAGCGGTAACATCCCTAGGCGTGTGTAGGTGAGATTGTATGGAGGCTTGACTGAAGCGCTCGTCAGGCGTGAATCGGTCCGCCATGAGCCGCAAGCACGAGTCCGGCTCCGTGGAGACCAGGCAGGCGGACATGATGCACGGCACGCCTGACGGGTAGAGAACTGAGCACGAGCCGCAGATCTCTCGGAGGACTGACGAAGCTCGGACCAGGTTCTTACGGGATAGAAGCCAACTCCAGCCTGCAATTGAAAGGATGGGAGTTAGTTTTCTGGTACAAAAGTTATTCGTAAGATCTTCCGAAGCCATTTTCCAGTTGTAAAATAAAAGTTACATTATGCTAGGTTTACTCAAAATCTTCAAGGGTAATCGAGAAGTTGACATTTTATACTTATTTACCGTGCTAGCTCAAGGACCCGAAGTGGGTCTTGGCCTCCGACAACAAAATACACAATTCATCTCTTTTCTGACATTTTATACGTTAAATCGATTTCTCAACAATGTTTATCTCTACAGGCATTCATGAACTAAAATATATATTTTAAATACAAATCAAAATGAGATAGTATGAAAGGCATTGTAGCCAGTTTTACCCAGTATTACTAAAAGATTTATATCCAAGAGTTTCTAAAATGAATATAACCAGTTTTATCCAGGGTTTCTGAAAGGCATATAGCCAGTGGGACCTAGTGTTTCCAAAAGGCATTAGCCAATTTTACCAAGAGTTTCTAAAAAGCACACAGGCAATTATACTCAGTGTTTCGAAAGGCATATAGCCAGTTTTATCAAATGTTTCTGAAAGGTGCAATCACCTTTTAACTCTCCGTGTCCTATCCGTCCGACACGTCCGACGACGAGTCTCCACGGCTGGGCGGCCTGACTCATCACTCCGAGTGTAAAGTCCATCAGTTTTGTTAGACCGAGTCGCCGCGCCGGCGCACCCCTCCTTCGTCTTGATCTGTCGAAATATAAGTCAGTCAAATTGGATAGAAATATTTTACCATACAATGTTAGTGCAGATTATACAAATTTGCAGAATTTTCCATTTCATAATGGTCGAAGAGTAAATACGACCTGGCTGCTAGTCTGCTGCAGATCACCACCTCTTACTCAGCGACCATTGTCACTGCCAACGTCACGATCTATGACGGGACGACTAGCAACTAGCCCACATCCTATTCCATTCTTTCTACTTTCTATACCACGGGATCGGGCTACCTTCAGCGCGTCAAGCTATTTTTCAATACACTGAGCATTTAGTCTCAACTATTAGGCACGCATGCAGCGGCGTGTAAGTAATATATTGAAAAATCGGTTACTGGGCCGCAAGTCACTCGTTCCCGTGGCAAGGCATTTACGCGTGACGGTCTTGCAAAGAAAATAGCGCCCAAAGTTTTTCCAAACTTTTTTTCCAAGCTGTACAGCCTGTTATAGCGTGATTGTAGGAATCTTTGTCTCTGTGAGATATTGACTATTCTTCCGTCCATTACTTATAATGCCGTTATCTACGAAAATGAGTTTTCGATTTACGCGGGATTTAAGGTAAAATGGATGCTGTTTGATAAATAAACCAGCTATTTACAAGTTCGAGATATCATTGAAACTAGATAAGATAGGAAAATATGAGTTAGCTAGGTAGATAGAGAATCTTTTTGTGATTATGATGACATCACAAAGTGAAAATGTAGCAGATGTTGGTTAACGGTATTATAGTATGTGTGGGCACTCGCCTGGCGGGCACGTGTATGTTGATGGCGGCGGTGTCGAGCAGCTCGCCGCGCGCGTCGGTGGCGGCGGCGAGGAGCCAGCGCTGGTCGTGGGAGAGGCAGTAGGAGAGGAACAGCACGGCGGCCTGCTCGCCGCACGACTGGCCCCACGTCTCCGCCACTTCCTTCAGCGCGCGCGGCGGCGCCAGCACCCACGCTGGTGAGAATAGACGGTAGGCTGCCCGGTTCTTCTCCTGTGAACATACGTTACGTTTGGGTTAAACATACTGATGAAATATCGTGGGTCAATACGTAATATCAAACTTAGACTGGACATCCTTTGCTCCATCATTGATCGACCCTTATGTCTAGTTAACCTAAGCTTATATACTACCTCGTACGTGGTAGTAGGGCTGAGCTAGCAGGAGATTAGACGTATGATTCTTCTCACGTTTTAGCTATCTTCCGTTATCTTAGCACCTCACGTGAGGTTATGTGATTACTATATCACACAGAACAAGTTTATATTTGGTTCTTTTAAGGGGTAATTTCCGTTCCTGTGCCCTGCAGTGGGGCATAGGCTGTGATAATGATAAGGGTATTTTATAAGTCGTCAGTATTCATTGACATTCATTATCATTATCATCAGCCTATATACGTCCCACTGCATGGTCTATGCTGTCCTAAAAGATGATCCTCATTGATTGACACTGAGACATAAATAGAAACAGGTTTATGAACAGTAGCCGAGATTTTCGCACAGAAGTTTATCACGAGAAAGGAGGCCAAACTACACGTTGCCTGTGGATTTTGTGTGTACAACGACGCAGTGACGTCACAGCTGCGTCATTCTACCGTGTGGCTTGGTTCTTAGGCAGGTATTACACTCTCGCGAGAACTTCTCGGCGAAAATTCTCGGCAAGAACTTTCAAAGGAAAATTACTACGGCTCAGGACGCCGCGAGAACAATAAACGGCATCCACTCTCGTTCTCGGCCCTTCTCGTCCGTTCACATTAGGTAATAGTATTGTACTAACGTCCTTGGAGTTGAGGAAGAGGTTGGCGTCGGCGGCGGTGCCGAAGCCTGTGAGCGACTTGCCGTCGGCGCGGTGCTGCAGCAGCCGCCGGGCGCCGCTGAACACGCTGAAGGAGAGCGCGCGAATTGAACACGCGCCCGCCCCCCACGCGCCCCACGCCTCGCACACGCCCTCTAGCGACACTATCTGTTAACAACATTATCAACATTTTAATCGAAACTTCTTTCACACGTAATACAGCCTATTTACGCTAGCGATTTTTCTGCGATACCTAATGCTAAAAGCTAGAAATCCCCTGCAATCTGAATGAACGAGTCAACCATAGACAACATTCAGCCGATCGAAAACTTCTCTTTCTTTTACCAGTGGACAGCATTCAAACTTGGTGATAGTCAACCGTCGTGTTTCTTTGGATATCGACAGATACCGATTTTTGAGCATTTCCGACATGACTGTGGTACAAATAAACGTGGTATAAAATGTTACCAAGAATAAACTAAGAATCATTAAAATGTCAACTTATAAACCCGGAATAACTTAAAATTAGTATATCGTCGGCGTAACTGTTTAGTATCATAGACAAATTTCAGTTTTTTTTCTAAAGTTTATCTATGAACCGCGACGTTGCCACCAACGTAGTTACGAGTTTATAAGTAAGAAATTATGATCTTATTCTTAGTTTATTCTAATCATAACTATTCTTAATATTAGGATCGAGTAAGTTTTTATTTGTACTACAGTTAGAGTCCTTCAATATGCTGACGGTTTTTTAAGGCGATGCTCAGCCAGACAATCTGAACAACTTTCTCTATGGGACCAAAATCGAAAGCGCGAAAAAAATCTGCTATTCCACACTAAATGGCAAATCTACTCGAGCTAAATGTATGGACAGCTGATTTTTTTCCGCGTTTTCGATGTTGGTCCCTTGGAGAACGGTTTTCAGTTTAATGGTCTGATCATCCTCTTACATAAACGTCAGCATATTAAGAAGGACCCTGTATAAAAAGTTAAAATAGTTTCAAGTTTATTATAATATTGTTGATCCTTATACAGGTTGAAATTAATATCATTAGCATCCTGGTACACTCTTAGTTTAAAATGATGCTAATGATATCGATTTCAACCTGACTGTGGTTACAGATAAAAAAAATAGGATTGCTTACCTTGATAAGTGGATTATGATGCAGCAGATGTTGATGGGTGCGCGCCGCCAGCCGCAGCAGGGCGTGCAGCGCGTGGGCGCGGTGCGCGTGCGCAGCGGGGGGCTCCACCACGTACAGCACGAGCGCGGGCGCGCCCCCCTCCTCCTCCTCCCACGACCCCCCGCCCCCCACGTTGCCGCTCCCCCCGTTCAGCGACGGCGCCGTGTTCACCTCGTCCTGATCGCTCTGGCTGGAGGGCGTCGGCGGGTGGTCGGGGGTGGAGGGCGGCCGCATGGGGGAGGGAGACGGCCGCTCGATGTGTATCGACCGCTCGGTTTCGAACAGCGATCGGTCGACCGTTAGAGCCGCTAGTTGGGGTACTATTGTCGTCCGTAACGTTTCCGCGTACGCTTTTATGTATTCGCCTAATCGTCCTGTAATGTAATAAATGGGAAAATGTATAGTTGATTGGTCTCTTCTCGCATTTCATGGATCTATAGGCAACATCATTACTGCTTCAGCAAAAAGAAGTCCACTGCTAAAGAGAAGCGTTCCCTACTAATGCATTTCACAAATATTCAAGATTACAACTTGTATCCGACCCCTTTTGTGATCATATTTGTCTCGTTCCATCAAATTCAAGAAACTAAAGACAAAACAGTGATCTCTGATTAGCACATACTCTTTAAAATGTAAATCATTCTTGCTCAATGATAACGGAATCGGTCACGTTCTGTTTACACACGGTCTATTTGCAGGCGGTCGCGTTGCGGTCGTATTGGGTACTTTCTACCTTGCCATGAAGCTCCACTATTTTGTAGTTGCTCTAATGCATTTTCGTAAATAAAACAATCCTGTAGATTACTACGATGCTTCCTCACAAAATTCTTGACTGACAGAATTGCAGTAAAAATTATAAGCAACGAGAAAAGAGATTGTTATAATTTGCAGCACCACCGCATTCCGATTCCGTCATAAGGGCAATCAACTCCCGTACTAGGACTTTAAACCAACTTGTGTTTAAGAATAAGATACGTAAATAAAACGAACAAACCTGGTGGTAACTCTCCCGTCCACTCATCACAACTGACATCCCTCGAACTTTCGTTCGGCGACGTCCTCACTATTCCATCTTTGGCTATTCGAGTAATAGGTTGATGTCGTCCGAGTCTACACGACTCGTACGTCGTAGAGAGTTCTCTGAAGAACGTCTTCAAGGGTTCCGTTAGCACTTCGCCGTCGGCCGCTAGGACGATGTAGGCGACGTCCCTGGAGTACGAGTAGGGTTCTAGAGATAACCTCTCCCAATGTCTTAGGGCGTAAGGTGATAGAGATATCCAGTCGCGGTCGTGGCCGACTAGTAGTGGTGGTACCTGAGGGGAGAAAGGATAAGTTTTATTTTGCTGTTACATACTCGTATTTATATTTTACAGGCAATATACAAGTACCTAATTTTATACTGAGGCGTTTTCATTAAAAAAAGAATTGGTTCAAAGACACTGGAAGGATGGCGTTACAATCGAGCCAAATTAGCTGTCAGATCAAAAGTGTTACGTGTTTTTTGGATTCCCTAATTTTAGGGAGCAATTTTTTAATTCGTTCATAGGATTATGAAGGTTATAATGTGAAATAAGTTTTGATACTTTGAATTAATTGACTTTTTGTGCAGTTAATATTCATTTTACATGTAACAAACTAACATTTTCGTTGCTATTGCGTATTAACTGGCAGTGAACAATTTATCCACTGGCAACACCACCTGTCTACACTTTATACTGTAAATGTGACAGGTTTATGAGTAATTTAAACATTGCCATCTAGTGATTTTTCGATTTACTAGTCTTGGAAAACGCCTCATTGAAGTCCTAAGGTTGTGAACTTTGCTTCTAAATAAGGTCCTAAAAGATAGTTATACACTTGCAGGGTGTGACAGAAAGGGATGGTTCCGAGATCATTGAACAACTTTCACTATGGAACCAACATTAAAATCGCAATGACTAGATTCGGTTAAGTAAAACGACAACAGATTCTTTTCAGTAAGACGTATTGATTGGAATATTCGACGTCATCCGTGATTTTGAATTTATCGAAATTCATGGTATTCTCCATTCTTCATTTCTCTGCGGTATAACAAGTAAGAATTGCCGCTCATTAGACAAAGCTCTACACATTTTATTTCATGTACGAATGACGTATACAGTCCGGTGCAAATAAACCGATAAGCCTGGCGCGAAAGTCTACGACGGAATGGAAGAGCAGAGCGAGCTTTTCAACTGCATCTCTCCACAGCATCGCTTCTGTATCGCGTCCTGCAGGATCGTGCACACTATACGTACGGGTTGGGGCTCGCACAGGTCCTCGTTGCCGCGGCCGGCGAGGCGGTGGAACTGTCTCCAGGTGAGCGGGCCGGTCACGCCGTCCCACATACGCGCGCCGCAGCATCGCTTCTGTATCGCGTCCTGCAGCAGCGGCCGCAGCCTGCGCATGAGTCGAACCACGTCACGTGAGGACCGAGGGCCGCGGGCACCTGGGGATTCATGTGTTATGATTAAATACTAGCGACGAGAGCTAGAAGGGCATTGGTGACCCGCCGCCGCGGAGGCGTGGTCTTTCATTCGGGTTCACAATGTAACAATGAGTTTTTATAACATACGCATTGAAAGTTTAGGGCCTATTTGCCCAGCACTAGGACAAATAAGGTAGAAAAGTACAAAATACAGACTGCTGTCTAACGGTAAATTATACAAATATACAGGGTCCATCTTAATATGCTGACACTTTTTTAAGGAGATGATCAGACCATCACACTGAAGAACTTTCACTATAGGACCAACATCAAAATCACGAAAAAAAAAATCTGCTGTCCCATACAATTGGCTAAAGTAGGTTTGCAGTTTTGTATGGAGCAGTTGATTTTTTTTTGCGATTTCGATGTTGGTACCATAGAGAAAGTTGTTCAGTTTGATGGTCTGATCATCCCCTTATAAACGTGTCAGCATATTAAGAAGGACCCTATATTAGCCGATTCAGAAATTCTGATAAGTATGTAAATGAATCCAATCTGTATTAGGCACGCGAGCTTAAGCCTTTAACCAAAAGGATATAAGCCTGCGTTCCAATAATGAAGACGATAGAGGCTATTATGATGCAGATTCTTTCTCAAGCCTTGGCCACCACAAAATACCATTAAATTAAATGATGAATATAGACAGTAAACAGATAATAAAAAGGGAAAGCTCACCAATGAACGGCCACCGATGCACCCCGCCCGTGATGGTCCCCCCGCGGCCCGACGCCGCCGCCCGCAGCGCGCGCGCCGCCGCCGCCCCTCCGTCTGAGTATCTGTGAGGGAAACGTACACTTTAATATTCTGTTATAGATGCTTGGATCACTAATAAATACTTAAACTTCATTCCAAATAAGGACGACGAGATTTTCCGATCTTCCGAGGCTTCCTATTTAGCTTCCTGGCCAATTCTGATTACCAAATGTAATTGATTTATTGGATACATATACTATCCGACATATTTTGGACGTTACTGAAGCTGTTTTAAGAATAAGTGAGAGGAAGTAATTCAAATCTCTATTTCTGTAATGCAAAATAGCCTTAAAATTTCGTTGCTATTTTGAATGGAGTATAGCGTCGTGTCGAGACAAAGCGGGCCATTGACTCAGACAGACTATGGCGTCAGTGTCTGGCACAAAATTCTCGAAAAAAGTGTCCCGAACTAACATAAATAAAATGTGGGTATGCATAGTAATATAAAGAAGCTAAAACAGAGGTGCTTATGTAATTTTGCGTGCGTCAGAAGAGTACAGCAATATATTATAGTGCGATCTGTGACGACCGTAATTGCTGACGCGATAACGGATAATCCGACCAATATGTAATAGTCGTAATCTCATTCTTTTTGGCGCTTTTGATTCACTTTTGGTTCGGAAACTTTTGAGCGAGGACCCAAATTTCATACTATCCTAATTCAATGGATTCCGATAACTATTTACTAACGTAACAGATACATCACTTCCATAGAGAACGATAAATTCCTACTCTTTAATTACCTACTGCCAGACGGTACGCGCTAAAATGAATCTATTGAAGCTTTGTGTTATTATTACTTTGTACAGCGCGCAACAATGCGATGTTGCAGTCAGATCTGAGCATAGATTCAAAACTTTTCGCTTACGCTGAAAGATGGAAGAAAGAAATTGAGAGCGAGATAGTCAGTTATGAAACCTTATGTAAACAAAAAAGACAAACATAATTGTTTGTTTCGGTCACCGTGGCCGGTTTATGTGTTTGTCAAAATAACAATCTTATAGAATAGTTGCCAAACAAATTCTCTTTTAGTATGCAAAAGTCAAACTATTGCTGTTCCATATGCGGCCACGTTATGGCTTAATCTAGTGGTAAGTCATCTAAGAATCCGAGTGCAAGGGCATCGCTTCCGATGCATCAAAGCGTAAGTACTTATCTCGGTACCTACGGCCGACTGACGGAGGCCTGGTCTTGGTCTTTTTTTTTTTTTTTTTTTTTGAATGACATATACTGTTTGCTCAGGGAGCATTTACTGCTTTTTACAGCGGGCTTTTGGGGGTGGCCTTACCGGTGACGGCGAAGCGCCCTGGTAGGTCACCGAACCAGTGATTTAAGCAACCTGCCCAAGGGGCACCCCAGGGGGGTACGGACCTCGGCAATGGGCGTTGCTGGGATTACGCGACGGGTTGGGAAGCGGGGATCGGTGAGAACCGGCCAGCTATATGCCGGTAGCGTCTGTAGACGCCAGATGAAGGAGTGGGCAGAGATCGCGACTGTCCCCCGCGGCGGCGATGGGGATTTCGAGTATTACGGCGACGACGCAACATGTCTATGATTGTGATCGTGTTACCGTCGGCGGTGGTCGTGTTGTGTGGGTTTGAGAGTCGTGACTGTACGGCCGCCATCATGGCGACCGTGATCACGTCGTCCGGATCGTTTAAGACGTTCCGAGGCCGACGCTTTTTGGGCTTATTGAATACGCAATGGTATGTTGCGTTAAATCTGACTAGCGGGTTAGAGTGACGTGGGAGGGTAGTGAAATAGTCCCTCACCATACATTTGAGGAGTTGCGTGATGGTAGGCAACTCTAAATCGATATTTAGGTTCTTGTTTCGTAAGAACCATGGCGCGCCAGTCGCGGTGCGTATGAATCTATTTTGAATAGTCTC